>JBBBDQ010001270.1:1847500-1967500 GCA_037127315.1 Ascarosepion bandense
TTATATAAACACATATGAATGACTTACAGGTACAACACATATTAAATTTGTGCAGACTATAAACAAAAACTTCTTTAGAAATTATAAAATTCCACAATGCTATGTTCGTAATCGAGTCCAGTTTTTTGTTTCGTATGGAGATAATTTCTTTTCTGTTTAGAGCTGAAAAAGAAAAGGGAACTATGAAAAGAAAGAAACATAATAATCCTGGTAAAATAGTCTTGTTTGTGTTCAAAAATTGAATTCTGAAGTTGGTGGAAGTGTTTTGGAAATTAATTGAGACGACATTGCCTTGTCTGTCTTTTTTCTTCAAGGCATTTTTGAAGATTAAGCTTTTCACACGAGGCTACATCAGTTTTAAGATGTTAAATGAGTCATTAAAATAAATTAAATGATTAAATAAATAAATAATGCGAAATGGTCATTTTAATATATATATATATATATATATATATATATATATATATGCACACACACATACATATATATGAATATACACCACACAGGGAAGTAGGCATATATATATATATATATTGTGTGTGTGTGTATTTAGGCAGCATTTTTTCATTGATGCATTTTTAATTAAATAATATAGACAAGTTTTGTCGACTTATGTAAATTTTTTCATATCGTCTGATAAACTTTAATGGCATTATCGTTGAATGAGGAAAGAAAATCACAATATTGATACCTGTTTTTCTTTTAATCCCATCGGAGCTTTCGGCTTACATCAACCATTATCAAAGATGACAATTGTATTGGTTGTATTAAACAGTTCGCGGACGCACGATAATAATAGTCGTCTATTTTGTTATTGTGATTTTCTTTCCTCTTTCAACGATAATGCCATTAAGCTTATCAGCCGATATGAAAAAAAATTACATGAAATAAGTCGACAAAGCTTGTTTATACATATATATATATGTATATATATATATGTAAATGTTTTCTTGTATGTTGGTGTGTGTGTATATGTGCGTAAGGTTAGCATAAAGTCCTGGATTCTACCTTGATTATGGACAATCATACATGAAAAAAATTGCAAGGTATTAACATAGGTGTTATGGTAGTACGTAGAATAAATACTATTTACTTATTTTTTCTAGATCTGACGTTGCATACACTAGTATCAGAATGGTGTCTATATATTCTAAATGAAGGAAAGGATCTATGTCCATCCTGCACATCGATAAATGCTGATATATATATATATATATATATATATATATATATACATATATATATATATATATATATTGTGTATTTGGGCATCAATCGCTCTTTTATACAAATCGACTTACAAGGTACTGTAGTTAAATTTTAATTTAATTTTATTTTGATCTTATAAATTTATTCTTTTCTGAGCTTACATTATGTAGAAACTGTCCAAATGTTTTGTATGTCTAAGAGCTTTCGGCTATACATTTAGCCATTTTTAATTATACTTTTTGATAAAACAAATATTATCCACATCCTCTCTCACATGTAAATATAGGCTTAAAATAATTATTTATAAGAAAGAAAAAGCCACCAGTTGATAATATCAACTATGAACACGGCCATAATGTGCTGGTCGTGTGTGTAAAATAAATTATTCTTATAATATTATAACATCATTTATACAGCCAGAGAAATGTAATACTAAAATTCATCCTTGATAATGGCTAAAATGTCGCCAAATTGCACGGACATACAAAACATTGAAACAATTTCTTCATAATTTATGTCCAGAAATGAAAACAAATTTATGAGGAATCTAAAAAAAACAATTAATATAAACCACTTAACCGCAGTAACTTGTCAGTCGTTTTAAATGAAAATTATATATATATTTCACTTGACCTCGTCTGGATAAATTTGAATCATTCATTTTTGTATGAATTTGGTCTGAGGAGCGGCTGGAGCCGCGAAATATATTATTACCAATGGATTTGTAAAAACATCTAAATATTGTTTCCTGATTATAATACTCTGTTAAATTTAGCAATAAATTTTAACATTGAGTTCTCTTTGGAGTCTCTCTCTATTAGAATTTACCTTACCAAATTTCAAGGATTTTACTTCATATATATACATATATATATATATATATATATATATATATATATATATATATACATGTATATATATATATATATATATATATATATATATATATATATATATATGCGTGTGTGTGTGTGCGTACCGTAAAATGCTTATTGAGTGTGTGTGTGTGTTTCCTGTGTTTTCAAGTGATCGTTAAGTATATATATATATATATATATATATATATATCCTTGGTTTTTATATATTAACTATGGAACAATGGCACATCTATAGACTGGAGATGAACACTGGCGCAGCAACGTGGTTTCTCGCTTAGGGTGAATTCTTCATGTAGGGGACAGGGCTTATACAGTGTCAAGTGTAACACTGACGGATTCCTTTTGATTATTCCAGATATGGTTGTTTTAGTGATTAAAAAAAATCCAAGTCCAAGTTCAATCCACTCAAAATTGGCACTACAACAAGCAAATTCATACGTTTTTAGTTATCCACATTATGTACAATGTCTTCTGTTTTTTTCCTGCTTTTTTTATATATGAAAAATAGCGTGCCGTCCATTTTGTAACCGCAATCAGACGGGTTTCATTCAGACGCATGCGTATATACATTCTTTTATATGCGCATGCGCTGACCCGTCTCTGGTTTGCCATGCATGCACTTGTACCAATTGAATTATAAGGGAAAAATAAATATCATTGCTGACGCTTGCCATATGCATTTTTTTTCGTTGAATTTCACTTGAGGGTATAGTAAAAGACGTTTTTTTTTAAATATTTACTAGTCTTACTTTTTACATGGACCCGAACACCAACTACTTGATGGTAACGAAACGTTTTTATTCGCCTCTTTATATGATGTTTTGTATTTAATGGAATGTAGAATGTAAAACAATTGTTTAACCTTGATGGGCTTTGAACTCAGTTTCGAGGTATCTATCAGTTTTGAAACCCCAGATACGTTTGTACATAAAATGGCTCTATAGCAATCTTCAAACCGATATTAATTCTTGTGTGCGTGCCTTTTATATTTTTTATTTTCCAAAACAAGGTATCGAACTCACAATGTTTGCTTTCAAAATAGATATCGCTTGAATCGGTCAAAATTTGGCAGTAAATATATTTTTCTCCTTTTTCCGTGTAAGAATATGGAATCACCTACAGGATTCTTATAACGGATTCTTCGGATATATTTTTAATGTTTAATATTTTAATTTTCTCTGAGGGTCTTCAAGTTTAGACGTCACTACTTTGTAAAGAAGACTCGTCAACGCAAATACCCTTATTTTTCAGATAAGTTACAAACTTCTCCATGGAGACTTCCTCATCTTCCAAAGCCGTCAGTCCGTGCATGGACATTTCTTCTAGGGACTGGCGAAAGCTAGCATTTCCGCTGCTACCGCTCCATCTTTTCTCCTTCTCAATCGGAATTTTCTCGCATAACGTTGCCATAGCAGCTACACTCGCATCTTTGGAAGCAGAGCTCGCGACAGCGAGACCGACTCCGGAAGAGCCGGCCCCGTTCGTCTCTCTGCTCTCGACAAATGTTCCTGAGGACGGATCGTAGCCGTTACAGTCTTTCTCGTTGTCACGAGACTCGAATGATGACTGTGGCGTGAGAAGGATCTTTCTTGGACCCGTGGCCAGCGGGTTGGGAGATTCTGACACGCTGGGGAAGAGACAATTCTCCGGAGTTGTTTCTATACTGCCTTGGGCGCTACTTTGCGCCATCCACGACAATTCTGATACTTCTTCTTCGTTGTTCTTGGTCTTCTGGCGACGTTTCAACATGAACGGGAACTCGCGCAAGCTACTTGAGAAACTGAACTCTTTTCCTGACTCAGGGTTCGTATCATCCATCGATAGCATATCCAAATCGTCGTCGGCACTCAGTAACGGCGACTTCTCGCTGGTCAGTGTATGACCCGGGATGCAGTCGTTGCAGGTTTCCTTTGGGGATTCAGTTATTGGAAGCGAATTGATGGGAAACGGCCGACTATTGGACGTGTCCTGATTACACATTACCTCATTACCAGAGAATGTCACTATCTTATCGTTCAGGCCACTGAAAAAGGATTTCTCTCCGCTTTCAGGGTCTGCACCACCGCGGATGTGGTTTCTCAAAAAGGCTAATAACATTCCCAGAATTTCGGCATCAGTTTGACAGGCCATGTCCTGGATTTGGCTTGATCTCTTACGAAGGGCACTTGACTTGATTTTATCGTCTGCCATAGCACTAACCGCAGATACCCCGCCCGACGTGGCATTCGATGTCTTTGCGACGGCCATGTTCGTCGAATCAAGCGGGTCTCCTGCCGCTTGTTGTCTATCTTTCCAGGTATAAGTTTTTGTTGTCGGGTTGAGTTTCGGATAGGACTGTGACCTCATACCGTCATGCTTCAAGTAACCCTGCGATGACGGACTTGTGATACGACCCGCAAGAGACGGGTTTGGGCTTGGCGTTAGACCTCTACGTTGAAGACCACGGGTTTTCCATTTGTCTATAAGACTACGCTGCCTTCGTTTCGTTAAAATGTCCCTGTAAAGAGAAAAAAATATGCAAAATTAATTTTAATTTCACGCTTATAATACAAGAAGTAATTGCTGAATTTTAGTCTCTCATACAATAATTAAAAGTAATTCATTTGTGTAAGTGGATGAGAAAAAAACAGACTAGAAGAGGTAGTAAGGGTATAAACGTTGCTTGATAAGAAGGATGGGAAGTCATGAAGAGCCATGATCGACCACAACGTAAAAATATGGTTAATAAAATAATAATAATTTCGGCTTTGTTGTATTAACATGTAAGCGTATCACGGATTTATTTATACCTAATTTTGGATTTTTCTTGTTATTGTTATGATTTAATGATACATATTAAGGAAAGACGGTCTGGAAAATTTGATATTTACAGGACATATTGAAAACAAAGGTATAAAAGAAACAACAAGTAATGTATCTAAAATCATGTGTGAATGGATGACAAAAATCAAATTGGAAGGGACAGTAAGAGTATAAACATTGCTTAGAGACAAGAAGAATAGGAAGTTATGGAGAGCCATGATCGGTCACGACCTAAAGTGATATGGTACCTATAGAAACAATTTGTTTTTATTATGGTAAAGTGTTAGCATATTATGGATGTATCCATGCCTCATGTTTTTTTTTATTGTGATTGTTAAGATTTCCAGGACACATAATAAGGAAAGACGGCTTGGAAAATTTAACACTCACAGGACATTGAAAGCAAAAATACAGACGGAAACAGCGAGTAAACCTACCTAAATGGATGGCAGAATAGAGAGTGAAAGGGATAGTAAAACACACGCATTGCTAAGCGCTACAAAGGATAGGATGTTGTGGCGAGTCATGATCCTCTACATGCGAGAAGAAACACGGTTCCTAGAAGAAGATAAATGTGGACTTCTAAGAGTGGAGAACGCCAAGATATCTTTAATTCTCTTACCAAGTACTCCATTAAATGTAATCTTTTTAAGGTTGTATTTTATACCATGCCATGGTAGAAAAATGGATAGTGGCTCACATTAAGGAATCGGAGAGCCGAGTTCGAATTCCAGTCCGATTCATTGTATTCACTTACGTGCAAATACCCTTGGGGAAGGTATTTCTTCTCTCCCATGCTATGGGTAAAATAACAGGACAGAATGAGTTCTATAGCCTTGGGTAGCAACAAATCTAGAAGAAAGAAATATCTGAATTCAAAACAGCCTGGTTAGGGTTAGACCCCCGCCAGGCTGTCGTACCCAAAGAAACATCACTTCTAGTGTGGCTGAAATAGAAGTTGTGCCGCTACGACTTTAATGTGTCACGGGATATTTTGATCTGATTCTATAATATAAGACATTAGTAATATACTCATATCGTCTAAGAGATACAAAATACGAGGGTCATTCAATAAATAAGGTGAATTTTTCGGTATAAGGACTTCTACGAGGGTCATTCAATAAAAAGAGGAATTTTTCGGTATAAAGACTTCTACGAGGGTCATTCAATAAATAAGGTGAATTTTTCGGTATAAAGACTTCTACGAGGGTCATTCAATACATAAGGTGAATTTTTCGGTATAAGGACTTCTACGCTGGTCATTCAGTAAATAAGCTGAATTTTTCGGTATAAAGACTTCTAGAGGGTCATTCAATACATAAGGTGAATTTTTCGGTATAAAGACTTCTACGAGGGTCATTCAATATATAAGGTGAATTTTTCGGTATAAGGATTTCTACGAGGGTTATTCAATAAATAAGGTGAATTTTTCGGTATAAAGACTTCTACGAGGGTCATTCAATATATAAGGTGAATTTTTCGTTATAAGGACTTCTACGAGGGTCATTCAATAAATAAGGTGAATTTTTCGGTATAAGGACATCTTCGAGGGTCATTCAATGAATAAGGTGAATTTTTCGGTATAAAGACTTCTACGAGGGCCATTCAATAAATAAGGTGAATTTTTCGTTATAAGGACTTCTACGAGGGTCATTCAATAAAAAGAGGAATTTTTCGCTATAAAGACTTCTACGAAGGTCATTCAATAAATAAGGTGAATTTTTCGGTATAAGGACTTCTACGAGGGTCATTCAATAAATAAGGTGAATTTTTCGGTATAAGGACTTCTACGAGGGTCATTCAATAAAAAGAGGAATTTTTCGCTATAAAGACTTCTACGAGGGTCATTCAATAAAAAAGGTGAATTTTTCGTTATAAAGACTTATACGAGGGTCATTCAATAAATAAGGTGAATTTTTCGGTATAAGGACTTCTACGAATGTCATTCAATAAAAAGATGAATTTCTCGGTATAAAGACTTCTACGAGGGCCATTCAATAAAAAGATGAATTTTTCTGTATAAGGACTTCTACGAGGGTCATTCAATAAAAAATGTGAATTTTTCGGTATAAAGACTTCTACGAGGGTCATTCAATAAATAAGGTGAATTTTTCGGTATAAAGACTTCTACGAGGGTCATTCAATAAAAAGATGAATTTTTTCGGTATAAAGACTTCTTACGAGGGTCATTCAATAAATAAGGTGAATTTTTCGGTATAAAGACTTCTACTGAGGGTCATTCAATAAATAAGGTGAATTTTTCGGTATAAAGACTTCTACGAGGGTCATTCAATAAATAAGGTGAATTTTTTGGTATAAAGACTTCTACGAGGGTCATTCAATAAATAAGGTGAATTTTTCGGTATAAGGACTTCTACGAGGGTCATTCAATAAATAAGGTGAATTTTTCGGTATAAAGACTTCTACGAGGGTCATTCAATGAATAAGGTGAATTTTTCGGTATAAGGACTTCTACGAGGGTCATTCAATAAATAAGGTGAATTTTTCGGTATAAGGACTTCTACGAGGGTCATTCAATAAATAAGGTGAATTTTTCGGTATAAAGACTTCTACGAGGGTCATTCAATAAAAACATGAACTTTTCGATATAAAGACTTCTACGAAGGTCATTCAATAAATAAGGTGAATTTTTCGGAATGAAGACTTCTACGAGGGTCATTCAATAAATAAGGTGAATTTTCGGTATAAAAACTTCTACGAGGGTCATTCAATAAATAAGGTGAATTTTTCGGTATAAAGACTTCTACGAGGGTCATTCAATAAAAAGATGAATTTTTCGGTATAAAGACTTCTACGAGGGTCATTCAATAAATAAGGTGAATTTTTCGGTATAAAGACTTCTACGAGGGTCATTCAATAAATAAGGTGAATTTTTCGGTATAAAGACTTCTACGAGGGTCATTCAATAAATAAGGTGAATTTTTTGGTATAAAGACTTCTACGAGGGTCATTCAATAAATAAGGTGAATTTTTCGGTATAAGGACTTCTACGAGGGTCATTCAATAAATAAGGTGAATTTTTCGGTATAAAGACTTCTACGAGGGTCATTCAATGAATAAGGTGAATTTTTCGGTATAAGGACTTCTACGAGGGTCATTCAATAAATAAGGTGAATTTTTCGGTATAAGGACTTCTACGAGGGTCATTCAATAAATAAGGTGAATTTTTCGGTATAAAGACTTCTACGAGGGTCATTCAATAAAAACATGAACTTTTCGATATAAAGACTTCTACGAAGGTCATTCAATAAATAAGGTGAATTTTTCGGAATGAAGACTTCTACGAGGGTCATTCAATAAATAAGGTGAATTTTCGGTATAAAAACTTCTACGAGGGTCATTCAATAAAAAGATGAATTTTTCGATATAAAGACTTCTACGAAGGTCATTCAATAAATAAGGTGAATTTTTCGGAATGAAGACTTCTACGAGGGTCATTCAATAAATAAGGTGAATTTTCGGTATAAAAACTTCTATGAGGGTCATTCAATAAATAAGGTGAATTTTTCGGTATAAAGACTTCTACGAGGGTCATTCAATAAAGAAGGTGAATTTTTCGGTATAAAGACTTCTAATACAGATAGAAGCTTACTTTTATTTTTTTTCTTTACTTCCTTTTCAAAGGGATTTAATTTTTTTTGAAGATTGAAAAATCTTTGAGAGTTTTGGAGATTAACAAAGATGGCCGACCAGGAAGCATGCTCCAGGATTGAACACAAGTCAGTTATCAAGCTTTTGGTTGCTAAAGGGCACAAACCAGATGAAATCCATATGAGAATGTCAACTGTGTATGGTGCCACATGTTTCAGCCAGAAAATGTCTACAAGTGGGCTAAATTGTTTAAAGAAGGACGGAGCAGTGTTGAAAATGAAGGACAGGCCTGGGAGGCTTACAGAAGTGAGGTCTCCTGAGGTGATCGAATCTGTCAATGACCTCATTCAGTCTGACAGAAGGGTGACAGTGGATGACATTGCAAGGACTTTGAGCCTATCTGTTGGGACAGCACACAAAATTGGAGTCGTCTTGCATCAAGAAAACGCAAGGACTCACACAGCAGCCCAAACGATGCAATCAATCAACGAGGTGGGCGGGGAACTGCTCTCTCATCTCCCTTATAGCCCAGATCTTACCCCTTCAGACTTTTACCTGTTTGCTCCCTTGAAGGCGTTCACGAGAGGCACTAAGTTTGAAAGTGACAATGAAGTCAAAAGTACTGAGAGCGATTGGCTGAGACATCAGTCCAAAGATTTTTACGATGAGGGATCAATTTCTTCCTAGTAACCGTTATTTTGTGGAAGCGGTTTCTAAGAATACGATTCCCAGATCACTACAACCTTAACCTCGTTAAGTCGACGGTTGACCATTATCTTTCCTACATATCCGCATAAACTGTAACTCTAAATCTGTAACCCATCTACCACGCGTGGCTCACTGGCGTTTTACAGGGGGATCATCATTGCCAGTCAGTTAAGTACCATACATGATGCACGTTTGGGTCATCATGTCTCAAAATAGACATGACTGACTGGGCAGAAGATTATCCCGCAGTAGGTTGCCATTGCTTTCTGTGGTAGACTGGTGGCCAGTTAAGGCTATAGAACCCAATCTGTCCTGTTATTTAACCCATAATTCGAAGGAAAGGGGTGGATTAATACCTTTCTCAGGGGTATATTTATACGAAAGTGACTGCAAGGAATCCAACTGGAATTCGAACTCAGCTCTCCGATTTGTCGATCCGAGTCAATATGCAGTGGATCACAACGCACACACGGACATTGTAAAAAACATAAAAAGAAAGCAAATTTGACCATTGAAAACTAATATAATTTTAATTTTAATTAAAAATCAGATTTAACCAGTCCACCGTAGAATAATGTAATTTTAATAAAAAACAAATTTAATTAATTATATTATGTTCTACAATATTTTTATTGTATTGCGCACTTTTATAAATAAGATAAATGGCATAGAACTCGGAATTGTAAAACTGTTCGTCCTCTTCAACTGGTTTTATATATATATATATATAAACTTATTTACAAATAGAACTTTGTTTGTGTGTGTGTATGTGTGTGTCTGTGTGTGTCCGTTATCTATAGACTCCGAAACGGCTGAACGATTTTCTTGAAAATATACACAGTTGTACTATAAGCGCCTGCGAGTGTTCTTAGCTAGGTTTTGTGTCGAGGTACCCCAAATAAATATCGAAAATCGATAATCGAAAAAATCGGGTTATAGAAGGAGTGGTCCGATTTTAATAAAATTTGATACACTCACAGACAAAGACATAAGAAACGATATTCAGAAGTTTCAAGGTTGCAGTTCTTACAATAGTGCAGTAAATCGAAAATATATATGTAAAAGGCAAGATGTTTGTCTGTGTGTCTGTTTATCTGCCTGTATGTCTGTATTTTTTCTGCCCTTTTATTTTCGTTTTTGCTTCGAATTTGGCTCTAAGTAGGTATAATTGCAGTTCTTATCTCAGCCATGATACTATTTACTCAGATGACTTATTTAGCCTTCAAAATTCAGTTTACGACGAAAGAACTTATTTGATATCGATACCAGGAAATCAAAATTTGACTTACATCCATTCATTTTTACTTTCAGTCTACGGTTTCACTTTATCTGGAAACAACTATTGATTTTTAGTCTTTTGTGCCAACATCTAAAGAGTCTGAGCTCCAGGACCATGGATTAGTTTTAAAGCTTTCATTACGTCCGAGCAATGCTGGGCTATACTGCTAGTAGTATATATATAATGTTTGATTGTTATATTGTTTAGCGCCAGAGGTTTTATTTTTCAGTGTTTTTACTGATAAAATGTATTTTGACAAGCTGTTTAATATCGTCAAGTGCTCGATATCGGGATGAAAATAAAGCCCTGATAAGTACAAAGTGTTTGTTACTTTAACTGAACAGGTTCATACCGACTTCGAAATTTCGTTAGGACACCGTTATATGATGTTCACATTCGTCAGTGCTGACGGGTAGCATACGTTGAAGCACATTTTTAATATTTAAAATCGCTCACCGATATTTCCGATTGGCCACCATTCTCTGGTTAGTTTCACATCGCCCGCCTAACAGTCGAAATCGCTCACCGGTGGATGATATCACTCACGTTTGGAAACCTACGTTACGTACCACCACATACGCTATTAAAACAGGCAAGTGAGGCCTATTTCTTTGTCTGATCTAGCTCTTGTAATCAATGTTGTCAATACTTACAACCGTACAATGAACGATGTAGTTTACCAGATTCTTTGGCATTAGATCGGATATATTTATTCCACTTGTGGCCTGAGTAGAGCACGGGAGGGTCTCGTGCAGCGTCTGCTCGGTGGTTGGGAAAAATTACCAGTTGTTTATACGAATTATTTTATTTTTGCTGCTTTTATTGTTAAACTGTTCCGTTTCTCTTCTGGAAAAAGCTGATCATGTCTCTCGACAACTGTCAATCCTTTCTGGTCTTTTTTTGTTTCCTTACAACGACACAACACACTTTCCTCATTTTTCATGTTTTTTTTTAAAAATTTTTATTATGAACCTTATTATGCGGGTACATGCGAACACTTTTTCAAATACGTTACATCCGTTGTCTTTGTTCGAATCATGGCTCATGAGCAAGTGTTAGATTCGAGTTCCACCGGAAATGACGTGTATATGTAGGTAAGAACCCACAAAAACAAACAAGAGACAGCTTTATAAAATGAAACAGACACTTCATTGATTAGGATTCTACTGCTTATCAATCCATTGCAGTTTATTTAAAGCTAGAAAATATTCTTAGAATCACTGGGGTATACCGTTCTCATTACTTACGTAGTAATGCCTCGATTGAAAGTCACGAGTTATCTCCTTCTAACGCTGCAAATTTACCTATTGCTATAGCCTGGTATTGAACTCACAACTCTATCGGTCAAGTCACAGGAACTATACAACACCTAAATCCACTGGGCCATGTGTCCTTAAAAACAAAATAGCAGAATTTTTTGGAACTTATAAACTTAACCCTTTTTTAACCTGAGTTCATATAGCAATTTTTTGATGTTAATGTTTTTTTTTCTAGTATTTTTGTTGTATTTTTTTGTTAATGGTTTTCTCTAGTATTTTTTACGAGTGCTCATATTGCAATATTTGACGCTAATGATTTTCTCTGGCATTCTGTATTACTGGTTCCCATATTGTATTCATCTCTATGCTTGGAAGACTTAGGAGATTTTTGAAGCCTAGCATATGTGCTGATTCCTTAAGTTTCCGTAGTTTCCAGTGGCGTTCTCTATCTATTATTTCAACTTCATCCCATAGGTGGCGGTGGTTCCCTTTCTCCCTCCATATGTAAATACCATTGTAGTCTAATCACACGTCTTACTAATTAATCAATAGCATGGGGAGAACAGATAGTCGCATACATTTTCAATATATATATATATATATATATATAACTGGCAGTATAGCCCGGCGTTGCTCGGGTGTAATGAAAGCTTTAAAACTAATCCATGGTCCTGGAGCTCAGACTCTTTAGACGTTGGCACGAAAGACTAAAAAGCATTAGCTGTTTCCAGTTAAAGCGAAAGCGTAGAGTAAAAGAAAAATGAATGGATGTAAGTCAAATTTTGATTTCTTGGTATCGATATCAAATAAGTTTTTTCGTCGTAAACTGAATTTTGAAGGCTAAATAAGTTCTCTGAGTAAATAGTATCATGGCTGAGACTAAGAACTACAATTAAACCTACTTAGAGCCAAACCCGAAGCAAAAACTAAAATAAAAGGGCAGAAAAAATACAGATATACGGGTAGATAAACAGACACACACACAAACATCTTGACTTTTATCTATATATAATATCGATTTTCTGCACTATTATAAGAACTGTAACCTGAATATCGTTTCTTATATATTTTTCAATAAGTGTATCAAAAATGATTAAAATCGGACCACTCCTTCTATAACCCGATTTTTTCGATTATCGATTTTCGATATTTATCGGGGGTGCCTCGACACAAAACCTAGCTAAGAACACTTGCAGACTCTTATAGTACAACTGTGTAAATTTTCAATAAAATCGGTTCAGCCGTTTTACCTATAGGTAACGGACACACACACACACACACACACGCACACACACACACACACACACACACACACACACACACATACACACAAAAAGTTCCATTTATAAATAAGTTTAGGTCGGACATAAATTCTTCTGAAAAATTGATGGCGATTTTTACCAGAATACCAGGATGTGCGTTGTGGTACAGTGGATATCGGCACGGAACGAGAAACCGGGGAGCCGAGTTTGAATTCCACTTGAATCCATTGTATTCACTTCCGCACAAATACCCTTGGGAAAGGTATTAATCCGACTCTTCCTTCCAGTTATGGGTTAAATGGCAGGACAGATTGGGTTCTATAGCCTTGGTCGGCAACCAGTCTATCACAGAAAGCAATGGCAACCTACTGCGGGATAATCTTCTGCCCAGTCAGTCGTGTCTCTTTCGAGACATGTTCGCCCAAGCGTGTATCACGTATGGCACTTAACTGACTGACCGTCACAAAAATGCATGACATTACGTCTTCTCTTTTCCCACGAAGGAGTTCAAAGCAAGAAATACAGACATTTATTTCGGCATCAAATGAAGAATTCGGAATTCAAAACTAGTTGGGCGATGTGCTAGCTAACCCCAACCTGTAAAAACACCTTTGTTAGTGAAACCATACCAGCAATAATTACTAACGTAGTGAGGATGTGTTTAATCCGAGTAGACAGATTTGCCTATCGTCCGGTTGACACTCCTAATCAGTTTTTAACCTAAGTCGAGGTTTATCTCTTGTTTCTTGTTTAGGATTTGATTTCTGCTTCCTTCTAAAGTCTAATTAAGTTCTATACTCTTAACGCTGGTTCTTCTCTATGCTAGTATAACTCCACAAAATATACCTACCACTTGAGTGGCTCTTGTGGTTGTATTAGTAAAAAAATATATATTAGTAAAAATTGGAATACACGTTTGTGTTGTTCTCTTACATGTATTATGTTTACATCTTGTTCAAATCTAGTGTCAAACTTTGTCTATCCTACAAATCCTCATAAAATAATAATAACAATAAAGATGAATAATCTTTCATCCTTTTCTCTTGTGAAACTCCCTTCCGGCGTCCTGCTTTCAAAGTTTAAATCAAATGCCAGCCGTTTTCTACTGTTATCATAATTCCACTTCTTTCATTGTTCTCTCTCGTTAATATCGTTTTTCTTATTCTTTCACACTCAGTAACCCCATGTTTCTTAGCGGTTTTACTGCCTTGCTTGGGGTGAAGTGATTACGACAGTGTGAAACACACAACATATATCGGATCATCCGTCCCTGCATGGAGTACTGCTGCCATTTATGGTCAGGTGCCCCTGCCGTTCTCCTCAGTGTTCTTGACAAGCTCCAAAGGAGAGTCTGTAACGTGATAGGTACTGATCTGGCGACTCGACTGCAGCCACTTTCCCATCGTCGAAATGTGGTCTCCCTCTGTCTCTTCTATAAATACTTTCATGGATTCTGCTCGGATGTGCTTAAGTCACTGATGCCTCCTCAACAGGTGTTTACCCGTGCAACCAGACTGGCAACTGGGTCCCACCCATTCACAGTCAGGTTAGCCAAATGCAGACGACAATTCTACTCCTGCAGCTTCCTCTCTCGCACTTCCCGCCTGTGGAACTCACTCCCGTATTCTTGCTTTCCTGACGGCTACAACCTCCAGAAATTTAAATGCAAAGTTAATACTCATCTACTAACCACTGGCCTCTAGCTCTCTCCCCTCCCCTGTATAATCTTCACTTTCTCTCCGCCCATGTATCTGTCATTGCACCTGCTTTCTCAGCTTTCTGTTGTTCCTTTCTAACTAGCTTGTACTCCTCACTCTTTTCTAATTAATCTTTTTACATTTATGGAGCTGAACATCAGTGGCGTTTCCGCCTTGCTCGGGGTGAAATGATTAAAAAAAAAATCTTCTGCTCGTTACATTTGAAGTGGTTTTGTTACACCCTTCAGAATTGTTCCGTATCTCGTCTTGGAGAATGCGGTATTCATTTCTGGACAGCGAAATATTAGCGGCAGTTAACAGAATTTAATGTTTCTTATATTTGAAGCTGAAATCATTAAATCTGGATATCTCATCTCATCTAAATTATCTCCTTCAGATTTCTATTTACACGAAACAGACAGACATTTTAGTTCTGGAGAAACATTTAAATGTAGGGAAATGTTTGATTCGACTTTTATCAAATTACTTTTCAGAATACCTTTATGGAGGAATTAAAAAATGAAAAAATCAGTTGGGTATTGAAGGTTTGGCACTATTCAAATACACTGGTCCACTAATCAAATAAAAAATAAGTAAATTTTTAAAAGAAAATTGTCTTTAAATCGCAACACTTGTCAGAACAAAAAGTATCGCTGTTATCGATTCAGTGCCGAGAAGCCTTTTTACAATATTAGAAAAACCAAGTTATTGACAAAGATAGAAATTACCATAATTTTTCGACCCTTATTTTCTTAACATGAAGACTCATATTTTCAGCTCATCTGAGTCGTTTACTCAAAGCTGAGATAATTGGTATGCTAAAATTTACACAGATACCAAAACGTTTAGGTTTGAGTTTTGTTTAACGGCATATCAACCTCTGTGGTTTATTTAAGGCCAAAAAGATGGGGTCTTAAGGTATTTTTTTAATGTTCGGTTTTATAGTGAGAAGGTTGATTTAGTCAGATTTTAATGAATTTCTTTCGTTTTTATTCTTTTTTATTTTAGAAAAATGAAAATGTCTTCTAGTTTTGGATTCAAAAATGTTTAGTTGAGAATAATTTCTTTCCCTTAATAAATGTGGTAATAATTTTTTCTTCAAAAAATGTAATGTTGGCAATAATTTTCCTTTAAATTTTTTTTTTCTATAAAAATCTATTTTTAGGTATATATTTCTATAAAAGTGTATTTTTATACCTTCATAGTGTTTTGACCCCATTTGGGGGTTAACTATTTGCCCATAGCGGGGACCCTAACAAGAGCTACAACTCCGGGTTAGGGTGGACAATAGCAATTAAGAGGTGGTTCCATGCTTCTCACAACCCTCCCGATAAGAGGCCTTTCTGCCGGATGTAAATTACCTTTATGCCTAGGACCAATAACAGAAAATACCAGTATTTGTACGAAATTATTATTATCTACTAATATTTGTCTTCTGTAGATGTTATATATCAATAAGTTAATTATCGGCACGGAACGAGAAACCAAAGAGCCTACTTCCAATTCCAGCTGAATTCGTTGCATTCATTTATGCGGAATTACTTTTGGGAAAGGTATTAATTGGTCTCTTCTATCTTTGGATGTGCGTTGTGGTGCAGTGGGTATCGACACGAAAGGAGAGATCGGCGTACTGAGTTCGAATTCCAGTTGAATTCCTTTGCATTCACTTACACACAAATACCCTTGGGAAAGATATTAATCCGTCTCTTCCTTATAGTTATGGGTACAATAATAGAACAGATTAGGGTTCTATAGCCTTGGTCGGCAACCAGTCTACTTCAGAAAGCAATGGCAACTTACTGCGGGATAATTTTCTGCCCAGTCAGCCATGTTTCTTTCGAGACTCGATCACCGAAAGCGTGTATCACGTATGCCAATTAACTGATTAATTGGATCTCTTCTACCTTCAGCTATGGGTTAAATAGTAGGACAAATTGTGTTCTATATCCTTGGTTAGCAACCAGTCTACTACAGAAAGTAATGGCAACCTGCTGCGGGAAAATATTCTCCCTGGTCAGCTCATTCTGTGTTACGTCGTATGGCACTTAACTAACTGGATTGCCATTCGTGATATACGCTTGAGCGGACCATGACTCTTTCGATCTATGAAAAAAGCAGAAGATTTTCCAACAGTAATTTGCCATTTTTGCGTTAGACTAGCTGTCAACCAAGGCTAAAGAACCCAAACTGTCCTATTTAACGCATAAATGGAGGGAGAAGAGATGGATTAATGTTTTTCCAAAGAGTAATTGCGCGTAATAGAATGCGACAAATTCAAGTTGAATTCGAACTCGGCTCTTTGATTTCCCATTCCGTGCCGATATCCATTGCACCACAATACATATCCAATGCTATATATCGAGTGCAAAAATGTCACAATACCTTAATTTGCATTAAAACGGTTTTAAAACTTGCGTTGGTTTATTTTCACCCTCCTCTTATAAAAACAGGGTGAAAATAATTGAACTCAAATTTTAAAACCATTATAATTGCAATTGTGAAAACAAAAACAGATTTTGAAATGAATGCGTACGAAATGAGGTTTATGAAGCGACAACAAATTTTCAAATTGTTCCTCCATTTTGTTGTATAACTGATATGTCCCGGAAAGGGATATATATACACTACCGACCATAAGTTTGGGACCACCCAAATTTTTAGCAGAATGAAATTCGCCGTGTTTGTATTTTTTGTTATTCTTATCAAGTAAAAAAAAAGTATTCTTTTTAACTTTAAAGTAAACATTTACTCAGTTTGCTACTTGACTCCTCTTATTTTGATCAAGTTTTTGCCGAAAATTCAGATTTATTCAGATATTATAATTACGGTGTAATTTATTTTTGTAAACCATGATATAAATGGCAAGGAATAAACAGATTAGCATTGAAAAAAGAGCTCAGGTTGAAATTCTTTTGAAAGAAAAATATTCTGAACGTTTTATCGCTAAAAAATTAAGCCTATCAAAAAATGGCGTGCATTATTGCCTTCAACGAAATGTTATGTGATATCTGTCCTCCTATATGGCAGTGAATCCTGGACAATCTCCTCAAAGATGAAGGAGGGACTCGAAGCTACTGAAATGTGGTTCTACAAGAGGATTCTGAGGATACCATAGACCAAAACTTGTGGGTAACGACGAGGTTTTGGAGAGAATGAAAAGAAAAAGGGTACATATACTTAGCACCAGTAAGAGACAACTGAGATTTTCAGGACACATAATGAGGAAGGAGGGTTTGGAGAATCTAATACGCACAAGATAGAGGAAAAGTTAGACAAAGCAGAGGAGCACGAGAATTACTTGATGAGCTTGAGCAAATGGATGGTGGAGGGGTTATTTGCAATAGATAACAAGAGGAATATTTTTTTAGAGTGACAAGAGATAGGAGTAAGTGGAAATCCATGACCACCTACATCCTAAAAAAAACTCGGCAGATAAAGAAAAATAAACCTTGAGGTGCGTTCTCAGATTCTAGAGAATGCCGGCAACTTGAAGGAATATCATGCAGTTTCTTTGTGGCTTTCACCGTTTCTATCGAACGAGTAATTGTTTATCATGTGAAAGGATCCTGTTTTAAACTGTTCCTTGTTTTATAAGTTCTTATTGTTGCTACTACGCATCCATGATTAGCAGTATATAGCTTCACAAGCTGCAGTCGGTAGTCTAAACAAAGTCATTGAAATATTTTCAAGAGAATGATTTCTCAAATATAATGCTTATATTCATTTAATGTGTTAAAAATAAATAACGTGATTGGTCAAATATATAAAACATATTCATATAATGTGTTAAAAATAAATAACGTGATTGGTCAAATATATAAAACTTATATTCATTTAATGCGTTAAATATAAATAACGTGATTGGTCAAATATATAAAACTTATATTCATTTAATGTGTTAAAAATAAATAACGTGATTGGTCAAATATATAAAACTTATATTCATTTAATGCGTTAAATATAAATAACGTGATTGGTCAAATATATAAAACTTATATTCATTTAATGTGTTAAAAATAAATAACGTGATTGGTCAAATATATAAAACTTATATTCATTTAATGTGTTAAAAATAAATAACGTGATTGGTAAAATATATAAAACTTATATTCATTTAATGTGTTAAAAATAAATAACGTGATTGGTCAAATATATAAAACTTATATTCATTTAATGTGTTAAAAATAAATAACGTGATTGGTCAAATATATAAAACCTATATTCATTTAATGTGTTAAAAATAAATAATGTTAGTGGTCAAATATATAAAACATATTCATTTAATGTGTTAAAAATAAATAACGTGATTGGTCAAATATATAAAACTTATATTCATTTAATGTGTTAAAAATAAATAACGTGATTGGTCAAATAAAAAAAACAGTAAAACTTGCGCGCAATTATTTTTACTCTGTATATATTAAATCCTTACATTGTCGTGTGTGCGCGCGTAAACATTGACTTAGATTCTACGATCTGACCTATTCCAAAATTAAAAACTGAACTGAGGCCAGAAAAACCATTGCAACAAGAGAAGGAAAGAATCAATTGTATTCAATTTTGTAATATCGGCCAAGCTGATCTCAACAGTGATTCTGCCACGCCTTACTCCATTAAACTGCAATATTAAATGGAAATTAAGAGTTTGGCTTACACACGCTTCAACCAGATTTAGATACTGGTCAATAACACCCATGTATCAGAAGCTAATTTCAAGAAATTAGGCGCCAAATAAGGTTCTCTTTCATTTAGCAAAGAACCAAGTATCACTGTTTTTTTAAAGTTGTTTTTATTTCTTCTAAAATTGTATCTATTAGAATATGAAGAGATTAAATATATACAGAACGTCTAATAATATTAATAATAGCTGTTTCCCTATAAGGAAACAATTCGCATGCATTGATCAAGCAACCAATACTGTTTCAGTTGAAATTTAGAAAGAAATTTTTCAATTTGAAACATTTTTAGGAAAGCAGTTTTCCCATGTCCAGCCGCTCTTATCGCCTATTGCTGCGTTTATAAAGCTTTCCTTCCTAACCTTTTATTTGAAGTAGTGTGGAATGTCGACATCTTGATTATGTCGTTATTTTCTCTTCTTGAGCCCAGTAGTTGTTTTCATTCTTTTTATTACTGATGGGGCTTTCCATCTTAACCTTATATTTGAAGTACTGTGGAATGGGATGTGCGTTGTGGTACAGTGGATATCGGCTCGGAACGAGAAGCCGGGGAGCCGAGTTCGAATTCTAGTTGAATCCATTGTATTCACTTACGCGCAAATACCCTTAGGAAAGGTATTAATCCGTCTCTTCCTTCCAGTTATGGGTTAAATAACAGGACAGATTGGGTTCTATAGCCTTGGTCGGCAACCAGTCTACTGCAGAAAGCAATGGCAACCTACTGCGGGATAATCTTCTGCCCAGTCAGTCATGTCTCTTTCGAGACATGATCGCCCAAGCGTGTATCACGTATGGCACTGACTGACTGTGGAATGTCAACATCGTCATTATTTCCTCTTTTTAAGCGCAGTAGCTGTTTTCGCTCTTTTCTATTACTGATGGGGGTTTCCTTCCTAATCTTTTATTTGAAGTAGTGAGGAATGTCAACATCTTCTTTAAGTCATTATTTCCCATTTTTTAAGCCCAGTAGTTGTTTTCACTGTTTCCATTACTGATGGGACTTTCCTTCCTAACCTTTTATTTGAAGTAGTGAGGAATCTCAACATCTTGATTATGTGATTATTTTTTCTTCTTAAGCTCAGTAACTGATTTCACTGTTTCCATTACTGATGGGGCTTTCCTTCCTAACCTTTTATTTGAAGTAGTATGGAATGGTAACATCTTGATTATGTCATTGTTTTCTATTCAAATTACATATGCTGTACAATTTAGTTGTCGTTGCTGTTGGTAGTCATCAAGAATGAGGTTTCTGTTATATAGTACAGGCAAAGTTTTATCATCAAAATGTTTATGCTATTAATAAGAGGAAAGATCAAATTTTGTTGTTATTAATTTTTTTAAATTTAAATCCTTTCTAACACGTTTGAAATCGTAATTAAAATTTTAATTTCTGTTTTCCGTCAGCGATTCATGTTGTTTACGTAAGGCGACTATTAAGAAAATGGAGTAGGTCGAGTAAAATGATTTTGGGGCGAGTAAACTTTCCCTCGCTCTTGACCGCCTTTTGAGTGATTTCTTTTTAAAATCTCAAAGGCTATATATATCACTCAAAAGGCGGTCAAGAGCGAAGGAAAGTTTACTCGCCCCAAAATCATTTTACTCGACCTACTCCATTTTCTTAATAGTCGCCTATATATATAAAAGCAATTAAATGCTTATCTAATTAAAAATGTCATAGTTTTATTGCATTTTTTTTTTTGCAAATTTTAAGAAGAACGGCCAAATGTTTGAAAAAAAAAATCGTTTTCATTCCCCAAGGAGACCTGCGTTTAAATAATGAAACAAATTTTTGAAACAAAATTTAATTTTTTAAAATTTCATGAATTTACGTGATGTGGAAGAAAGTGACGTGAGAAAAGGAAATAGTTTTATTAAGATTTTCTAAAAATAATTATTTCGAAATATTATCATTTATTTGTGAATAAGTTACGAAAATTTCATTAAAATCCGACAGTTATTTGATTTTTGCAAGAATTTCTAAATTAATGTTTTTCACCAAACAAAAGCTAAATTTGAGTTATGTAATATTACATTTTCTTTGAAAATTCTAGTAACAGTTTGACAACATACAAAACAATAATTTTTACCAAAATTTTGAACGTGTTGGAGAGGATTAATTTTTTTTAAAAATATTAAAAAATATTTGATCTTTTCTCTTAATAATATAATAACTTAATTTTGATAGAAAAACTTCGTTTTTGTGTCCTGTTTATCATTCACGTTTCTGTCAACGAGCACCTTTTGATAATGTGTTGGCTAAAAGGATCCTAAAGTCTTGCATTATGACGTCAACTTTAAGTCCATCTGTTATTTCTGTGGGTACAAGTTTCTGTATATATATATATATATATATATATATATATATATATAAGAATAGGGTAGGTATGGATGTAATAAAATTCCGTATCCAAAGAAACACTATTCTTAAAAAAGTGCTCAATACAAAGTAGAGCTAATATATATATATATATATATATATATATATATACTTAAGGAGGAGGAACCTGGTGAGATATGATAAACTATAAAAACAAATAGTTTAATGAAAACAGAAAAAAAAATTTTTTAAAGATTAAAAGATCCGCTTAAAAAAAATAAAAAAGTAAAAGAAAAACCCGACGTAAGCCTTTTGTCCGATAAAACTAGTCATAGGTATATGTCGAAAGAAAATTTTAAATTCACTGATGAGAAATAGGTAATGTTCAGAAAAGGAGGGAGAGAAAAAAAAATCCCCGTCATAAACCTTCACCAAGAGACCCGAATAAATCTAATTGAACTTTCAGATGTTTCGGCCTATAAAATATTATTTGATAAGTGCCCTAAACCGGCATTTTATGAAGAAAAATGTCTCCAAACTTAATAAAGTTTGGCGACATTTTTCTTCATACGATGATGTTTGCAAAGTAGTAGAGATACCGAGTGTATAATAGTGTATGTCTATGTATACGTGTATATTTATTTGTAAAGAAAATTTTGTCTGTTTAGGTGTATGTTGGACAGTAATATGTATGAGGAAAAGTCTTAGATATCATTTCTGTATAGATTGTTGAAATGCATCGATGAAATATAGCGAGTTGTTGCGATGATTTTGTAGTTGGTTGGATATTTTATCTTTACGTATGGTTGGAATTTTTCATTGAAAGTGGAATTTGTATTATTTTATGTGTTTCTGTGTATTAGGTAAACACATGGTTGATTCATGAAGCATGGATCTGTAGAAAGATGGTTATGTAAATTAATGTTTTAAGCGAATGTTTATAGTTAGTAGTAATCTTCTTTTTTTTTTTTTTTTTGACAAGCGGCTATAAATAATGAACGAGGATTGCAAGACTTCATAATCGCTGTCTTTATGATTCTGATTCTAATGTTTTTATTCCGAGAGATATTTCCACTTCACTGTTATATTAAACACGTAAAATTTTTAAGCTGAAAAGGTATGGAGAAAAAAGCGATTTAAATATTGCCAAGAATAAGCAATAAATCCTAGATAGCATTGAATGTCTACAAATATGAATTGATCGGATTAATTAAACGGTTCGTTGGCTTCTATTGTAGTTGTGAATTCTTTATCTCCGCTCCATTAAATAGTGCACTCACTTTTTAGTAATTGCCGTTATTGTTGGCTACACGGTTACACTACTTAGTCTCTTACTCGTATACTTCCGCGACGGATAAAAAGAATATATATATATATATATATATATATATATATATATATATATATATATATATATATATATATATAATATATATATATATATATATACACACATATATATATATATATATATACACACACATAATATATATATATATATGTGTGTGTGTGTGTGTGTGTGTGTGTGTGTGTGTGTGTGTGTGTGTGTGTGTAATACCAATAAACTAGAATCCGTAAGTTAACACAAATGAAAATAAACATAAATATTCGAAAAAATGAAAACTAAATCCGTTAAAATCCAGCGGAATATGTCGTTGGATAATGGGGGTGAAAAAAAAAAAAAGAAAGAAACCAGCGAAACAAGACCAAACAGTCAAGCATCCGCAGGAAAAGGAAAAAAACAAAAAACAAAACGGAACCTAAACACCAGAAAAAGTGCTCGATACGAAAGTAGGAAAATACAGTAGTAGAGCAAAAACACTACGTATTATTCCAACCATATGTAAAGATAAAATATCTATATATATATATATATATATATATATATATATATATAATCTAAGCAAGAGCCAACAACCTACCACGGTTTCACCCTACGGCTCGTCAGGGAAATTTGTTTGCTCTACTTTCGAATTGAGCACTTTAGTGTTAGGGTTTTCGTCTTGGGGTTTTTTCTTTCTTACTGACTGTTAGGTCATGTACTTCGTTTGTTTTTTCCTTTTTTTTTACTTCCCCTTCTTTTCCCTCCGAGTTCGTTCTCGGTAGGTTGTACAAGACGATTTAAATTATAGCCTAATTAATACTAGTTTCGGCAGAGTTAGTTCTGTTACTATTGATATTGTTATTACTATAGGTAATATATATATATATGTTTTATATATATATATATATATATATATATATATATATATATATATATATATACATTTTTTCGTACAACAAATGACAATACATACTGAAGGAGGAGGGTCATGGTGAGAAACGACAAACTGTCAAAGCAAATAGTCTAATGATTAAACAAATAAGATGTAACCGTAAATTCTACTCCAACAGCTTCTTTTCTCGCGCTTCCCGCCTGTGGAACTCCCTTCCACAACTCTGCTTTTCCGACAGTTACAATCTCCAGGTGTTTAAATGTAGGGTCAATAGACACCTCCTATCACACTAACTCCCAATTATTCTCAGAACACTCTCATCTACCCAACCCTCATTCTCGGTATCCTTACCCGCCTATCACCCACCCTCTGACATTTCCTATATTTAATCATCCTTTCTCCACTCTACGTAGCCCCCTGCGCAGTAGTGGCAGTGACATGTCTTGCTCGGGGTGAAACGCTTATAAAAAAAAAAAAAATATCGCCTAAAACAGAAAAAGAAAAAAATAAATTTAAAAAAGATCAAAAGATCCGCTTAACCCCCCCCCCCCCCCCAAAAAAAAACCGATGAACCGAAGGTACGTTCAAATAAACGAGGCATTTTAATGGCCCAAATCACTTATTCTCATTCACCCGAAAAGATTTAATTTTGGAATTGATTAACCGAGTGTCAACCTAGCGGAGGTAAAGCGTTTCTTATAAGAATACTTATAATATTGTCAATCACACGATCACAAGTTATACTAAGACAAATCATACGTGCACGGTGTGTTAGGGTTCTAATGAGATTGGTTTTTCGGGTCCTATGAGTAAAAGATTCCCAACCTAGATATAACCTCAAAAAAGTGGGTTTCCTATACACCGAAGTAACGAAAGAATGGTTATTTTTGAAACCCAAAACAATAAGGAAGGAAAAATGGTTGTTTCAACGTCCATAGTAAATTGAAATGCAGGGTGAAAGAACAACAAAGCTTGACTGTGTGACGAAAAACAGGCTACAGTTTCATCAATATAGCGAACATAAAATACCGGTTTAGGGCACTTATCAAATAATATTTTATAGGCCGAAACATCTGAAGGTTCAATTAGATTTATTCGGGTCTCTTGGTGAAGGTTTATGACGGGGATTTTTTTTTCTCTCCCTCCTTTTCTGAACATTACCTATTTCTCATCAGTGAATTTAAAATTTTCTTTCGACATATACCTATGACTAGTTTTATCGGACAAAAGGCTTACGTCGGGTTTTTCTTTTACTTTTTTATTTTTTTTAAGCGGATCTTTTAATCTTTTAAAAAAAGTTTTTTTCTGTTTTCATTAAACTATTTGTTTTTATAGTTTATCATATCTCACCAGGTTCCTCCTCCTTAAGTATATATATATATATATATATATATATATATATATATATTAGCTCTACTTTGTATTGAGCACTTTTTTAAGAATTGTGTTTCTTTGGATACGGAATTTTATTACATCCATACCTACCCTATTCTTATTATATATATATATATATATATATATATATATATATATATATTAGCTTTACTTTGTATTGAGCACTTTTTTAAGAATAGTGTTTCTTTGGATACGGAGTTTTATTACATCCATACCTACCCTATTCTTATATATATATACAGAAACTTGTACCCACAGAAATAACAGATGGACTTAAAGTTGACGTCATAATGCAAGACTTTAGGATCCGTTTAGCCAACACATTTTCAAAGGTGCTCGTTGACAGAAACGTGAATGATAAACAGGACACAAAAATGACTTGTAGAAAGGAAGTTAGAACTCATTTAAAAACGAAATTTTAATAAAAAATTAATTAAAAAGTAAGGGGTGTAAACATATACTTCAACAAGAGCAATAAAATGGAAAAAGAACTCACAATCTCTCGAACAATCGGAAGGAGCGAATGAGGTGGTCTTTTTGTCTGCATAGACTAGGCTAGTGGATTTTCAGATACACAGCCTATCATTTACGGGTTTTGGAACCCGTAAATGATAGGCCGAGTTGGCGTTGAGCAGGACTGAAAATCATGTGTCCCCATACCTAGAGACACAGTCTTGATATATACACACACGAAAAATCTAAAGTGAGCCAAAACCTACCGCGGTTTCACACTACGGATCGTCAGGGAAAAGGCCTTTTCCCTGACGGTCCGTAGCGTGAAACCGCGGTAGGTTTCGGCTCACTTTAGTTTTTTCGTGTGTTTTTGCTCTACTATTGTATTTTAGTACTTTCGTATCGAGCACTTTTTCTTGTGTTTGGTTCCGTTTGTTTGTTTTTTTCTTTACTGCGGAATCTTGAATGTTTGTTCTTGTTCCGCTGGTTTCTTTTTTTTTCTCCCCATTTATCCGACGACTTAGTACGCCGGATTGTAACGGATTTAGGTTCTGTTTGTTAATGGTTTTTTCGAAAGTTTATATTGGCATAAATTTACGGAGTGCATTCTTACAGAGTCTAACTAGTTATTATTTTCAATATATATATATATATATATATATATATATATATAAGACAATCCGAGAGTCTGTATATGACTGTTTCCAATGCATGCCTACATTTTTAAGCTACCCCATTCAAACTTTCAAACTTCCCGACTGTGGAATTCCCTTCCACATGATTGCTTCCCCGATCTCCAGGAGTTTAAATGTAAGGTCAATAGACACCTCCTAACACACTAACTCGCTCCCATTCTTTCAAACACTCTTCCCATCTGCCCAACCCTCATCCTCGGTATCCTTACCCATCTATCACCTTCCTTTTGACATTTCCTATATCCTAACCACTCCTCCTCTTTATACTGCCCCTATGTAGCCCCATGCGCAATAGTGGCAATGGAATGCCTTGCTTGGGGTGGAATGATTTAAAAAAAAAGACTCACGAGTGGATGTGGCAAGAAGGCACTTAGATTCACTTTCGGGCAAGATGATATTACACATCTACCAACAACAACAACAATAATGAACAGCTGCATTTTTGATTACTTTTTAAGGTCAAGTCCAGTTTGTGATTATTAACTGATTTAATATCACATTCTCTGAACGCATTTCGTCATTGAGAATGAATATAACGATTGAATTATATGCAGGGTGCGATGGATAAATTATCTTCTAAATGACGCATAATTGAAAATAAGACTGGTATCTCATTTTAACAGGCATCAGTCAGTTAAGTGCCATACGTGATACACGCTTGGGCGATCATGTCTCGAAAGAAACATGACTGACTGGACAGAAGATTATCCCGCAGTAGGTTGCCATTGTTTTCTACGGTAGACTTGTTGCCAGCCAAGGCTATAGAATCCAATCTGTCCTATTATTTAACCCATAACTGGAGGGAAGAGACGGATTAATACCTTTCCCAATGGTATTTGCGCGTAAGTGAATGCAATGAATTCAACTGGAATTCGAACTCGGCTCCCCGATTTCTCGTTCCGAGCCGATATCCACTGCACCACAACGCACATCCTTAACAGGTATATTTACCACAATTACAAAAATATATCTGGAAATGCAAAAGAGTAAATATATTCAATACAATCGTAATCTCCTGCAACTGATTTGAACAGTCACCTTGTTTAAGTTAATGAATGCTGCCATAATTCGTGCCTTCAGTTCATCCTTTGTGTTCCAAGCGATTTGTTGGTCTCTGGCTCAACATACATAATAAGCAAGGGAATGCAGTCTAAGGAGTTATGTAGTTACAGATATTGATATACAGCTACGACAAGGTTCTCCTACTTGTGTGGCATGGTGCAGAGTCCTTTTGCAAGACCTAGTCTTCTAGTAGCCACCCTCTTGACCCAGGCATTTGATATAGGCCTCTGTATTGATTCTGAGGCCCTGTGGGAAGAGGAATGTTAGCATAACTTCGCCATCATTAAAAGCGACTTCGTAATCAGCATTAGATTCGTATAACTCTTTCTGAATCATCTGCACAGGCCTCAGATTGACACCCAAACATTATGAAATGTCCGTATTGGATATTCCGGCGCGAATGCCAAGCAGTATTGCAGGCCGTTCCTAAATTTCTGGCGGTGGGAATTATGTCATGGTGCTCTTTTTCTCAAAGACGGTACCCAACTGACCCTACTATAGTGTGCAGTCAATAAAATAAAAAACAACGGGTATGCGAAAATTTACATATCGTACCCTGAATGTACACACACACACACACACACACACACACACATATATATATATATATATATATATACATATATATATATATATATATATATATATATATATATATATATTAGCTGTCACATCCTGATTGAGCACTCTGGAAAAATGGTAGACTTTGAAAAAACAGTAGCTACTCTGGCATGTACGCATTGCGCATTGCTCATTCAGTCATGGATTAGAGCACTCTACCTATTGGGCAGGTATAATGAAAATATACACGCTAAAATGTCTTCTTCTACCGAACGCCCATAGCCCAGAGGTAGAATAGCCGACTGACGCCAATTCGGTTGAGTTTCAATCCTGGGTTAAAAGCGATCGGAGTCTAACCGTACTGATGAGCTGTGATACAGCAAAACAGATCAGTCTGCGGATGACTATATATATATATATATATTGCTTCAGAATCCCGTTTTGACAAGCAGCTTCCGATCATAAACAAAGAACATTTAAAAAAGGAAAAAAAAACAGTAAAAGAAACTAAAATATTAAAAATAAGATTATTAATAAACAATGAAAAAACAACATGAATTATTAAAAAAAAGATAACCATCGAGGGAAATAAATTCAAAAAAATATGTCAGATCTGAAAAAAAAGAAATCAAATAAAATGAAGGCGTTGTAAGCTTGAAAATGTATGACGATGGAAGCGGCAGCGAAAATAAGGCGTTGAAATTGTGAACAAATACGGAAAACGGAATTCATTATACGAAGTATTATTTATTTACGTACGTATTGTTTGAATTATAATCTATTTTTTCTTATTCATTCGCTCTGAAGAGCATGAGAGGAAATCTTCTGCTTTGTTTTATGTTCAGCGTTCATTATTTTCCGGCCAAATTTAATTTCGCCGGATTTAAATTTTATTTTGGTTTTATATTTATTTTTATTTCTCTCACTCTATTTCACTTTATACACATAACGATACATAGGAAAATATTCATAAAATAACTGTACACAAACATATATATATATATATATATATATATATATATATGTATGTATATATATATATATATTGAATTTTGAAAATTGACTTTAATGTATATTGGCTCTGTAATTTTAAGTACATTGAGCTCTCCTTCTGTATCATTTTTTAATATTAAATTTTTTTAATATTAATTAAGATCAGGTTCTTGGAATTTACCTTCCTGCTTTTCCATTTCGGATTAAAGAATATATATATATATATATATATATATATAGTAACATTAATTATAGTAATAATACCAATATTAACAGAACTAATTCTGTCAAAACTAGCAATGATTAAATTACAAATAAAATCGTCTTGAAACCCACCGGGAACGAACCCGGAGGGAATAGAAGGGGAAGAAAAAAAGAAACAAACGAAATACCTGAACAAAAAGTCAAGCATTCGTGAAAGATAAAAAAATCTCAAGACGAAAAGCTTAACAATAAAGAGCTCAATACGAAAGCAGAGCACGCAAAGCACTCAAAGCGAAAGTAGAGCAAACAATTATTTTATGCATATTTTCGTTTGTATCATGTTTTTCACAGCAAAATTCATTCAGGCGTGCATTATTAAAATCTAGCATAATTTTTTTCCGAAAAATATTTTCTAAAGATTCAGAGATCTAACAATGTATCTATATATCTATGCCTTTAACATTTCTTCGTTCATTGTCTAACAATTTTTATTCTATCTTTCTTGATCCTGGGTATGATGGTAAACTGCATCCGGTAGCAAGGGAGTTTGTGAGGAGCATGGAGCAACCTCATAATTGCCTTTGTTCTCAGGTCCACCCTGACCCGGGTTGGTAGCATCTGCTTGGGGCCCAAGTATGAGTAAATAGTTAACCCCCAAACTGGAGTTAAAACGCTATGAAAGTATAAAAATAGATTTTTACAGAAATACAAGCATAAAAATAGACTTTTATAGGAAATTATACATTTTGCAAGAAAATATTACCAACAATATATTTTTGCAGGTAAAATATGACTAGCTATACATTTTTAAAGGAAAAAATTATTACCATAACACATTTTTGAAGGGGAAAAAATTATTGTCCATAATACATTTTTGAAGGAAAAAAAAATATGACCAGCAATACATTTTTGAATACAAAACTTGAAGACATTTTCAGTTTTCTAAAATAATTAATGTTTTGGCATATCAACTTCGGCGGGTCATTTATTGCCAACTCAATTTTATATATTTATTGCTGGTAATACCTTTTTCTTTCAACAATTTATTGTAGTTTTTATATAAGTTTTGTGTCTAGTAATACTTTTTTCTTCTCGAGTATCAAGATTCATTGGGATTTGATTTTAAAGGCAGGGTCCCCAAGTCCTACCCTTGTTATTTAACCCATAACTGGAGGGAAGGGACGGATTAATACCAAGGATACCAGTGCTTAAGTGAATGCAGGGTATTCAACTGGAATTCGAACTCGGCTCACCGACTTCTCTTTCCGAGCCGATATCCACTGCACCACAGCGCACATCCGTCACTACACGCTTACAGCATTGGTATTCCCTAAGCGGTCACCCATCTAAGTACTGACCAGGCTCGACATTGCTTAACTTCGGTGATCGAGCGAGAACCGGTGTGTTCAACGTGATATGGCCGTAAATACTCACGTCCGTCACTAAACGCTTACAGCACCTAGTATTCCCAAGCGGTCACCCATCTAAGTACTGACCAACTAAAAGTTGCTTAACTTCGGTGATCGAGCTAGAACCGGTGTGTTCAACGTGATATGGCCGTAAGCTTTCTAAAATAAAGAAAATTATCAAAATCGGACTAAATGAAACTTCTCCCTATAACCAAACATTAAAAAATACCTTAAAACCCCCACTTTTTTGGCATGACATAACTCAGAGGTTAACGTGGTGATTTTCTAAACGCCGTTTGAATGTGGCACTAACTGAAAGTATGGGACACCCAATGAGGATCGAACTTACTACTCAATTATATTATTTCTAGCGAGACATGCTTGCTAACCATTACACCACCTCAAGGTCCCCTCCAGAGGTTGATATGCCGTTAAACAAAACTCAAGCTCAATCATTCAATCAATCAATCTATTTTCTTTTTTCTTATTTTCACTACGCCTCTTTGGCCTCACACTCTCAGCAGACCTTAAGTAGAATGACTACATCGAATCCATAGCTAAATCCTCTGCTAAGAAGGTCGGTTCTCTGTGTAGCACTAGGAATTCTTTCCTGTCAGAATCCATCTTGCACATATATAAATCTACCATCCGCCAGTTTATTGAATACTGTTGCTACATCTGGTCGGGTGCCCCTGCTATTCACCTCGGCGTTCTTGACAAAATCCAACGAAGAATCTGTAATGTGATCGATCCCGGTTTGGCAGCTCAGATACATTCATTTTTTATCAGCTCAATGTGGCTTCCCTGGGTCTCTTCTACAAATACTTTCACGGCTTCTGCTTCAATGAACTTAGCTCTCTAGTGCCTTCTATGTATGAATTTACTCGAGCCACAAGATTAGCAACTGGGTCCCACCCTTTTACAGTGAAACCGATAAAATGTAACCGCAATATCTACTCTGTCAGCTTCTTTTCTCGCAATTCCCGCCTGTGGATTTGTCACCAGTATACATACTTCCCCGACAGCTACAATCTCCAAGAATTTCAATATAAGGTCAACAGTCATTTCCTATCTCACTGATTCACATCCTTTCTCTAAAGCTATTTTTTCCATCCACTCCACTCCCATCACGCCTGTATTCTCATCTATTATCCTCCTTCTGACACCCCCTATAACCTATCACTTTTTCTCATAACTTTCCTCCTATGTAGCACCCTGCCCAACAGTGGCAGTAAAATGCCTTGCTTAGGGTGAAATAATTAAAAAAAAAAGCTATGTCTATCAATCTTTTTTTTATCTTTCTTTATCAATTTCTTCTTTCTATTTTCTTCTTTTTCTTTTTCTTCTTTTTCTTCTTCCTTTTTTTTGTGTCTTTCTCTGTCTATCTATTTACTTTTATACATAAGTTGTCTATCAATTTTTATTCTTACTTTCTTTCTTCATCTAGCTGTTGAGGCGTAAATAAGACATCCACAGTAACACAAATGAACTAGGCAAGACGTAAAGGCAGACATTGAATCAAATCTTGTCTCGGCGGGGAGACAATGGGTAAATACACGGTGTTCCATTTTAACACGAAAATATCGGTTGAGGACTGCCTTCGGGCAGAGAAAGACACAGAAGGAGCCCCATCTACAGACTAGGAGACAGCTGAGAAAGACACACAAGCTCTCAGTCTTCGGGCAGAATTCAACTTAGTCGAGGATCCGTCTATGGACAGAGACTTTGCTGGGTGCCAGATCCCGCGGATGCGGAGACTGGGCAAATATTGACTCTTGGCCCGAGTTCACCAAGTAAATTTTGAGGTCACAGTCCGTCTCAGTTTGGAGGCATTAGGTTAGCCAGTCAGTTAAGTGCCATACGTGATACACGCTTGGGCGATCATGTCTCGAAAGAGACATGACTGAAAAGGCAGAAGATTTTCTCGCAGTTGGTTGCCATTACTTTCTGCTGTATGGTTGCCAGCCAAGGCTATAGAACCCACAATCTGTCCTGTTATTTAACCCGTAACTGGTGGGAAAAGACGGATTAATACCTTTCTCAAGGCTATTTGCGCGTAAGTGAATGCAACGAATGGATTTCGAACTCGGCTCCTTGATTTCTCGTTCCGAGCCGATATCCACTGCACCACAACACACATCAGAGGCATTGGGTAAACTGGGTAAATTTCGAACACGAAAATCTTGGACAATATCTCTGACTTCGGACAGAGAATGATAAAGTCAGTGATTGGTCCGAGACTCGGCTGGATAAGATAGACAAGCTCTCTGATTTCGGGCACAGATCGACACAATTAAGGCTCCGTCTATGGAATGGTACTGGGCTGAGAAAGATAAACAAACGATTCTGTGGAGACTTTGTCTACGGACAGAGACTCGGTTGAGATGAATAGACGGCTCACTACCTTATACGGCGTAAGCGACGTCTGGGCAAATTTTCATTCTTGTTCTGTGTCCGCGCTCGAGTAACTAAGTAAATCACGACGTTCAGTCAGCTACAATCTCAGTAGTGAGACATTCAGACTGAAGCCCAGCTGAGAAAAATATACAAGCATAGACGCGCTCGTATTTTTAACATTAAACCCGATCTATGCCACATCCTTTCTCAGTAGGGAGACCTTGCCGAAGTACTCAGTGTTCCGCGAGAAGTCGCAGTTTTGAAGCTCTCTGTCTTCGAGCAGAGAACGACTCAGAATGGTCTATGTCTGCGGGCAGAGATACGGCAGAGAAAAATTGACAAGCCTTGTGTCCGATACCGAATATGTAGGGAATGAGTAATTTTTGATCTGAGTGTACGCGATCAGGTCCCATGTAAAATAACTGACCTTGTGTCACATCACATATCAGTGGGAACAACTTGAGTAAATTGTCATGTTCTTTGTCTTCGGGTGGAGAGCGACTCAGACGGTCTACGTCTCCGGACCGAGACTTGGCTGAGGAAAATAGACATGCATAGTTCCTCGTATGCGTGGGATGGGGGGATACTTGAACGAGTAAACGCGATCGAAACCTTTCGTTAAAAAGTTTAACCTTGTGCAGCACCCCGATTCGGTGACGAGGACTGGGGTAATTAAATACTTCAGCGCGAGAGCTCGAAATTGTCAAAAGACAGAGTTCGACTCAGTCGGATCTAAGTCTATGGACTGATGCACGACTGAATAAAATAGACAAGTATAGTGCCTGATCCTGCGTTTGCTTGGGATGGGCAAATTTTGAAACATAAACCGAGTGTAAACGTACGGGTTTCCCTCCGATAATCGCGACTATGTATCACATCCCGTCTCACTGTAATGACTTTTGGTAAATACTCAGGGTTTCGTCAGTCAGACTCTTTGCCTTTGGCTAGAGAAAGACTCGGTTTCGACCCTGTCTCTGGACAGATAATCACCTGTAAAAATAAACACGCTCTCTGGATTTGGGTAGAGTTCGACTCAATCAGAACTCGGCCCACGAATTGAGAATTGTCTGAGAAAAATAGACAAGGATAGTGCCTGAATCCTCTGTTGCAGGGTCTGGGTAAATTTTGACACTTGGCACAAGTGTACGCTCTCAGATTCCCCACATTAAATCTGACCTTGTGTCACACGCCGTCTTCTTTTTTCTTTTGGCATTTTTTTTTCTTTTTTTTCACTCATTATCTAACTCTTTATCTTTTTTAAATACACCTTTTTTTTCCTTTCTTTGTTCTTTATTCTTTATCTATCTATCTATCTATCTATCTATCTATCTATCTATCTCGGTCTTTTCATATCTATCTATCTATCTATCTATCTATCTATCTATCTATCTATCTATCTATCTATCTATCTCGGTCTTTTCATATCTATCTATCTATCTATCTATCTATCTATCTATCTATCTATCTCGGTCTTTTCATATCTATCTATCTATCTATCTATCTCAGTCTGTTTATATCTATCTATCTATCTATCTATCTATCTATTTCAATCTGTTGATACATATCTATGTATCTCAGTCTGTTTATATCTATCTATCTATTTCAATCTGTTGATACATATCTATGTATCTCAGTCTGTTTATATCTATCTATCTATCTATCTATCTATCTATCTCGGTCTTTTCATATCTATCTATCTATCTATCTATCTATCTATCTATCTATCTATCTCAGTCTATTTATATCTATCTATCTATCTATCTATCTATTTCAATCTGTTGATACATATCTATGTATCTCAGTCTGTTTATATCTATCTATCTATCTATCTATCTATCTATCTATCTATCTATCTATCTATCTATCTATCTCAGTCTGTTTATATCTATCTATCTATCTATCTATCTATCTATCTATTTCAATCTGTTGATACATATCTCTGTATCTCAGTCTGTTTATATCTATCTATCTATCTATCTATCTATCTATCTATCTATCTCAGTCGGTTTATATCTATCTATCTATCTATCTATCTATCTATTTCAATCTGTTGATACATATCTATGTATCTCAGTCTGTTTATATCTATCTATCTATCTATCTATCTATCTATCTATCTATCTATTTCAATCTGTTGATACATATCTATGTATCTCAGTCTGTTTATATCTATCTATCTATCTATCTATCTATCTATCTATCTATCTATCTATCTATCTCAGTCTGTTTATATCTATCTATCTATCTATCTATCTATCTATCTATCTATCTATCTATCTATCTATCTATCTATCTATCTTATTTCAAAATCTAATGGATATAAAATACAAAGATATGTAGCGGAAATACTATTCTCTCAATCTACCGAAAATTATCACAGAATCAATCGTTAGAATCATTTCGTGGTCCAAATCAAATAGCAGCTGAAGATTTATCCGGGCAACAATTTTTTTTTTATTTTCTTCGTTTATTCTGGCCAGTAACCTTTTTGAACCTGTTTCCCTTTAAACTCCACCCCAATATTTACCATTATACTTTTCTACAAGAACAGCTTTGTTCGTTGTTGTTGTAAGATTCTTTAACTTCTTTTATGTTAAACAATGAGATTATATCACTCATGAAACAATAGGTAAAGATTTTCCAGACAAAATCTTTTAAAAAATTCATACGTTTTTCTCGCTCCATCTAAACTTATTTATAAATGGAACTTTGTCTCTGTGTGTATATGTGTGTGTATGTGTGTGTGTGTCCGTTACCTATAGACTGCAAAACGGCAGAACCGATTTTCTTGAAAATTTACACATTTGTACTATAAGCGTCTGCGAGTGTTCTTAGCTAGGTTTTATGTCGAAGTACTCCCGATAAATATCGGAAAAAGATAATCGAAAAAATCGGGTTATACAAAGAGTGGTCCGATTTTAATCAAATTTGATACATTCATAGACAAAAACATAAGAAACGATATTCAGAAGTTTCAAGGTTGCAGTTCTTACAATATTGCAGAAAATCGATAATATGTATATGAGGCAATATGTATGTGTGTGTGTGTGTGTGTGTGTGTGTGTGTTTATCTGCCTGTATATCTGTATTTTTTCAGCCCTTTTATTTTAGTTTTTGCTTCGGGTTTGGCTCTATGTAGGTATAATTGTAGTTCTTAGTCTCAGCCATTATACCATTTACTCAGAGGACTTCAAAATTAAGTTTACGACGAAAAAACTTTTTTGATATCGATACCAGGAAATCAAAATTTGACTTACATCCATTCATTTTTCTTTCAGTCTACGATTTCACTTTAACTGGAAACAATTATTGCTTTTTAGTCTTTCGTGCCAATGTCCAAAGAGTCTGAGCTCCAAGACCATGGACCAGTTTTAAAGCTTTCATTATACCCGAGCAACGCCGGGCTATACTGCTAGTTGTCAATAAAATCTGATCGTAGAAGAAAGAATAATACCTAGATGAGTTCTAGCGAGGACTTAGTTTAATCTCGGCAAGTTTTCAGCGATACTATTGACGTGCATTCTACTCTAATATTTCTTTATTTGAAATCAAGGGTAAAAAAAGGCTAATAATGTACCATTGTACCACGTCGAACTAAACTTTTTTTCCGATGACATGTAGTGGAAAAAGTATATCGAATCACCTGCTAGTTCTGCTGCTAGCAAAGGTGGTTCACTGGGTCGTCCTAGACAACATTTCTCGCCAAAATCTATCATACTTATCTATAACTCTACTGTTCATTATTGCTTTGAATATTGCTTCCATATCTAGTCTGATGCTCATACTAGATATTTAGAGATTCATGATTGAATCCTAAGAAGAATCGGCAATATTATTGGTTCTGACCTGGATTCTCGCCTTCTGAGACTATCTCATCGCCGTAACATAGTTTCCCTGTATTTTTCAATAAATGCTTTCATGGAAATTGTTCTGATGAGCTTTCCTCTATGGTACCTAGAGTTCATGAATTAAATGCAATACTACATTGGCAGCTAGGTCTCATCAATTTACAGTTGAACTGGCTGGATAAAACAGTATGTTCTATGTTGTCAGCTTCTTTTATCGCACGTTTCGATTGGGGATTCTCTTTTGGCTTCATGCTTTCAAGTCAACATTGATTTTCAAAAATGTAAATGCAGTATCAATCGTTATCCTAGCTTTTCTTAATTCTTTTTCGTTTATTGTCTTCCTGCCTCAATTGTAGTTTTCTCATATTCTCTAACATTCAGTAACCGCTTGCGACCTAGTGGCTTTATTGCCTTCCTCATGATGAAATATCACAATTTAAATGCAATGTCAATCGTTATCATCTGTCTTCTGAATTCTTGTTCTTTTATTGCCCTCACCCCTTAATAGTATTTTTCCCTTTATTCTCTAACACTCGGTAACCGCTTGCATCCTCGTGGCTTTATTGCCTTCCTTATGATGAAATATCACAATTTAAATGCAATGTCAATCGTTATCATCTGTCTTCTTAATTCTTGTTCTTTTATTGCCCACTCTCCTTAATCGTAGATTTTTTTCATATTCTTTAACACTCAGTGACCGCCTGCGTCCCGGTGGCTTTATTGCCTTCCTTATGGTGAAATATCACAATTGCAATGTCAATCATTATCATCTGTCTTTTTAATTTTTTAAATTTTTTTTATTGCCGTCTCTCTTTAATAGCAGATCTTTTCATATTCTCTAAGGGATATTCTTATAGTTCCCGATGGTATTTGTGCTTAAAGAATTGGAACTCGACAAGTACCATGATGCCATGACAAATGAAACCAAAATAGAATCATTAATGTGCAAAGTGTTTTTGTTGAAGGACTGTTTCTTTTTTTCTTTTTCTTTCTTTCTTTCCTTCCTTCTTTTTTTATTTTCCTTTCTCTTTCTTTCTGTTTTTCTTTCTGTCTGGCTTTCTCATTTCTTTCTTTCTTTCTTTCTTTCTTCATGCCTGTATTTCTTGCTTCTTTTCTAATGTCCTTCCTTCCTTCCTTCTATTCTTTCTTTTTTTTCTTTCTGTTTGTCTGTCTGTTTTTTTTATTTTCATGACTTATTTATTTCTGTCTGTCTGTCTGTTTGTCTTTCTTGCTTCTTTTTCCTTTCTTTCTTTCTTTCTTTGTGTCTGTCTTTTTTCTCATTTTCGTTATTTCTGTTTGTATGTCTATTTGTTTTTCTTTCTTCTTTTTTCTTTCTTTCTTTTTGTTTGTTTGTTTGTTTGTTTCTGTCTTTCTTTCTGTCTGCTTTTTTCTTATTTCCATTATTTATTTATTTATTTATTTCTATCTGCTTTTCTTGCTTCTTCTTGTATTTCGTTTCGTTTCTTTCATTCTTTCTTTCTGTCTGTGTCTTTTTTTCCTTATTTCCATTGTTTATTTATTTCTGTCTGCATGTTTGTCTGTCTGTCTTTTTTGCTTCTTTCTTTCTTTCTTTCTTTCTTTCTTGCACCAAATGAAGGATAGAAAGGAGGAAACGAAAATAAACGAATGATTCCTTATAAAAGAACCAAGAGAATAAAAATGGGTTAAATTTTCGTCTTTTCTTTTTCTAGCTATGGGTTAAATAACAGGACAGAATGGGTTTTGTAGCCTTGGTTGGCAACCAGTCTACCTCAGAATGTAATGAAAACGTACTGCGGGAAAATCTTTTCACTCAGTCATGTCCCTTTCGAGACATGATCGCCCAAGTGTGTATGTCACTTAACACATTTACATTTCTGTATTTGACGTTTTCCGTGTTTCTTTAAGACTCGCAAGCGCGTCACCATTCCTGATGTTTGCCCATTGAAATACTAATTCTGGACAAAAGAGATGTTAGGCCAATATATCGTGGTCGATATATGCGTAGACCAATAAAGATAGATAAAACAAATCCCCTTATAATTGGATTGAATACTATTATTTTTTTAATGCAAAAGGAAGCGAGGCTGATTCTCTGAAATGTAGGTCGTGTTTTAAATGAAAGTTAAATCAAATTATTTTCTATGGTCAAGGAAGCTTCCTCAGTATGAGCTGACGAATAAACATAGGCATTAACATAAACTTTTCTTCCGTTTGTTGGCTCACAGCTAAATAAAAATTTTGGAGTTGTGAGTATTGGATTGTTATGTCCTCCTACATAGCCGGGAATGCCGGACAAACTCCTCAAACATGAAGGAGAAACACGGAGCAACAGAAACAAAAAAAAAAGAGTACTGGATTGTTATGTGATATATGTTCTCCTATATGGCAGCCAATGCTAAACAACCGCCTCAAAGACGAAGGAGAGACTCAAAGCAACAGAAACCAAGAAAAGAGTATTGGACTGTTATGTGATATCTGTCCTCCTATATGGCAGCGAATGCTAGACAATTTCCTCAAAGATGAAGGAGAGTCTCGAAGCAACATAAACAAAGAAAAGAGTACTGGATTGTTATGTGATATCTGTTCTCCTATATGGCAGCGAATGCTGGACAATCTCCTCAAAGATGAAGGAGAGTCTCGAAGCAACAGAAACACAGAAAAGTGTACTGGACTGTTATGTGATATCTGTCCTCCTATATGGCAGCCAATGCTAGACAATCTCCTCAAAGATGAAGGAGAGTCTCGAAGCAACATAAACAAAGAAAAGAGTACTGGACTGTTATGTGATATCTGTCCTCCTATATGGCAGCCAATGCTAGACAATCTCCTCAAAGATGAAGGAGAGACTCAAAGCAACATAAACAAAGAAAAGAGTACTGGACTGTTATGTGATATCTGTCCTCCTATATGGCAGCCAATGCTAGACAATCTCCTCAAAGATGAAGTAGAGACTCAAAGCAACAGAAACCAAGAAAAGTGTACTGGACTTTTATGTGATATCTGTCCTCCTATATGGCAGAGAATGCTGGACAATCTCCTCAAAGATGAAGGAGAGACTCAAAGCAACAGAAACCAAGAAAAGAGTATTGGACTGTTATGTGATATCTGTCCTCCTATATGGCAGCGAATGCTAGACAATTTCCTCAAAGATGAAGGAGAGTCTCGAAGCAACATAAACAAAGAAAAGAGTACTGGATTGTTATGTGATATCTGTTCTCCTATATGGCAGCGAATGCTGGACAATCTCCTCAAAGATGAAGGAGAGTCTCGAAGCAACAGAAACACAGAAAAGTGTACTGGACTGTTATGTGATATCTGTCCTCCTATATGGCAGCCAATGCTAGACAATCTCCTCAAAGATGAAGGAGAGTCTCGAAGCAACATAAACAAAGAAAAGAGTACTGGACTGTTATGTGATATCTGTCCTCCTATATGGCAGCCAATGCTAGACAATCTCCTCAAAGATGAAGGAGAGACTCAAAGCAACATAAACAAAGAAAAGAGTACTGGACTGTTATGTGATATCTGTCCTCCTATATGGCAGCCAATGCTAGACAATCTCCTCAAAGATGAAGTAGAGACTCAAAGCAACAGAAACCAAGAAAAGTGTACTGGACTTTTATGTGATATCTGTCCTCCTATATGGCAGAGAATGCTGGACAATCTCCTCAAAGATGAAGGAGAGACTCAAAGCAACAGAAACCAAGAAAAGAGTATTGGACTGTTATGTGATATCTGTCCTCCTATATGGCAGCGAATGCTAGACAATTTCCTCAAAGATGAAGGAGAGTCTCGAAGCAACATAAACAAAGAAAAGAGTACTGGATTGTTATGTGATATCTGTTCTCCTATATGGCAGCGAATGCTGGACAATCTCCTCAAAGATGAAGGAGAGTCTCGAAGCAACAGAAACACAGAAAAGTGTACTGGACTGTTATGTGATATCTGTCCTCCTATATGGCAGCCAATGCTAGACAATCTCCTCAAAGATGAAGGAGAGTCTCGAAGCAACATAAACAAAGAAAAGAGTACTGGACTGTTATGTGATATCTGTCCTCCTATATGGCAGCCAATGCTAGACAATCTCCTCAAAGATGAAGGAGAGACTCAAAGCAACATAAACAAAGAAAAGAGTACTGGACTGTTATGTGATATCTGTCCTCCTATATGGCAGCCAATGCTAGACAATCTCCTCAAAGATGAAGTAGAGACTCAAAGCAACAGAAACCAAGAAAAGTGTACTGGACTTTTATGTGATATCTGTCCTCCTATATGGCAGAGAATGCTGGACAATCTCCTCAAAGATGAAGGAGAGACTCAAAGCAACAGAAACCAAGAAAAGTGTACTGGACTGTTATGTGATATCTGTCCTCCTATATGGCAGAGAATGCTGGACAATCTCCTCAAAGATGAAGGAGAGACTCAAAGCAACAGAAACCAAGAAAAGTGTACTGGACTGTTATGTGATATCTGTCCTCCTATATGGCAGAGAATGCTGGACAATCTCCTCAAAGATGAAGGAGAGACTCAAAGCAACAGAAACCAAGAAAAGAGTACTGGACTTTTATGTGATATCTGTCCTCCTATATGGCAGAGAATGCTGGACAATCTTCTCAAAGATGAAGGAGAGACTCGAAGCAACAGACACGAGGGAACACAATCCGTGACATAATTGATGGGCTTGAGCAAGTGCATGGCAGAGGAGGATTTGAGATAAATGAATCCGTCTTTTCTCCCTCCAGCTATGGGTTAAATAGCCGAACAGTTTGGGTTCTATAGCCATGGTTGGCAACCAGTCAATCGAAGAAAGCAATGGGAAAATCTTCTGCCCGATCACTCATGTATTTCTCGAGACATGATTCCCCAGGTGTGTATCCCGCATGGCAATTAACGCATTAATTACAGGATTGTCGATCCTCATGAATATTTTGGGATTCTGAAAACGTTCAAATGGATTTCCCAATATAAATTATTGTAATCCCTTATTCGTCTTAAAACACCATTTTGGTCTTAGTGAAAGGTTTCAAAGGACCATTCAACCTTTGGGTAGCGGAGGGAGGATGCCCGCATTGCGCGTTTATTACGAATTATCTCACTACTAAAAAGGTAATTGATTTCATCCGTTTGATGCAAAATGACCGGAACAAGCATTTTTTTTTTTTGTTTCTTCGACTTAAAAGGTTTTCTGTTGTTTGGATCGAATTCAAATTCTTAACAATGCACCGGCAGCTCAATTACGAAACGTTTTGGCCTTTGAGGAAAATCAAATATTTCTCAAATGGAGGCAAAATGTTCTTATCGGCTGACATTTGTTGAGGCTTCGATTTAATCTTTCTCTCTCAAGTTGAATCATGATTTAAAAAGTCATTTTTGTATTTTATTCATTCCTCTCTTTTCTTCTTCTACTATTTTCTTTTTTCTTTCTTTTCTTTTCTTTACGTTCGTTCCTTGTTTTCTTTCTTTCTTTCTTTCTTTTAAATTTTATCTGTTATTTGTTTGTTTTAGTCTCATTTTATTTTTTTGTCTTTTTGTATTTTTTTTTTTTAGTTTTTATTTTTCCCTTCCAATTCCCACTTTCTCATTTTTCTTTTACTTTGTTTTTTTTTTTTTACTTTTTTGTCTATTTTTTTCTATTTGTCTTTCTTTGTTGTTTCTTTTGTTATTGTCATTCTTTTTTTCTGTCTGTCTGTCTGTCTTGCTTTTTTCTTTTCTTTTCTTTCCTTCTTTCTTTTCTTATTTTCTTTATCTATTTCTGCTAGTCTGTCATTTTTGCTTTCTTTCTTTCTTTCTTTTTATTTCTTTCTGGCTCTCTTTCTTGCTTTCTTTTTTTTTTTTCGTTATTTCTGTTGGTATTTCTTTCTGGCTTCTTTTCTTATTTTCTTTCTTTATTTTTTTGTCTGTCTGTTTTGGTTTTTTACTTTCTTTCTTTCTTTCTTTCTTTTTTCTTTTTATTTTCTTTCTTTCTTTATTTCTGCCTGTCTTACTTTTTTGCTTCTTCCTTTCTTTATTTCTTTTCTGCCTATCTGTCTTCTTTTGCTTATTTTCTTTCTTTCTTTCTTTCTTTTTAATTTTTCTTTTTGTCTGTCTCTCTTTCTTCTTTCTTTCTGTATTTCTTTTCTGCATGTCTGTCTTCTTTTGCTTATTTTCTTTCTTTTTTCTTTCTTTTTAATTTTTCTTTTTGTCTGTCTGTCTTTCTTTGTTTCTTTGTTTCATTTTTTCTTTCGTATTGCCTTTCTATCTTTCTTTCTTTCTTTCTTTCTTTTCGTATTGCCTTTCTTTCTCTTTCATTCATTCTTTCTTTCTTTCTTTCTTTTCGTATTGCCTTTCTTTCTCTTTCTTTCTTTTTTTCTTTCTTTTCGTATTGCCTTTCTTTCTTTCTTTCTCTTTTTTGTTCTTTTTATTTTTCGGTTCTTTCTTTGAGGCTTTTTTATTTATTTTCTTTTTCTTCTTTCCATTCTTTTTCTTTCATTTTTTTCCTTCGTTCTTTCCATTTCTACCATTTTCTTTTACATTTATCCACTCTCCTCCCCATATTCATCTTCTTCTCCCCTTCTCTTCTTTTTCGTATTATTATCATTCTCTTTTCTTACTCGGCTTCCCTGATTTTTTATTCCCCCACCTTCAACGCCACCGCTGGCTCCTGTCTCTATATAAAGCCTGATCAATTTCCAATGAGTCATCCCAATCTACTTCTTCTCTGTCTCTCTGCATATTCATGAATCTCTTCAACTAACTCGATCGTAGTCTCGGCGATTCCCAAGCGACATTACAGAGACGTACTAATAACTGTCAGCTGCATCGCCATTGCCTGCACATCCCTATAACCAGCGTTAAATTAAACGTGCAAGACAAGCGACACGTAGCCATGTCAAAGGGAACAAAGATGGCGTCAGATATGTCAAATCAGTTGATATGCAAAGTGTCCTTCAGCTGTAAGACAGTGGGCAATTGAAAGGATATATTTTTTCTTTTCTTTCTTTCTTTCTTTCTTTCTAATGTCCTTCCCCTCCACCTTCCTTGTTTTTCATTCCAGTGTTTTTTATATTTTTATATGACTTCTTTTCATCTTTTCCTCCTATTTTCTTTTCTTTCTTTCTTTCTTTCTTTCTTTCTTTCTTTCTTTCTTTCTAATGTCCTTCCCCTCCACCTTCCTTGATTTTCATTCCAGTGTTTTTTATATTTTTATATGACTTCTTTTCATCTTTTCTTTCTTTCTTTCTTTCTTTCTTTCTTTACTCATTTATTACATGCATTTTTTACTTTTTCTTACTGTCGCTCTTTCCTTCCTTTACTTTTTTCTTTCTTACTTTCTTTACGCCTTTCTTTCCTTATTTCTTCTATTTTTTCTAATTTTTTTTACTCGTGACTTTTTCTTAATTTCTCTTTTCCTTTCTTATCTTTGCTCTTTTCTTCTTTTCTTTATTCCTAATTTAGTTCATCTTTGCTATCTTTCTTTTCTTTTTTCTTTCTTATTTTTTTACTTATTCTCTGTACTCTTTGTTTTCTTTCCTATCTTTTTCTTAATATCAATTCTACTTCTTTCTTCCTTTCTTTTATTTTTCTTTTATTTTCTTTCTTCTTTTCTTTGTCTACGTTTTTCTTACTTTCTTCATTCTTACTTTCATTCTTCTTTCTTTGATTCTTCCCTCTTCTTTCTTTCTTTCTTTTTCTTTCTTTCTTTCTTTCTTTCTTTCTTTTTTTCTGGTTTCTTTTGCATTTTTATTTTCCATACTTTTTCTTTCTTTCTTTCTTTCTTTTTTCTTTCTTTCTTTTTTTCTTTCTTTGTACTGCAAATATAATTCCCTTTCATTCGAATTTCATTTCTGTACTTATTTCTTAGGATGCTTTAATATTTGTTTACTTCATTTTTTATTTATTTTTTCCTTCTTTTCATTCGTGTATCTCGTTTGTATTTTGTTTTGTGTGTATCTCCTTTATTTCACGTCTTTGTTCATAGAATCTCTTTCAATTCTTGCATCTTCCTCTGATTAATGATTTCTTGGTATCATTTTCCTTTATAATTATCATATTTTGATTTCTCCTATGGTCGCATTACCAACCAAGTCTGCAGAAAGACCTAAGGCAGGTCGTGGTGTCTTGTTATGGCTCCATTTCATGTTTTTTCTATCTCCCCTATCATCCCTAGCGTTATATAGACAAAGTTCTCCTTAATGTGTGGGCTGTACTTAACAAGACCATTTTTTATATCTCTTAAGCTGGGGTTTCCAGGGATTCTTTCAATGTGTTGTTTTGTTCCATTTTTTATCATTCCAAGTGCACCTACTATCACTGGTACGATTCTTGTATTCAATTTCCACGATTTTTTATTTCAATTTCCAGGTCTTTATATTTTGCCGGTTTTTTGAATTCCGTGGTTGCTATGTTACAATCCGCTGGACAAGCCATATCAAAGAATAAGCAAGTTTTTTCCTTTTGGTTTTTAACAATAATGTCCGGCCTATTTGCTTCAATTTTTCTGTCTGTGTAGATGGTATAATCCCACATAATGGTGACATCTTCTATTTCTGTAACAGGTGTTGGGTAATGTTCATACCAGTGTTTGTTTACATATTTTCCATAGTGTTTGCACATCGTCTCGTGTAAATATTGCCCTACTCTATCGTGACGATTTAAATATTCATTTGGGGCAAGTACAGAACATCCTCAAATTAGATGGTTTATTGTTTCTTGTTTTTTTGTTTTCTTTTATAATTATAATAATATTAATGATAATAATAATTATTATTATTTCTTGTATCTTTTTTCTTTCTTTCTTTCTTTCTTTCTTTCTTTTGTTCTTTGTTTTTTTCTTTCCTTTGTTTTTTTCTTTCCTTCTTTTTCTCACGTTTTCATTTTTTTCTTTTTTATTTCATTGTTTTTTATTTCTTTTGTTCTTTCATTATTTCTTTTTTGTTGGTTTTTTTCTTTTTTCTTAATTTTTTATTCTTTCGTTTGACCTTTTTTACTTTCTTTTGTTCCTTCCTTTCATATTTATTTATTTATTTATTTCTCAGATTATTTTGTAATTTTGTTATCCTTCTTTCTTTCTTTCTTTCTTTCTTTCTTTCTTCTGTGATTTCCTTTTTTCACTTTTCTTTTCCTTTACCTATTTTTATTTATTACTTTCGTTTTTTTTCTTCTTTGTTTTTCTTTCCTTTTGTACCTTTCTTTCTTTCTTTCTTTCTTTCTTTCTTTCTTTTTTTTCCATTTTGTTCTTTCTTTATTTCATTTGTTTTTCCTTCTTTCTACATTTCTGTCTTTCGTTCTTGCTTTCTTTCTTCATTTCTTTCTTTTGTTATTTCCTTCTTTCTTTCTTCATTTCTTTCTTTTGTTATTTCCTTCTTTCGTATAGTTTTTATTTATTTTCATTTCCTTCTTTGATTTTCTTTTTATTTGATTCTACATCATTTATTTTCATTGTCACTTTCTATAAACTTTTTCTTAGATTTTTCCTGTTTCATGCCTTTTTTTTCTTTTTTTGTTTCTCTGTTATTCTTCGTTTTTCTTTTAATATGAATCTGTCTAATTTTTCTCGTTAGTTTCTTTTCCTTTATATATATATATATATATATATATATATATATATATATATATTCTTCATTTTTGTACTTCCTTTTTTATATTTCTTTCATTTTTTTCTTTCTCTTTGTTTTCTTTTTGTTTTTCCTTTTGATATTTTCTTTCTTCAATACTATTTCTTTATTTGTATAGTTATTTTGGTTCATTCTTAGTTACTCGTTCAATTTTTCCTTTTCGGTTTTTCCTTCTTTGCTTCCTTCATCTTTCTCTTCCGTTTTTTTCTCTTAATCTCTGCAGTTTTGTCATTTTTACATCTGTCTTTCCCCGCCTATTCACATCTATCTATCTATCTATCTATCTATCTATCTATCTATAGATACGGAGAGAGTTATATATATATATATATATATAGAGAGAGAGAGAGAGAGAGAGTGAGAGAGAGTGAGAGAGATAACTTTATTAACATTCCTTGCTTTGTCGCCATGTTCAACGAATAGCATGGTACATAACGAAATTTTTGCTTGCTATAGTCCTTATCTATCTATCTATCTATCTATCTATCTATCTATCTATCTATCTATCTAAACGCAAACACATTCTAGCTTAATATATTGCTAGCTTTATATATATAATAACATTGCTAGCTTAATATATATATATATATATATTAAGCTAGCAATCAAATAGGCTGGCTATGAGCCTGCTTAATGATAACGATATTAGCATATTTTCCAATGGCTTCCCTGCTCTCTGATGAGATGCTTGTCAAAGGAAAGATGCTGCGTATAAAATATGGTAGCCATTTTCTCTTCAATCAACAAATAGATGAAACGCAATCTTCAGCCGCCTCAAGTTCTGAGTATATTCACTTACTTGCAAAATCATTCAAAAATAAATAATTTATCTCCCTCTCCCAAATTAACCTGACCTTTCAGGAATGAAGCGGTCATGTCTCTCCACAACTTCTTGTTAACAATTTGCTTTGACCTGCAATCTTTTTCTCAAGTTACTTGATGTTTTTCACTGACTCATCTTCCCTTAATTTGTTCAGGTTCTCATACGATAATCAAGGGTAAGTAACGTCGAGCCTGGTCAGTACTTTAATGGGGGAACGCTTCAGAATACCAGGTGCCGTATACTTGGATGTGCGGGTGGTGTAATAAATAACGGCTCGGAATTGGAAATTGGCGGGCAGAGTTCCAATTCTAGTTGGTTTCGTTATATTCCCTTACGCGCAAATCTGTCAATCACTTAAGAGCTATACATGATACACGCTTTGGGCGATCATGTCTCAAAAGAGACATAACTGACTTGGACAGAAGTTTATCCCGCTTTAGGTTGCCATTGCTTTCTGCGGTAGACTGGTTGCTAAACAACGCTATAGAATCCAATCTATCCTATTATTTAACCCATAATTGAAAGGACGAGTCGGATTAGTGCATTTCCCAATGGTATTTGTGCGCAAGTGAATGCAAAGGATTCAACTGGAATTCGAAATTGGCTCCCTGATTTGTCGTTCCGAGTCGATATCCACTGCACCACGAAGCACATCCTACGCGCAAATATCCTTGCTAAAAGTATAAATCCACTCTTTTTTCTCCTATAGGTCAATTAGTAGGATTAGTAAATCAATATTGTCTCCAAAAAATATCAACAATCTAATATTTTCTGTCTTTAAATAAGCAGTAAATTAATCAGTCCTTCAATATGTTGTCATATCTGGGATAGAGCAGTCCAGTTCTCCCTGTCCACCCTCGACCGAATTCAAGTGTTAACACGATCTTGTGAGTGATGAATTATTTTTACCTTTTCCCCACATTACGATCGGTTTCCTGTGTAGGGCCAGGAAGGTTTTTCCCATCTGAAACAATCCTGCACATATAAATCTCCCATCTGCCTGGGCATTGAATACTGCTGCCATATCTGGTCGGGCGCTCCTGCTATCTACCTAGGAGTCCTTGACAAGATCCAGTGAAGAATCTGTAATGTGATCGATCCCGACTTGGCAGCTCAGATACAGTCACTTTCTCACTGGCGCAATGTGGTTTCCCTGTGTCTCTTCTACAAATACTTTCACAGCTTCTGCTCCGATGAACTTAGCTCACTGGTAACCCCATATATGAATTTACTCTAGTCACAAGATTAGCAACTAGGCCCCACCCTTTTACTGTGAAACCAATAAAATGTAAACGCAAATTCTACCCCCTCAGCTTCTTTTCTTGCACTTCCCGCCTGTGTAATTCCCTTCCGTTTACTTGCTTCCCCTGACAGCTACAATCTCTAAGAATTTAAATGTAAGGTTAATAGTCATCTCCTATCTCACTAACTTGCATCTTCTCTCTCATGATCTTTCTTTGTCCACTTCCACTCTCATCAGTATTCTCATCCTTCTCTTACTCTTTTCCTGACACTCCCTGTAACCTGTCACTCTTTCTCATAACTTTCCCTCCTATCTAACCCCCTGCACAACAGTGGCAGTAAAATGCCTTGGTTGGGGCGATATTATTATAAAAAAAGAAATTGAAACGTTTGAAGCATCTCTCTGTTCCATCGCTTTTTTCGTGACAATGTGCATGCAAGTCACATTAATTCCACCATTTCGGAGCTTTGCACCTACGAAATGTCAGGCCACATTCACAGACTCGAATAATCCTCATTCTCTTCGATAAAGAGAAAGTTCCATTCGAGCAGATTCTTCCAAAGAGCTGATGCTTTATGAAAAATCCATTTCGAAAATTGTTCAGAAGATTTTCCCACAGTAGGTTGCCATTACGTTCTACGGTAGGCTTGTTGTCAACCAAGGCTATAAAACTCAATCTGTTCTTCGATTTAACACATAGCTGGAGAGAGAAGAGACGAAGTAATACCCTTTCCAAATGTATTTGCACGTAAGTGAATGCAATAAATTCAACTGGAATTCGAACTCGGCTCTAAGATTTCTCCTTCCCAGACGATATCCACCGCACCACAACGCCCATCTTATATGGAGCAATCCTTACTTATATGTCTTTTGCCGACCGTACGGAATCACAAAGTGCTAGACCAAATAACGAAAGCACTACTTGAGATTGTCCACTAAGAGTCAGTCAGTTAAGTGTCATACATGAAACACGCTTAGGCGATCATGTCTCGAAAGACACATGACTGACTGGGCAGAAGATTATCCCGCAGTAGGTTGCCAGCCATGACTATAGGATCCAATCTGGTCTATTATTTAACCCATAACTGGAGGAAAGGATTAATACCTTTCCCAAGGGTATTTGTGCGCAAGTGAATGCAATGAATTCAACTGGAATTCGAACTCGGATCCCCGATTTTTCGTTCCGAGCCAATATCCACTGCACCACAACGCACATAACTCCTAAAATGAAGATCACATGTAATTCAAAGAGAAAATAAGGCCATTATCAAGTTGTTGACGTTCCACACTAGTTCGAGATTGATTGATAATTGATTGATAATCAATAATTTGTATGTTATTTAGAGCCAGAAAATATTTTTAGTTTTTGAAAATGTTTTCTTTTTTAGATATAATAATGATTTTAATGATTTAAGTTTAACTAATTAACCCGCAGCTGAAGAGAAATTGGGGGGGGGGATTAATACCTAATTTAGTTTTGATAAACAAAAACGAAATGATAATGTTGATATGATGTAATGTATCAATTCTATACTACAATCATTATATAAAGTGATCACTCACTTTGTGGCCAAAGTACTTTCTATTTATCAAATGTAAATAAATCTAAAAGACATACCCGTGTAGCTAATCAGTGGTCGATTTATTTATTCATTTTTTTTTAATCATCTCACCCCAAGCAAGGCATTCCACTGCCACTATTGCGCATGGGGCTACATAGGGGAAGGTAAAGAGAAGGAGTGGTTAGACATAGGGAATGTCAGGAGGAAGGTGACAGATGAGTAAGGATACCGAGGATGAGGGTTGAGCAGATGGGAAGAGTGTTTGATAGAATGGGAGTAGGTTAGTGTGTTAGGAGGTGTCTATTAACCTTACATTTAAACTCCTGGAGATTGTAGCCGTCGGGGAAGCAATCGTGTGGAAGAGAATTCCACAGTTGGGAAGTGCGAGGAAAGAAACTGTCGGAATAGAAGTTACGGTTGCATTTTATCGGTTTCACTGTAAAGGGGTGGGATCTAGTTGCTAATCTAGTATCTCGTTCAAATTCGTATTTAGGGGGCACCAGTGATCTAAGTTTATTATGGTTTATCAACCCTCTTCAGATTATTTACAGCCAGAAAAAAACTTTTACATTGTAAGGATATTTTTTGAGAGGAAAATAACAGTGATAAAAATTTTACTCATAAACCCACAGCTGGGAAGTGAATAGTGGGAGCATCCGACCAGATTGACCAACAGTATTCAATGCAGGGGCGGATGATAAATTTAAAAATATGCAAGATAGACTTTGACAAGAAAAACTTTCTGGCCTAACACAGTGATCTAACATTCATAGCGGTAGATGTGACTGCTGATTTGATGTAGTCGTTCAACTTGAAGTCGGCTGTAAGAGAGAGGCCGAGGAGGCACACTGTATAGCTTAATAATTGAATTTTTTGTCTGTGTTAAGTGTAAAATCCTATAAAATTTTTACATGTTCTCCACCCTTGTTCAAATTAACTAAAACACCCGCTTTAGTTTCCTTTTTTTCATCATACGTTCATTTTTAGACCCACTTGAGTGACAGGGTGTAATCGATTTCTATTTTATCCTCAGATTAGGTCATTTACAGTGGTGTGCAGTAACATGAATCTATTTTCGGAGTGTATGATGGAATTTGTTTGGCCTTGAAAAATATTGCATCTTCTGTGATTGCATCAAATTTTTATCACACCCAGACACTATTGTTTCGACTGTTGATTTGTTGTCCTACAGCCATTGTCTGCAATGGACATTACTCAAAGGAAACGTATGAAAATTGTAACGCTTCATGAACTCACTGGAAAGCCTTACAGAGAGATTGCGGATATTGTTGGTGTCAGCCTTTCAACTGTCAGTTGTGTCATCAAGGCAAAGAAACAAACTGGATTCATCAGTCCAAAAAGTAAAGGAAAATGAGGCCGCAAGAAATAAACAACGCCAAGTGATGATTTATACATGATGGTTGATTTGTACATGTGCAAGATGGATTCAGGCGGGAAATAAATTTCCTGGCCTGACACAGTGACCCAACATTATTTATATTGTTCGGACTTGTCTTCATCTTTATTGCCATGTTCAGGACGTTTCGGCCGTTGTACGCTCCGGCCTTCATCAGAAGATTAGAATTTTGGACTGAATCTTTTATTTCGATCACTGGGGTAGATTGTTTTCTTTCTGTGAGTCATGCTACTTCCGGGTGTCTTAGTTATCTTTCTTTAACTCAACTCTCATAACAGATCATTTTAATGGGACGCTAATTTGTATTTCATTTTATGATTATTCTAATTTCACTTTAAAACTTTGTTCAAATTAATTCACCATACGGTCAGTTTTAGACCCACTGTAGTGACAGGGTGTAATTGATTTCTATTCTTCCTCAGATTAGCAGTCGTGTGCGGTAATATGAATCTATTTTCCCGGTGCATGATGAAACTTGTTTGGTCTTGAGATATATTACCTCATCTTTGATTGTATCAAATTTTATCATGCCTGCACACTACTGTTTCGACTGTCGATTAGTTGTCCTACTGTACATTACTTGTTACTGCGAGGAAGTCTTACGAAAATTGTAATGCTGCACGAACACACTCGCAAATCTTAAAGAGAGATCGCGGATATTGTTGGTGTCAACCTTTCAACTGTCAATCGTATCATCAAGGCGAAGAAACAAACTAGATCCATCTCTACTAATTATAAACGAAAATGTGGTCAGAAGAAAAAAATCAACGCCAAGCAACGACGTATACGTCATAAAGACTAAACTATCGCCCGGTTCACACTCCACCCATGTCTATTGAACAGGAGTAGGGCTCATCTCTTGTTCCCTGTTTAGGATGTGGTTTCCGGTTTTCTCTTTCCAATCTTTTACTCTTTTCCATTCCTTTACTCTTTTTTTTTCTTTTCCAATTGGAGTAGATAGACTAAACTATCGCCCGGTTCACACTCCACCCACGTCTAGTGAACAGGTGTAGAGGCTCATCTCTTGTTCCCTGTTTAGGATGTGGTTTCCGGGTTTCTCTTTTCCAGTCTTACTCTTACGTAGTCCCCTGCGCATCAGTGGCGTTACCGCCTTACTTGGGGGTGATATGATTTAAAAAAAAAATAAATAAAAAATAAGCGTAAGTGTGAAAGATCCCAGGAAGACATTATTCGTTTGCACAAAGGTGTACTTTTCTTATGGTGAAACACACCAATTTCTCAGATAATAAACTCTCCCTCCTATATAAATCCAAGTTAACAGGAAGTTAACTCGAGAAATTCTTGGGAAGTTCTGAGGCGTTCTTAGAAGTCCTAGAAAGTTTTTAGAGTTCTATTGGAGTTCAGAAGAACTATTAATTAGTTCCACTTTTGGACATAGTTGGACTAAGGCAGTTGATATTAGTCGGCAGTTAGCCGAATACTAAGGAGTCAGCTTACAGTGGAAGATTACCAAGTTCCTAACATTTTTGATTAGTAACAGACATAGCACGATTATAACCCCCCACCCCCAGTGCGAAAACTACTCCACAACAACTTCCTTATGCTTTCTTGACAGTTTGCTATTCAAAGAGGGGAAACATTGTCACACCCTGAAAGTAAATGGTATAGAAGCGAAAATCTTAGTTGCTGTAAAATAATTTATGCTATTCATATAGACAGTTGTATTTCGTCGTTTCTTTTTATGAATGTTATAATATTGACCGCAACATTTTGTAAATAATATTGACTAGCAGTATAGCCCGGCGTTGCTCGGTTGTAATGAAAGCTTTAAAACTAATCCATGGTCCTGGAGCTCAGACTCAGCCTAAAGAATATTTGATATAATAAAAGAATTGCGAAGATTTACCAATCGCACCTAATATATATATATATGTATATATATATATATATATATATATACATATATATATATATATATTAGGTGCACCTAATATATATATATATATATCGCACCTAATATATATATATATATATATATATATATATATGAGGTGCGATTGGTAAATCTTCGCAATTATATATATATACTAGCAGTATAGCCCGGCGTTGCTCGGGTGTAATGAAAGCTTTAAAACTAATCCATGGTCCTGGATCTCAGACTCTTTGGACGTTGGCACAAAAGACTAAAAAGCAATAGTTTTTTCCAGTTAAAGCGAAACCGTAGACTGAAAGAAAAATGAATGGAAGTTAAATTTTGATTTCCCGATATCAAATAAGTTTTTTTCTTCGTAAACTGAATTTTGAAGACTAAATAAGTCCTCTGAGTAAATGGTATCATGGCTGAGACTAAGAACTACAATTATACCTACTTAGAGCCAAACCCGATGCAAAAACTAAAATAAAATGCTAAAAAAATACAGGCATATAGGCAGATAAACAGACACACACACAAATATCTTGCTTTTTATATATAGATATATATTATGAATTTTCTGCACTATTGTAAGAACTGCAACCTTGAAACTTCTGAATATCGTTTCTTATGTCTTTGATTATGAGTGTATCAAATTTGATTAAAATCGAACCACTCCTTCTATAACACGATTTTTTCGATTATCGATTTCGATATTTATCGGGGGTACCTCGACACAAAACCTAGGTAAGAACACTCGCAGACGCTTATAGTACAACTGTGTAAATTTTCAATAAAATCGGTTCAGCCGTTTCGGAGTCTATAAGTAACGGATACACACACAGACATACACACAGGCACACACACAGTCAAAGTTCCATTTATAAATAATATTGATTCTATCTTGTAAAAGATCCAGTATTTTCTGGCGAAATTTCAATTAGCCAGAAAATCGAATTTGCTATTCCCTCAATTGACATCATACAAAATTTATACTAGTATTTTTAAATACCATATCATTGCTTCTTACAGCTTCATTTACATTAATTTTATTTTTATTTTTTAATCATTTCGCCTCAAGCAAGGCTCCATAGATACTGAATGTGGAAAATATGAAAAAAAAAAGAGTATTAAGGAGAAATAACAATAAAACAACAATAAAAATTAAGAGGTGTTTTTTTTTTCTTTCGTACTTCAGAACCTCTCATTCCCGAATACCTACTTACCTACCTATACGGCATTCACCCTAGTCGGGATGAGCCAGCTTCCTCGAATGGTGAAAGGACAGGGTCCCAAGTCCTATTCTGTATAGACCTCAGGCATTTTAATTATCCCGCAACAAGCTGCCAATACCTGCTGCGGTAGACTAGTTGCCAGCCAAATCTATAGAACCCAATCTTCCCTGTTATTTAACCCATAACTGAAGGGAAATGGACAGATTAATACCTTTCCCAAGATTAATACCTTTCCCGCGTAAGTGAATGCAGGTCATCCAACTGGAATTCGAACTCGGTTCCTCGATTTTTCTTTCCGAGCCGATATCCACTGCACCTCAACGGACATCCGTCAAGAAACGCTTACAGCACCTGGTATTTCCAAGTGGTCACCCATCTAAGTTCTAACTAGGCTCAACGTTGCTTAACTTCGGTGATCGGGTTAAATAACAGAACAGATTGGGTTCTATATCTTTGGCTGGCAACTAGTCTACCGTAGCAGGTATTGGCTACGTGTTGCGGGATAATTAAAAAATGCCTGAGGTCTATAGGGGGTCAGACTTGGGACCCTGCCCTTAAACAAATCTCAACGAATCTTTCTCCATCGGAGGAAGCCAGCTCCACCCGACCAGGGTGAATGCCGAGACAGGTACAGGTAGTTTGTTGGTTGGTTGTTTTATTTTTCTGGCAAATCAACCTCGGCGGGTCATTTATTGTCAACGAAATTTTATTTATTTATTGCTAGTAATACCTTTTTCTTTCAACAATTTATTGTCGTTTTTATATAAGTTTGTGTATAATAATACTTTTTTCTTTTCGAGTACCAAGATTCATTGGGATTTGTGTTTTAAGAGCAGGGTCCCCAAGTCCGACCCTGTTATTTAACCCATAACTGGATGGAAGGGACTGATTACTATCGTTCCCAAGGGTATTAGCGCAAAAGTGAATGCAGGGGATCTAACTGCAATTCGAACTCGCCTCTCCGACGATATGCACTACACCACAACGCACATCCGTCAAGAAATGTTTACAACACCTGGTATTCCCAAGTGGTCACCCATCTAAGTACTGACCAGGCTCAACGTTGTTTAACTTTGGTGATCGAACGAGGACCGGTGTATTCAACGTGATATGACTGTAAGCAATTTCCGAATACAGTTAATCAAAAGAGTGCGTCTACTCAAATATGAGTATCCATTTAAAATAACGTTTAAACAAATAAATCAAAAACATGTCAGATTTATTCCATGTAAATAAACATTGTCTTTAAACGGGGCAGATGTGGTTATTTCAAGAATCGAGAGAAGTGTGTTTAAAAATCTATACAGGCTTTGTTTTTTGTATTTTTTTTTTTTTTCATGAGGCTCTATTTAACCAAACGGTTAAGGGACGTCAGATATAATGATCGTTTCCCTGGAGGGCGCATGTTTTTCCTACGATATTTCTCGGATATTCAAGCCGGTGGATGTAAATAAACACACTGTTTAATAATAAAAAGCAGAGTATCTACTCAAATATGAAAAAAAAAAGTTTAAAAACAAATTAAAAGTATGTCGGATTTAATCCATATAATAGAATATATTTATCAGTATGTTCATATATATTTCAGGTTATATATATATATATATATATATATATATATATATATATATATATAGTATATCGAGGCAGCAAGTAATTTTCAAAACATATGCTGTTAAATATAAGAGACAATGAATGTCTATTACGTTTAATCATGAGCCGTTCTAAACGTCGTATTTTTGCTTTAATTTCAGTTGAAAATAAAGACAAAAATTCTCCAACATTTGGATAATTATTTATTGGTTTTCTTCTAAGCTTTCGGCTCACATCAGCCATCTTCAGAGAGGTTGTTTAAACTGAAATATTATAAAATCCACCATCACCGACGATATTATTTTGTGTTGACATAAAACTCCGCTTGGCAACGGCAATAGTTACCAAAAATAATAAACGCAGTTCTTAAGTTTGCGATGCGGTTTTATGACCTCACACCGCGGGATAGCGCGAAATGACAACAAAACCATGTAGTCAAATGCAATGTAATAAGTTATTTCCTGTTTTAAAGTTGATTTTATTGAGTGTTGGTTGTTTGGATTTGATGTACATGGCCTCCAATATCTGCAGGTTCCTCTGACTGTGTGTATGAGTAAAGATCACCATATTGTTGACCAATATATATATATAAAATTAAATGTAAAGTTGTACTCGTTTCGAAAAACCCTCCGAGTACATACGCGGAAGGAGAAAATGGTAATAAAAAAAAGAACGAGCTAAGCACTTGAACATCAGTCAAAGTACGTAGCCCAAAGAAAAAAAAAACCCGAGACGAGTAACCTAAAACAAAAAGCGCTCAATACGCAAGTAGAGCAAACAAAGTCAATAGCTAACCTAGGGAGCCAACAACTTACTAAGGTTTCACCCAACGGATCGATCTTCAGTGTTTCCCTGAAGATCCAGTTTGATCAAACCTTGGTAGGTCCGTTGGCGATCTGTAGGTTAGCTATATATATATATATATATGTGTGTGTGTGTGTGTGTGTGTGTGTTTATTATAAATTATAATTTAGAATATGTACAAATTACTAATTATAATTACAAATTTCAAATTATAATTTATAATAAATATTCATAGCTTTATTTCTATACTGAGCACTGTTTTAAATTAATGTTTTGGCTTCGTTCCTTATTCACTTGGCTATATATATATATATATATATATATATATATATATATATATATATATGAATCTAATCTAAACTTATTTATAAATGGAACTTTGTCTGTGTGTGTGTGTCTCTGTGTGTCCGTTAACTATGGACTCCAAAACGGCTGAACCGATTTTCTTGAAAATTTACACAGTTAAGCGTCTGCGAGTGTTCTTAGCTAGGTTTTGTGTCGAGGTACCCCCAATAAATATTGAAAATCGATAATCGAAAAAATCGTGTTCTAGAAGGAGTGGTCCAATTTTAATCAAATTTGATACACTCATAGACAAAGATATAAGAAACGATATTCAGAGGTTTCAATGTTGCAGTTCTTACAATAGTGGAAAAAATCGATAATATATATATATATATATATATATATATATATATATAAGGCAAGATATTTGTGTGTGTGTCTGTTTATCTGTCTGTATGTCCTTTATCCACATTTTTTATCCGATTCTCACCAATCTCCACACAAATATTCTTTAGGCTGAGTCTGAGCTCCAGGACCATGGATTAGTTTTAAACCTTTTATTACACCTGAGCAACGCCGGGCTATACGGCTAGTATATATATATATATACACACCAACTGAAATAGATAGAGAGACAAATATGCAAACGATGTGAAAATAGATATAAATACATAGGTGCTCTGGAAATAATTCGAACAGCCATTGCCTAGGGAAAAGCGCCCTTAGTTCGGCCACGTAGGACTTCGTGATCAAACAAAGCCCGGGTCGTGATTTGGAACACATAATTCTTACGATTCTTCCAGGTGGACATTTTTTCCAACAAGAATATTCAGGCTGGTATATGTGAATAAATATATAAACTCTTTAAAATAAAACAAAATCGACTCAAATATGAGTATGCATTAAAAATAACGTTCAAACAAAAAATTAAAAATATGTCAGATTTAATCCATTTCGCATATTGTTGAATTGTGTTAATGTTTAACGCCAAGGTTGTAGCTTGTCAGTGATTTTTTTTTTTTTTTGATAAAATGTATTTTTTTCCAGCAGGTCCTTTTGTTGTAAAGTGTTCGGTATCGGGGTGGCGACAGAGCATTGATAAGCATAGTTGACCTCTTAATCTGAGCAGGTTAATGCCGAATTCGAAGTTTTGTGAATTTTAAAAAAAAACAATCCTGACGGTGTTGTCACGAAACTTCGAAGTTTGCATGAAACTCCTCAGTTAAAGTGATTAACTTTTTTTCGTTATATATATATATATATATATATATATATATATATATTGACTTTGAAAAACAATAGCTACTCTGGGATCTACGCATCGCTCATTCAGTAATGAATGAGAGCACTCTGGGTATTGGGTGTGTACAATGATAATATGCACGCTAAAAGTCTGCCTTTTTCTACCAAGTGCCCATAGCTCAGAGTTAGAATCGCCGACTGACGCCAATTCGGTCGGGTTTCAATCTTGGGTTAAAAGCAATCGGAGTCTAACCGTACTGATGAGCTGTGATACAGTGAAACAGATCTGTCTGCGGATGACTATTTACGCTCTCACATCCTGATTGAGCACTCTGGAAGAATGGGAGACTTTGAAAAACAGGAGCTACACTGGCATGTACGCATAGTTCATTCAGTGATGAATTAGAGCACTCTGGCTATTGGGCGTGTACAATGATAATATACACGCCAAAAATCTGCCTTCTTCTACCGAGCGCCCATAGCTCAGAGGTAGATTCGCCAACTGACAGCAATCGGAGTCTAACTGTCATGATGTGCTGTGATACAGCGAAACAGATCTGTCTGCGGATGACTATATATACATATATAGATATAGCAGTAAAAAAATTCTGGAGAAATTGGAAAATAATCCCAAAGGATCCTAGTAATATGAAAATTGATCCAACAGAGTGCTCGAGGTAAATTTATTTTACAGAGCAGATTTTCATTTATTTTATCTGTAAATTCAGATCACGATTGGAGGGATAGCTATTTCAGCATTTTTCATGAGACGTATTGAAAACCCCAGTCGACCGTAGAATGAAAACGTTCTTGTACCGGAAGCAAAGGCCAGTAAAGAAAAGGGTAAGGAATGTTGGTCAGAAAATGGTCAAGAAGAGGAGAAAATGGGAGTAATCTCCCTTTAGTAGTAGAAGGCAGGTAATTTGTGTCAGACGTAGTAGGAAGGAATAAACTTCAGATTGTCCAAATTTAAATTCTGATCCTTGTAAAAGGCAAAATATATTATGAATAAATGGAAGAAGAGAATAATTAATGAAGTTTAAATCAACTTCAGTGCTTCCGGTACAAGAAATTTATTCATTTTACGGTCGACTGGTGTTGACAATGCATGACTTCGACAGACGTTGAAATAGCTAACCCCTAATGTGATATTTATATATATATATATATATATATATATATATATATATTAAAGTATTATATATATAAATCATATATATGTATATATATATTAATCGTATATACTATAGTCATCCGCAGACAGATCTGTTTCGCTGATCAGTACGGTTAGACTCCGATTGCTTTTTTCTACCCAGCATTGAAACCCGACCGAATTGGCGTCAGTCGGCGATTCTACCTCTGGGCTACGAGCGTTCGGTGGAAGAAGGCAGACTCTTTAGCACGTATATCATTATACACGCCCAATAGCCATAGTGCTCTATGGCTATTGGCCCTCTTAATCTTATATATATATATATATATATATATATATATTAATCGTACATATATATATATATATATATGTGTGTGTGTGTATATATATATATATTAATCATTTCACTCCAAGAAAGACGATACCGTTACTTAATCTGTATATATATATATATATATATATATATATATATATATATATATTAATCGTTTCACCCCAAGCAAGACGGTACCGTTACTGGTGCTGCAGGGGGCTACATAAGAGAAGAGTAAAAGTTTAAGCAGGAGGAGAGCGAAAGAGGAAGACAAACTAGTTACAGTGGGTGTCAGACAAAGGGCAAGCGAAGGATAGAAATACAAGTGTGAGGACAGTTGAGAAGGTAGAGTGAGAAAGGGAAAGATCAAGAAACACGGGGTGATGGGGAAAGGACGAGGGAAGAATTGGAGTCAAGAGTATAAGAGATGGGAATTGACATTGCATTTCAATTCTTGGAGATTGTAGCCGACAGGGAAGCAAATATACGAAAGGAGTTCCACAGGCCGTAAGTGCGAGAAAAGAAGCTATTGGAGTAGAAGTGGCGGTTGCTTTTGGTTGATTTAACTATAAAAGGGTGGGACCTTGTTGCCAGTCTGGTTGCTCGAGTAAATGTGGAGGGGAGTGGAGGGTGCATCGGTGAGCTAAACTCATCTGAGTAGAAGCCATGAAAATATTTGTAGAAGAGACAGAGCGAAGCTACATTCCGTTGTGAGAATGTGGTTGGAAACGAGCTGCCAGGTCGGGACCGATAACATTACAGATTCTCCTTCGGAGTCTGTTTAGAATCCTGAGATGAATAGCAGGGGACCCGATTAGATATGACAACAGTATTTAATGCACGGGCGGATGGTTACTCCTATTTCCATTACTGTGACATGTATTAATATATATTTATATATGTATATATATATATATATATATATATATACATATATATATATATATATATATATATATATATATATATATATATTTAGCGAATAATCTACTCACTACGCTTTGAGATAGCGAAAAATGTTTTCCAGAAGCTAAGCAAAGTATTAAGAAACGGGAATTTTGAGAAAGAAAGAAACAAGTGAGAAATTGCTGTGTTGTATCAGTCGTTCTATAAGACAGTGAATGCTGGAAAATTTTCTTACAGATGAAGGAAAAGATTGATTGAACCGGCGGAGCATGTGAGCAAGGTAACTTTCTACGGTGGAGTAGTTGCCACCCAAGACTAAGCAACCCAATATTTCCTGCTGTTAAGTTCCTTACATGATGCATATTTTGGGCGATCATGTCTCTTTCGATCCATGACTGACTAAACAGAAGATTTTTCTGCGGTTGGTTGCCATTTCTATCTGCAGTAGACTGGTTACCAACCAAGGCTAGAAAACCCATTCTGCCCTGCTATTCAGTTCTCTTACCCAGATCAGTCAGTTAAGAGCCATACATGATACACGCTTAGGCGATCATGTCTCTTTCAATCCACGATGATTAGGCAGAAGATTTCGCCACAGTAGGTTGCCATTACTTTCTACGGTGGAGTAGTTGTCACCCAAGGCAATGCAACCCAATATGTCCTGCTGTTCAGGTCAAGTCAGTTAAGTGCCATACGTAATATCCGCTTAGGCGATCATGTCTCGAAAGAGACATGACAGACTGGACAGAAGATTATCCAACAGTATGTTGCCATTGCTTTCAGCGGTAGACTTGTTGTCAGCAAAGGCTATAGAACCCATTTTGCCCTGCTATTCAGTTCTCTTACCCACATCAGTCAGTTAAGAGCCAAATATGATACACTCTTGGGTGATTATGCCACTTTCGATCCCTGACTGACTAGAGGGGAGATTTTCCCGCAGTAGGTTGCCATTTCTTCCTACGGTAGGATGGTTACCAATCTCTCCTGCTATTCAAATCATATCACGAGAAAGAAGAGACAGATTAATAATTTTCACCAGGGAATTTACGCGAAAGTGAATTCAACTAGAATTCGAACTCGGCACTCCGATTTCTTATTCCGAGTCGATATTTTTTGTACCCAACACAGACTTTCTGAAGCCTTTTTATAAGTCAGTCAGTTTAGTGCCATACGTGATACAAGCTTCGAGCGATCATGTCTCGAAAGAGACATGACTGACTGGGCAGAAGATTATCACAGCAGTAGGTTGCCATTGTTTTCTGCGGTAGACTGGTTGCCAGCCAATGCTCTAGAACCCAATCTGTCTTATTGTTTAACCCATAACTGGAGGGAAGAGACGGATTAATACATTTACCAAGCGTATTTGTGCGTAGGTGAACGCAACGACTTCAACTGAAATTCGAATTCGGCTTCCTGAATTCTCGTTCTGAGTCGATATCCACTGCTCCACAACGCACATCCAATGCATTTAAAACGTTGTTGTATATTTCCGCTGTTTTGGATGGCACGAAAATCTGTGTAACGACAACAACAACAACAATAGTAATAGGAAGTTTTTTTGGTAAATGTGCGTTTGAGGTGCCGACGGGTAATCCCTATTCAAATTTATCCAAAATAGCATTATTTCTGTGCAAATGTATATGCTGATCTCAAATCGACAATTAGTTATTGAAGAAACTTACCTTTTTTGCTTTGAAAGTCCATAAAAAAACGAACTATATCTCGCACTTTTTCTCTCCCGTAACTCACACAAAGTCATGTAACTAACTGCAGAATGACGTTCTACGTAGGCAGCAATTTTCTTTTGAATTTTGGTCGATTTTCTTCCTTTACCAAATGAAGAAAAATCGACCAAAAATCTGCCAAAATTCGTTCACATGGCAGTACGTCATTCTGCAGATAATTTCATGACTTCGTGAGAGTTACAGGGAGAGAAAAAGTGCAAGATATAGTTCGTTTTTTTTATGGACAAGTAGATAAAACAATGAAGCTTCTTCAATAACTAACAGTTGATTTGAGTTCAGCATATGCATTTGCACAGAGATAATGCTATTTTGGATAGATTTGGAGGGGAAAAGCGTCGGGACTTACAACGAAAATTTACCGTTTTTTTTACCATTTCATGAAAGCAGCTGTTCATAACGTGCAAGTGTCATTGCCTCTCCTAATTTATTTTTTTTTCTTCAACACTGACTACACGGATAATACCTCACCCATTCATTTACTTTTTTTTCTTTTTTTAATCATTTCACCCCGAGCAAGGCAGTAATACCACTGATGAGCTGGGGGCAACATAACTGTAAATTAATCAGAAAAGAGTGAGGAGTAGTACAAACTAGTTAGAAAGGAGCAATAGAAAGCTGAGAAACGACCTTCATTTTGCGGTTATTTAGAAAGGATTGGATTAGGTCAAGCAGGTGACCGGTAATACCGTAACCCCGTAGCTTGCATAGGAGGCCAGAGTGCCAAACTCTGTCAAAAGCCTTGGAGATGTCCAGAACAACTGCGCGAGCCTCGTCAGACTCATCAAGGGCCTGGAGCATGTACTCCGTTACGGTTGTTAGCAAGTCGGCCGTGGACCTGGCAAAGCGGAAGCCATATTGCTTGTCAGAGAAGACTTTGTGGGCAGTAAGATGTTGGACTGTTTCAGCATTGATTATGGCCTCGAATACTTTCCTGAGTATCGGTAGAAGACTGATAGGACGATAGTTGGATGAGTCCGAGGTTTCACCACAATTCTTAAATACAGGAACGACTGAGGAGAACTTCCAGCATGCAGGAAAACAGGAAGCAGAAAAGCAGCAGTTAAACAGTTTGGAGAGGACAGGGGAAAGTTCAGGAGCACACCTCTTAAGGACTATCACCGGGATTCCATGGTCTCCACTCGCCTTATGGGGGTCGAGTTTTGAGATTACTCGGGATACTTACTGAAGAATGGAGATTAACCGGCATGTATAACAGGGCAAACCACACTCACGATGACACACATTTCAACTAAATATACTTACTTAACCCCGGTGTGACATCGATACTACAAACGAAAACAACACGAGAAAATGATTCGAAAATACTGAAAGCCTTAACATAATGTCTTATCTTAAAGAGATAGGTCGATACCAGTAATGCTCAACCGGGGTCCATATATACTTTGGGGTCCACACACTAAAAATAAAGAATTGGGTGTCCACGATATTATAGTGGTCAATAGAGCAATTCTATTTTTTAATTGTTGGTATTACTGAGAATGAAATTAATTTACGCCATATCTAAACTTATTTATAAATGGAACTTTGTGTGTGTGTGTGTCCGTTACCTATAGACTCCGAAACGGCTGAACCGATTTTCTTGAAAATTTACACAGCTATACTATAAGCATCTGCGAGAGTTCTTAGCTAGGTTTTGTGTCGAGGTACCCCCGATAAATATTGAAAATCGATAATCGAAAAAATCGGGTTATAGAAGGAATGGTCCGATTATAATCAAATTTGATACACACCTAGACAAACACATAAGAAACGATATTCATAAGTTTCAAGGTTGCAATTCTTACAATAGTGCAGAAAATCGATAATATATATATACATATATATATAATGCAAGATGTTTGTATGTGTGTCTGTTTATCTGTCTGTATATCCTTTATACAAATCTACAATTTTTATCCGATTCTCACCAACCTTCACACAAATATTCTTTAGGCTTAGTCCAGGACCATGGATTAGCTTTAAAGCTTTCATTACAACCAAGTAACGCCGGGCTATACTGCTAGTAAGAATTAATAAAAGTAGAAATATTTACGTAGTTATTTTGTTTTTTTTATCGCAACAAGTAGAAAAAAACACTTGGCAATTTGCATTGTCGTAAATTTAAAGTCATGAACAGGGCCTTCCCTACAATAAACATCAAGTCTGTTTGGAAGATCTCTTTCTTTTTTTGTCGTTTTTCTTTTGAATATTATTCACTATCTGTTTCACACCTAGGCTTTATTTGTTTATATATCTTTTTTGACCTGGCTACTCATCCATTGATCAGTGGCAAGAACAAACAGAAGGGTCCATGTAGACCCCGGTTGAGAACAGTTAGCCTAATGACCATGAGGGTTCACCAAAAACAAAAATATGAAAAGGAAAAGGGGTTCATGGGTAAAAATGGTTGAGATCCACTGTTTATACGAAAACATATTCCACCAACAACAGATCATCTACAAACTACATACCTATAAAACATGGTTATCATAAATTATAAAATTTTGTACAAAATATCAGCAGTTGAAGATATAAAATTGGGTACAAAATACAGGGTGTCCATAAAGTCCGTGTGCACTTTTAAAAATTTATAACATTTTTTGTATTTGTGATAGACATTGTATTTGAAATAATCTGTAAAAAATGTGCTTGAACAATTAAACTTGAAAGATAATACAGTGTTTCAAGAAGATGGTGGTCTTCGTCACTTTACTGTCCGTGTTAGACAGTTTCTAAATCAGGAATTTCCTAACAGATGTATTGGAACGGGGTGGACCATTTTATTGGCCCCCACCTTCGCCAGATTTGACTCCATTAGTTTTTTATGGGGACATATGAAAACAATTGTGTATGCAACCAAACCTAGTTCATTAGAAGATTTGACAGCTAAAATAACTAAGGTGATTTCAGTCATTACTGTAAATCATTTGGCAAATATTTTCCTTGAACTTCAAAATCGTATTACCTTTTGTATTGCTAATGATGGAGGACATGTGAAAACCTAAATAAAATTTCAATAAAACCTTAAAAAATATAAATGTACTTCTTTCTAACCCTTTTTACAAATTGTTTCTATCGCAAACACAAATAAAGTTATAGTTTTTAAATGCACACGAACTTTATGGGCACTCTGTAGTTAGATTGCAATACTAAATATATCACAGAAGTTGATATGCCTCAAACTGAACAACCAACCAGCGTTTCTTTCTTTCTTTCTTTCTTTCTTTCTTTCTTTCTTTCTTTCACTAACACCCAACAACTTCTTGGCTATGTCTTTTCCGTCTTTCTTCACGAACAAAATAGAAAAGTCTATTTATTTATGATGTACTAGCAGGACGTAACTTTCTTTTTTCTTTCTTTCATGTTTTTTTGCTGAAACCAAGTAGCGTCCCTGGTAAGTTTTATTCCTTTTCGTCATCGAAATGGAATAGTTTATTTATATATGACGTATTGTCAGAAAGAAACTTTCTTCTTTTCATCTATTATTATTATTATTATTATAGAAAAGAGAGTGCAATAAGCTAAAATACAGTTTTTAACCCTCTAAGGCCATTCGTATCATATTTGATACAGTATGAAAACAAGCCTTGAAAGAAATATTTTCCTGAAAAATTTTTTAAGAGAAATATTTTATAAATTTCAAATGAAAGCAGTACTGACTGCTCAGTCAATGAATACCAAATGTTTCCTTATAGGGAAATACCAAATGTTTCCTTATAGGGAAATACTGTATCAAATATGATACGAATGGCCCTAGAGGGTTAAAGAATTACAGAAAATAAATAAATATTAATATCCTGTAACTGAAATTGAACAAATATAACACATTAAAACTATAGTTATGCCAATAATAATTGGAGTACTGGATGCGATAAAAACGTACAACAAGTACAGATAAGAACATTAACGAACTCCCTGGGAGCCTTGGTTTCTAAAAGATTTCTAAAAATGCACTGTGTCGAACTGTTCATCTAACCAAGAGAATATTGTGAATGGGAAAGAAATATGAACACTGTACATGTTAAGTATCACTTAAAATCAGAACATTTTTTACTATCTTGCTTTACTCAAAGTCTCGGGTAATGACCATATAAAAGGAAAGGCACTGAAGAGGATGTAAAAGAAAACAATAGCAACAACAACAACAACAACATAATAATAATAATAATAATAATAATAATAATAATAATGATAAACAAAGAGATAACACATTCGTTCGACCAAATCATTGGTCTTTTTTTTTAGAAAACAAGACAAACTGATTAAAAAAGTTAAAACAAATTTAAAAAAAATAAAATATGCAGCAAAGAAGAAGCAGAAATAACAGGATCCTTAAGGAGGATAGGAAAAGAGAAGGAAGAAGAAGAAGAAAGAGATAGGAAAAGATATGGCAGAATCCACATGAAGAAGAAGAAGAAGAAGAAGAAGAAGAAGAAGAAGAAGAAGGGAAAAATTCACACAAAGGAGAGAAAAAAAGGAAGAAGCAGAAGAAAAAGAAAAAGATATGGAACCAAACGATGACGACAAAAAAGGAGGAGGAGGAGAAGAAAAAGAAAAGAAGAAGAAGAAAAATAAGAAGTAAAGGAAGAAGAAGGGAAAATTCACACGGAGGAGAGAAAAAAAGGAAGAAGCAGAAGAAGAAAAAGATATGGCAGGAACCAAACGATGACGACAAAGAAGGAGGAGGAGGAGAAGAAAAAGAAAAGAAAAAGAAGAAAAATAAGAAGTAAAGGAAGAAGAAGGGAAAAATTCACACAAAGGAGAGAAAAAAAGGAAGAAGCAGAAGAAAAAGAAAAAGATATGGAACCAAACGATGACGACAAAAAAGGAGGAGGAGGAGAAGAAAAAGAAAAGAAGAAGAAGAAAAATAAGAAGTAAAGGAAGAAGAAGGGAAAATTCACACGGAGGAGAGAAAAAAAGGAAGAAGCAGAAGAAGAAAAAGATATGGCAGGAACCAAACGATGACGACAAAGAAGGAGGAGGAGGAGAAGAAAAAGAAAAGAAAAAGAAGAAAAATAAGAAGTAAAGGAAGAAGAAGGGAAAATTCACACGGAGGAGAGAAAAAAAGGAAGAAGCAGAAGAAGAAAAAGATATGGTAGGATCCACACAAAGAAGAAGAAGAAGAAGAAGAAGAAGAAGAAGAAGAAGAAGGGAAAAGATTCACACGGAGGAGAGAAGAAGTAAAGGAAGAAGCCTAAGAAGAAAAAATATGGCAGGAACCACACGAAGAAGATGAACAAGAAGAGACCGAATCCATACAGAGGAAAGATAAGGAAGAAGAAGAATGGATCTACACTGAAATAATAATAATAATAATAACAGCAATAATAATAATAATAACAGTAATAATAATAATAATAATAATAATAAGAAGAAGAAGAAGAAGAAGAAGAAGAAGTTAATAATAAAAACAAGAACAAAGACAAATAAAAACAAAATCTAAAAAAATGCAAGCAGGAAAATCAAAATTCAAAATGATGGCCCTGTACACAATTTAGTGAAACATGGATTTATCAGAATATATATATATATATATATAACTGAAACATAAAAAGGATCATTAACGAAAATTCACTTACAATGACGAGGAGGCTTGTAAACAAAACTAAAGGCGGTATGTCTATAAACGTGCACAAAAGGAACGGTTGGACAATAAGCCGATCACAATAGGCTTAGAAAACAACGTATACATCATAAGAAAAAAAAATGAAAAAACGGGTTCTTTAGCTCTTGTAACTCATAAAAAACCACGGTACGGAAATATCTAGAAACATATACTGATGGGTGAAGGCATATATGGATTCGTTCGAATTTTTAGTGAAGCAATATAAATCGGGATCATAAAATAACGGGTAACGTAGCTTGTGAAAACCTTATCAAGAGAGGAAAGCAATCAATAAAGATTCAGTCAGTTGAGTACCATACAGGCTTGGACGCTCATGTCTCCAAAAATACATCACAGACTGGGCAGGAGGTTTTCATTGCTTTCTGCGGTAAACTGGCTGCCAATCAAGGCTATATATTACAATCTGCTCTGCTATTTAACCGATAGCTAGAGGAAGAAAACACGGATTAATACCTTTCCAAGGGTATTTGCGCGTAAGTGAATACAACAAATTTCAACTGGAATTCGAACTCGGTTCTCCGATTTTTCGTTCCAAGCCGATATCTACTGCAACAAAATGCAATAAAGAATGTGAAGCTTTGAAAGACTACAAAAATAAACTTGTCTAAAGAGGGTCGTCAACGCTTTTGTAACATTTTTTTTACAGGTACGTGTGTTGGCCATATGAAAACACCTTTATCCCCTGGGAGATGTAGTCTGGTTGTCATTGATGGCTATAGAACCCAATCTGTCCTGCTATTTAACCGAGGGAAAAGAGATGAATTGTTATCACGACTCTGAGGTTCAAAATTTGTCTCTTCCAGAAACAGAGGAATTTCTGTTCCGCAGACCCAAGTGAGAACTGCTTTTTAAACTGCTTGTTGTGTAGACATGTTTTGTAATTTCTGTGTGAGGGACAAATGTTAATATCTGTACGTAATTTGTGCATGACTTAGCAGTATAAAAATCTCCTTGAGAAGTGTATACGGTAAAGAATGCGCTGAGAGCCAATAGAGTAAGAAGACTTATTGCCACTTGATATAGCGCCCGATATAGTACACATGGAAAACAAAACAAGCACAAAATAAGAAGGTAACGAATTTGATATCGAGCCATCAATTGCTGATAGTCAATTGCTCGTTTTTTGTCACTTTTCTTTGCCAAGATGGCGTTCATTTTAAAAACAACTTCTGTTCAATCAGCTTGATCATTTTAAAGTTGTTCGCGTTCGTTCCTAGCAGCAAAGAGATAAGAATTTCGTTCAACCAAATTATTTTTATTTTTTTTTTAGAATACAAAACAAGAAGAATAAAAAAAAAATGATTAAAAGAGATAAATCGGATTAATAAATAGAATTGACATCAAAGAAGACAAAATGGAAGAAGAAGAAGAAGAAGAAGAAGTGGAAAAAGAAGAAAAAGAAGAATAAATAGAAGAAGAAGAAGAAGTAAAAGAAGTAGAAGAAGAAGTAGAAGAAAAAGAGGAAGAGATGAAAGAAGAAGAAGAAGACGAAACGGAAGAAAAAGTAGAAGACGAAGAGGAAGTGGAAGAAGAAGAAGAAATGAAAGAAAAAGAAAAAGAAGAAAAAGAAGAAATGGAAAAAGAGATTGAAGAAGAAATGGAAGAAGAAGAAATGGAGGAAGAGGAAGAAGAAAGGAAGAAGAAAAAGAAGATGAGGAAATGAAAAAAGAAGAAGTAGGTGAGGAAATGAAAAAAGAAGAAGAAGATGAGGAAATGAAAAAAGAAGAAGAAGAAGAAGATGAGGAAATGAAAAAAGAAGAAGTAGGTGAGGAAATGAAAGAAGAAGAAGAAGATGAGGAAATGAAAGAAGAAGAAGAAGAAGAAGATGAGGAAATGAAGAAGAAGAAGAAGAAGAAGAAGAAGAAGAAGAAGAAGAAGAAGAAGAAGAAGAAGGGATAGAATCGATACCGAAAAAAAGAAGAAAAACGAAGAAGACAGGGCAGGAATTAAAAGAATTAAAAAAGAATCCTTCATCTAATTTGCATAAAAGTTCAGCCGATGAAAACTACAGGAATATAACACATCAATCAATGACTGATAGAATTTTGTCTATGGTTTCTGAGTTGGAGGTCATAAAAATCAGACGATAACAAATACGAAGGAAATACAGAAAAGTACAGTGAAACCGATAAAATGCAACCTCAACTTCTACTCCAACAGTTTCTTTTCTCGCACTTCCCGACTGTGGAATTCTCTTCCACATGGCTGCTTCCCTGACGGCTACAATCTCCAGGAGTTTAAATGTAAGGTTAATAGACACCTCCAAACAAACTAACTTCCATTCTTTCAAACACTCTTCCCACCCACCCAACTATCTATCACCCCCTTCTGACATTTCCTATATCTAACCACTCTTCCTATTTACCTCCCCCTATGTAGCCCCAAGCGCAATAGTGGCAGTGGAATGCCTTGCTTGGGGTGAAATGATTTTTAAAAATATATTTAAAAAAATCCATTCTGGATAATTTTCACGTTCTAATGAACGCTAGCAATTTGTCAACCGTTATATTTGAAGCAGAAAAAAATTTACAGTAATTTTTAGCAACACAGCTTTGTGTTTATTTTTTGTTACCATAACTCACACTCCTGAAGATGATCTCGGAAAGAGATTGAAAGTACAAAGGTATTTTGAGAAATGAATGATAATAACATCTGTCAACGTTTCAGCTAATTTCTGACATCTTTCAATTATAATACGCGAAAGATTATACGTGAGTATGAAGAGATTTTATTAAAAATAAGCAGACACAATGTTTGCAATTTATTTAATCTGACATGTCTAAAAGAAAATTTGAAACTTAAATACACAAACACTCACACACATACACACATAGGTACACACACACACATACAGATATATATATTTATAAATATGTGGTGTAGATACAGAAGAATCCAAAGAAGTATCCTGTATATAAGGTGGTAGGATAACTTTCTAGGAGAGCTCTAAATATATATGTATATGAATAACACATATAGAGCAACTATATATAAAAATTAAGATAGACACGTTATTCCATGGTTAAGTGGAAGTACAGTCCTATTTCAGGCGAACCATCTTCAGTTCCGTCTTTATTGTACAGAAAGAAGGAAGCTGAAATAGGCTTCCACTTAACCATGGAATAACGTGTCTGTCTTAATATATATACATATATATATATATATATATATATATATATATATATCAGTCAAGTGCTATACGGGATATACAATTAGGCGATCATATCTCTTTCGAACCATGAATGACTAGGCAGAAGATTTTCCCACAGTAGGTTACCATTTCTTTCTGCAGTAGACTGGTTGACAACCAAGGCTAAAGAACCTAACTATTCGACCCGTAACTGGAGGGAGAAAAGATGGATTAATACTTTTCCCGGGGTATTTGCGAAGTTCAACTGGAATTCACACACGTTTCTCTGATTTCTTATTCCGAGCCAATATTCACATTATGACTCCAGACTATCACGCACATATATGCGCATTAAAGCGACGTTTCAAAGACATCACTCTTTTTGTGCTTGTCTCATTAGACTTGGTGCTGGGACGTAAATTTTGAACAGTTAGAAGACTGCAATTGCTTTAAGAGTAGCTTTGAGTCTTATCCGCTTGCCATTATATGTAAGTTTATTCTTAGACGCAGCTAAATTTGGTCATCGAAATAAACAAAAAAAGCTGAATGAAATTAATTATTTTTTTTTTAAAAATTGATATCTCAAAGAACTAATCTTCGAAGGTTTTTCGTTCTTAAAGAAAAAACCACCCCCCCCCCCCAAAAAAAAAAGAAAGAAAAAAACAGAACCTATGGAATAAAAACTATTCTATAAAGATGCAATCCATGAAGATTATAACCGGGATCCATAAATGAAATATACTTCATTGAAGGAATATTTCATTTCAAAGGAAAAAAGGGCCGGTAATCTGCAAGATAGATTGAATACGAAATCTGAGAAAGACATGCATCAAAAAACTTTCTCATGTTTATATATTAAAATAAAAAAGAAAATCTTGCATAGTTATCAATATCAGATAGCTTCGTTCTTTCTTTCTTTCTTTCTTTCTTTCTTTCTATCTATCTATCTATCTATCTATGTCAATCTTGTCATTATCTATCTATCTATCTATCTATCTGTCTACATTTTTTTACTTTCTTTTTTAGATTGTTTCAAGGTCTGTTAATCTATCTATCGATGTATCTACTTTCTTTCTTTTTTCTTTTTTCTTTCTTCTTTCTTAAGCTGTCTCATGATCTATCTATCTATCTATCTATCTATCTATCTATCTATCTATCTTAATCTCTTCCTTATCTATCTATCTATCTATCTACATTTTTTTACTTTCTTTTTTAGATTGTTTCAAGGTCTGTTAATCTATCTATCGATGTATCTACTTTCTTTCTTTTTTCTTTTTTCTTTCTTCTTTCTTAAGCTGTCTCATGATCTATCTATCTATCTATCTATCTATCTATCTATCTATCTATTTGCGAGTGTGTGTGTGTGTGTGTGTGTGTGTGTGTGTGTGTGTGTGTGTGTGTGTGTTTGAAAGTAGATATAAAATCCACACCAGGAGGTGACACACTGTTTCATGCTAAATGCAATCGTCAGGCCGTGAAGATTGAGTTTAGCATGAAACAGGCTATAACATCTGCGTGCTGACTTCTGTGTTCACTTTCATACTTCTTCTTCTTCTTCTTCTTCTTCTTCTATGTGCCCTGTTCCTTCAGGACGTAGGCGATCATGGTTCTTCACGTCTCCTTATCCCTTGTGGCTCTTAGTATGTTCGCTCCTGTTACTCCTGGGAACTCCCGTTCCGTCATCCACCTGATCAGGCCCTGCAAATATGTTATCCGCTGCTTTCCTCTGTCTCTTTTTACTTCTATCTGGCCAGTCAGTGTCAGGTTCTCCAGACTCTCCTTCCTCATTGCGTGTCCCAGGAACTTCAGTTGTCTCTTCCTGATGCTCAGTATTAATTTCCTTTTTGTTGCCATTCTTTCCAACACCTCATTGTTGCTTACATGCTCAGTCCACGATATCAGCAGCATCCTTCTGTAGAACCACATTTCCGTTGCTTCCAGTTTTGTCCTCATTTTCACCGATATTGTCTAGCATTCACTGCCGTATTGAAGAACTGACATCACATAGAAATGCAGCACTATTTTCTTTGTTTCTAGTGAAATTTTCCTGTGTGTTAGTACTTTACTCAGCTTCTGGAACGCATCGTTTGCCATGCCAATTCGCCTTCGGATCTCTGTGTCACACTTTCCATTTCCTGTTAGAACACTTCCTAGGTATTTAAATTTGTGTACTTGCTTGATTCTGGTATCCCCCAACTGTATTTGGCATTTTGGGTTGCACCTTTTGCTGGTGACCATGCACTCAGTTTTCTTAAAGTTTATTTGTAGTCCTTTTTTGTCACTCTCCACCGCTACCTTCTGTAGGAGGTCTTATAGTTTGCTTTCCGTGTCTGCAATCAGCACTGTATCATCTGCATACCTTATGTTGTTCAAGTTGTGGCCTCCAATAACAAATCCTGGCGTGTCATCTAGGGTCCTCAAAATATTCTCGCTGTACAGGTTAAACAAATCCGGTGAAAAGACACATCCTTGTCTTACGCCTCTTTCTATCTTTGTAAAGCTACTAAGATCGTTACCTGTCCGTATGCATGCCGTTTGCTGCCAGTGGAGATTCTTGATTACTCTTATGTCTTTCCCGGAAACGTCGAGGCTGCCGAGCATCTCCATCAATTCTCTGTGTTGTATCTTGTCGAATGCCTTCGCATAGTCAATAAAACATAGGTACAAGTCTTTCTTCATTTGTATTGCCCTTTCGGAGAGCATCCTAATCATGAATATGGCGTTCCTTGTTCCAGTGTCATTGACGAACCCGCACTGTTCCTGCCCTATCTCTGGACTTTCATACTTACATATGCTTTATCAATGATTTTGAAAGCTTTAAACCGCAAATATAGCATAACTTAGAAACGTATATATATATATATATATATATATATATATATATATATATATATATATATGTGTGTGTGTGTGTATGTGTGTGTGTGTGTAGTGTGTGTGTATGTGTATGTGAGTGTGTATGTTTACTCTCCTTCTTTATGCATTTATTTCTCAGTATCTGTCTATGTATGTATGTATGTATGTATCTATCTATCTATCTATCTATCTACCTAATTATCTATCTATCCATCTATCTATCTATCTATCTATCTATCTATCTATCTATCTACTTTCTTTTTGACCTTATTTTTCGACTGTTTCATGGTCTGTTAATCTATCTATCGATGCATTTACTTTCTTTCTTTCTCAGGTTGTGTCATGATCTATCTATCTATCTATCTATCTATCTATCTATCTATCTATCTATCTCCTTTCTTTCTTAGTCTATGTATATATGTATGTATATGAATATATATATATGTATATATATAACTGTACACACACACGCACACACACACACACACACACACACATATATATATATATATATATATATATATTTCATTTGTAAACGAGTTATTACGCGACCTAGGTTTCTATCATGTGTAGTGTTTTCAGGCTATTTGCAGTTACTCATTTTACCCTTTTACTGTTTTTTAAAAAACGCTCACGTTATTGCTAATAGCTGAAGACACCACTCATGGTAGAATAACTCGTTTACAAATAGAAAATATTTAAAAAGTTCTACAGTATAATTGTATTGAACGCTTTTAATACAAATGTTCACTGGTCTCACCTTATTATGACCCGAAACTAAGTAATCAATCAATCAATCAATCAATCAATCAATATATATATATATATATATATATATATATATATATATATATATTTGTGTGTGTGTGTGTATGAGAGAGAGAGAGAGAGAGAGAGAGAGAATAGCCACTCATGAAAATGGAAAGGATAATCCAAAAGATTTTATCTAATAAATATAAATTATTAATTAAACAAAAGTAGAGAGCTCAATGGATATTATCCAAAGCAGTATAAATTATTGAGAGAAAAAAATCAACACATAATTAAACGGTTATAAATTCAGAATTTACCCACACAAAGCGAGCGGCGGTGACGGAATCCCAGTCATAGTACTGAAGAAATGTGCCCCAGAACTCTCCTCTGTCCTCTCTAAACTCTATAACCTCTGCCTATCTGCTTCCTGCTTTCCTGCCTGTTGGAAGTCCTCCTGCGTAGTACCTATATTTAAGAATTCTGGCGAACCCTCAGACCCCGCCAATTACCGTCCTATTAGTCTCCTTCCAATCTTTGGCAAAGTTTTCGAAGCCATTATCAACGCCGAGGTGATTCAGCACCTTATGACCAACGGGCTTCTCTCTGACAAACAGTATGGGTTTCGCTTTACCAGGTCTACTGCTGATATGCTAACGACCATTACCGAGTACATATACCAGGCACTCGACAAGAATGGTGAAGCCCGAACCGTTGCCTTGGATATCTCCAAAGCATTCGACAGGGTCTGGCATGCTGGCCTCTTGTGCAAACTGCGGAGCTATGGGATAACTGGACATCTGTTTGACCTCATCCAGTCCTTCCTCTCTAACCGCACATTAAAGGTGGTATTAAATGGGCATGCCTCCCAAAACTACCAGACGAACGCGAGCGTCCCTCAAGGTTCTATCCTAGGTCCCACGCTCTTTCTGATCTACATTAATGATCTCCCCGACACCATTAGATCCCAAGTTGGCATGTATGCCGACGACACAACAATCTACTCCCGCATCGATCAGAAACCAGGTCTGGACGACAAAGTGAACCTCGCTGCCGCACTTGAAAGGGACCTCCAATCCGTAGTGACCTGGGGTAGGAAATGGTTGGTAAATTTCAATGCCTCCAAAACAAAGCTGTTATCAACTAACCACCATAGACAATCGCATCTACCTCCCATTAGCATGGGACAGGCTAGCCTCCCAGAGAGTAAAATACTACGCCTCCTTGGCCTTACACTCTCGGCGGACCTCAAATGGAATGACTATATTGAATCCATTGCCAAATCTGCTGCTGTGCAGGGCCCGGAAATTTTTCCCACCTGAATCTATTCTGCACATATACAAATCTACCATCTGCCTGTGTATTGAATATTGCTGCCATATCTGGTCGGGTGCCCCTGCTGCTCTCCTTGGGCTCTTGACAAAATACAAAGGAGGATCTGTAACGTGGTTGATACTGACTTGGCAGACCGGCTGCAGCCGCTCTCACACCGGCGTGATGTAGCCTAAGCACGAATTTACACGAGATACTAGATTAGCAACTAGGTCCCACCCTTTTACAGTTAAACAAATAAGATGTAACCGTAAATTCTACTCCAACAGCTTCTTTTCTCGCGCTTCCCGCCTGTGGAACTTCCTTCCACAAGTCTGCTTTCCCGACAGTTACAATCTCCAGGTGTTTAAATGTAGGGTCAATAGACACCTCCTATCACACTAACTCCCAACTATTCTCACAACACTCTCATCTACCCAACCCTCATTCTCGGTATCCTCACCCGCCTATCACCCACCCTCTGTTATTTCCTATATTTAATCAGCCTGTCTCCACTCTACGTAGCCCCCTGCACAGTAGTGGCAGTGACATGCCTTGCTCGGGGTGAAACGCTTATATATAAAAAAAAAAATTCAACAAGCGAAAAAACGAAGGGTTAAAGAAAGTATTTTGAAAATATTATTTTATCTTTAATTTTTTTTGTGTGTGTGTGAGTGTGTGTGTGCAAATTATTATTTATGACTGTAGCATATTTTCGTCTCTCTTTTTCTTTTTTTCCATCTCTACCTACTTTTTGTCTTTTCAGACATTTATGTCAGTGATGTTATATTTTATATGTCTTTTCTCATCTTTCGCCTTAATTTTTGAGTGAGTATATATTATATATATATTTTTATTATAATTGCCCGATTTAGTGTTTATATAAAATCTGTACTCTTTTGTCTGTCAATTCCTAATTATTTTTGTTTGTGTATATATCGTCTCATAAATTTTTCTTCGTATATGTGTGATTTAATGTTTGTTTTTATCATGTTATATGTGTGAAATGATGTATCTACTCTTAATTCATTGCCGTTCAAATAATACAAGCTTCACTTCCTCTGTTAAAAACGTATTTTTTAATGTTTTGAGTGAATTGTTTATTTTTCAACGGTCTGAAAGGGACAATATAAAATTACATTATTGAAATAAATTCTGTATTTAGAAACATTTAATTATGTGTTGAATTTTCTCATCAATATATATATATATATATATATATATACAATAGCTACTCACGCATCTACGCATCGTTCATTCAGTAATGAATTTGAACACTCTCGGATACTGGCGTGTGTTTACATTGTATAAAACAAGCTAAAGTCCGCCTTCCTCTACCGAGCGCCTATAGAATTCGGACGGGTTGCAATTCTGGCTAAAAGCAATCGGATGTCTAACCGTGCTGATGAGCTGTGATACATCGAAACAGATATGTCTGCTGATAGATAGATAGATAGATAGAGTCATCTGCAGACAGCCCTGTTTCGCTGTATCACAGCTCATCAGTTCGGTTAGACATCCGATTGCTTCCAGCTAGGATTAACAACCCGACCGATTTAACATCAGTCGGGTATTCTATTTCTAAGCTATCGGTTCACGCTGAAGGGAGGCAGATTTTAGCGTGTTATATATATATATATATATATATATATATATATATGCGTGTGTGTGTGTGTATACATGCATATATATATATGTATATATCCATATATATATACAGAGAGAAAGAGAGAGAGAGAGAGAGAGAGAGAGAGTGGGTGAAAGTAATGAATGAAACAAGAATGTTCACTTATCTTTTCTCTCTTTTGAGTTTCGCAGTAATTACATTCACTTGTCAAGAAACATGTTTGTAAAACTGACTTTATTATCAAAAGTCATAATATTTTTCATCATCCTTGTCATCATCTGTCCGATGTACCACGTTGTCGTATAGTAGGGGCGCAGAGTCGCTGCACAGTAGGGGCGCAGAGTCGCTGCACAGTAGATCACATGACTAGTTTTTCTACTTATCTGGGATGTGAAGCCGAAGAGGCATTCATTCTTGCGTGTCTTGGACAAATAGAACTGGTGGCGCCAATACCGATCCATCCAGTTCTGATGCCAGTTAATGTTCACCAAATTGAAGGATAACCTTGGTCACGAACTCATCTCCTGTTATTACAGCACTGGCAGCAAACATCTCTGTGCAGGGCCCGGAAGTTTTTCCCACCTGAATCTATTCTGCACATATACAAATCTACCATCCGCCCGTGTATTGAATATTGCTGCCATATCTGGTCGGGTGCCCCTGCTGCTCTCCTTGGGCTTCTTGACACAATACAAAGGAGGATCTGTAACGTGGTTGATACTGACTTGGCAGACCGGCTGCAACCACTCTCTCACCGGCGTGATGTGGCTTCCCTGTGCCTCTTCTACAAGTACTTTCATGGCTTCTGCTCCGATGAGCTTAGATCACTGGTGCCGCCTAAGTACGAATTTACACGAGATACTAGATTAGCAACTAGGTCCCACCCTTTTACAGTTAAACAAATACGATGTAACCGTAAATTCTACTCCAACAGCTTCTTTTCTCGCGCTTCCCGCCTGTGGAACTCCCTTCCACAAGTCTGCTTTCCCGACAGTTACAATCTCCAGGTGTTTAAATGTAGGGTCAATAGACACCTCCTATCACGCTAACTCCCAATTATTCTCAGAACACTCTCATCTACCCAACCCTCATTCTCGGTATCCTTACGCGCCTATCACCCACCCTCTGACATTTCCTATATTTAATCATCCTTTCTCCACTCTATGTAGCCCCCTGCGCAGTAGTGGCAGTGACATGCCTTGCTCGAGGTGAAAAGCTTAAAAAAAAAAAATTAAAAAAATAACCTCCAGTCTACTGAATTGTACGAGATAGCCGTTGTTAGTAAAAGTTAATCTACCATTTAGCAGGTCTTCTTGTTAATCTTGCTGGATGTCTAGTCAACCTCTTCACCAGAAAAGCTTGGTGAGTGAACTGGTTTTGTAGGTGATGGCCCGACCATATTTTTTCTTACAATATGTTAATTTAAAAAAAAAAACACATTATTTTTTTTATTCTATAACGGTAATTAGTAACGCAAAGTTCTAATGCAAACATTTTACCTTAAAAGACGTAAAATTATTTAAAATTTTTCAGCCTTATACAACTGATATCAGTCAGTCAGTGGTACACGCTTTGGGCGATCATGTCTCGAAAGAGACATGACTGGCTGGGCAGAAGATTATCATGCAGTAGGTTGTCATTGCTTTCTGTGGTAGAATGGCTGCCAGCCAAGACTGTAGAACCTAATCTGTCCTGTTATTTAACCCATAATTGGAGGGAAGAAACGGGTTAATACCTTTCCCAAGGGTATTTGTGCGTAAGTGAATGCAAGGAATTCAACTGGAATTTGAACTCCGCTCCCCGATTTCTCGTTCCCAGCCGTAATCCTCTACACCACAACGCACATCCGATTCGAATTAGTGAGTAACTATATCTTTCCAGCGAAACTCCGAGTGGAGATAAGTGTTATCCACTCCAAAAAAACACATAAATCTAAATTTATTTATAAATAGAACTTTGTCTGTGTGTGTGTGTGTGTGCCTGTGTGTGTGTGTCCGTTACCTATAGACTCCAACACGGCTGAACCGATTTTCTTGAAAATTTACACAGTTGTACTATATCATCTGCGAGTGTTCTTAGCTAGGTTTTGTGTCGATTCATTTTTCTTCCAGTCTCCGGTTTCGCTTTTACTGGAAATAACTATTGCTTTTTAGTCTTTCGTGCCAACGTCCAAAGAGTCTGAGCTCCAGGACCATGGATTAGTTTTAAAGCTTTCATTACACCCGAGAAACGCCGGGCTATACTTCTAGTTATAAATAATTGCAACATTTCCGTAGCTTAGCTGGTACCGAAGAAATGGAACAAGGACGTAATCAAAACTAGCTTCGACTGGTTCATGATCAGGTCAAAGGATTTAGAGGAGTGTGCTGTCGACCGATAGCATCGGCGTTCCATTAGAAGCCAAACTTTTGCAAACTTCCAAGAAGCCCGCAGTCAAAATATCAATCTTCACAGAAAAAACAGCACCGTGAAACTTTGGTGTTAGTCACAATCACCCACTCAAATGAACCAACTGTTCCAGATACCTGGTGCCGCCTCCGGATCCACTGATGAATTGCAAGACAAAGTCTTTTGTCGAAAGAGAAGGACAACCATGAACGGATTTAAACGGGATTTAAACGTCACACTTAATAAAATCCCGTTTAAATCCGGTCATAACACATTACGTTGCATTTGACTACATGGTTCTGTTGTCATCACGCGGTGTGACGTCATAGAACTGCATTGCAAATTTGCGAACTGCGTTTGTTATTTTTGGTAACTATTGCCGTTGCCTAGCGGAGTTTTATGTCAACACAAAATAAAATCATCGGTGATGGTGGATGTTATTGTGTTATCGTCTCTGAAGATGGCTCATGTGAGCCGAAAGCGTAGAATCAAATTAATAAAAAATTATCCAAATGTTGGAGAATTTTTGTCTTTATTTTCAACTGAAATTAAAGCCAAAATACGACGTTTAGAACGGCTCATGATTAAACATAATAGACATTCATTGTCTCTTATATTTAGCAGTATATGTTTAGAAAATTATTTGCCGCCTCGATACGCTATATATATATATATATATATATATATATATATATATATATATTTACGGGTTAAAGCGCTCAAAATCATTGATAAAGCGTATGTAAATATGAAAGTGAACATAGAAGTCAGCACGCAGGGGCTGTAGCCTGTTTCATGCCAAACTCAATCTTCACGGCCTGACGATTGCGTTTAGCATGAAACAGTGTGTCACCTCCGGGTGTGGATTTTATATCTATTTTCACACGCACGCACGCACGCACGCACGCACGCACGCATAGATAGATAGATAGATAGATAGATAGATAGATAGATAGATAGATAGATAGAAACTGAGAAATAAATGCATAAAGAAGAACAGAAAACATACATACACACACATATATATATACATGTATATATATATACGTTTCTAAGTTAAGCTATATTTACGGGTTAAAGCGCTCAAAATCATTGATAAAGCGTATGCAAATCAAAATCATTGATAAAGAGTATGTCAACATAGAAGTCAGCACGCAGGAGCCGTAGCCTGTTTCATGTAGCCTGTTTCATGTAGCCTGTTTCATGTAGCCTGTTTCATGTAGCCTGTTTCATATTTTAAGCAGTCATCTTTTGCTATGCATAAATTTTTCCAAATGTTATACAATCAGTTGGATCGAATGTTATAAAACTTCATGTTAATATTTAATTAAAAAAAAAAACTCAAAGAGAAAAAATAGTTTAACCATAACAGAAAACATTCAAATAATATCATTGTGGCAAGAAGAGGTAACATCACTACAGTCCAGAAGAAAAACAAAGAGTGTTAGATCATCGACATAGCTATACGAGAGGAGGTTAGAATATTTAAGAAAGAAAAACAAGATATCAAGATTTGAAACAAAGAAAGTTGTCCCTTTTGTTGTGGACGTCCTTGGAGCAGTCACGGACAAAATACCAAATAGTCTGTGGGTAAAACTGCCACTCATTTGAATTGTGATCCACCAGAAAACAGCAATGCCTGGAACAATCAGGATTCAGAGAAAGTTTATAGTGCAGTAGATTCGTGAAGAAATGTCAGCATCCGTGGTCATATATTATGACGCAGATCTGATCTCTAAATTACGTTCTGCTTTTTAAAAAGAAGAAAATAATAACAATAATAACAATAAAAATAACAATAATAATATTTCGATTAGTTCTTGGTAGTGACTGAAATTAATAAAAATACAAATACAAAGATATAAAAAATAGACAATTTTACTCATGCGACGTATTAAAAAGCGAAACAGAATTTTCTTTAAGATATGGATGTTATCAAGAATAGCAAGAAGCAGCCGTTGAGAAGCTTGAAGACTTGCTGTAAATGCAAAACGGTGCGGAAGTTTGCAAAAGAAAATAAACAAGATGTCCGCCGGAAGTCAAAGCAGCCATTTGCAAAATGTAGCCATGTGCCAAAATAAAATGGCGAAAGAAAGAAGCTAAAAATTGCAAGCGTACGGAACAAAGTATTATTTTTTATTTTTTTATTTTGCGCTTATCTTGTGTCGCAGGAAAGTTTTTAAAGTAAATTATATAAAAAGTTTGTATTTTCATTATCTTATCGTTTTTTGTTTTTTTTTTTTTTGTAAGGTGGTTAAAAATGTAAAAACTAAAAACATAAGCCGCATTTCGAAGCAAAAGAATTGCTTGAGGTTATTTCAAGCAAAAAAGTGAAAGTAATATTGATCATGTGCGCACGTGTATATACATACACATATATCCAAACACACACACACACACACATACACTCATAGAATTACATTATATATATATATGTGTTTCAAGAAGTTCGTATGCTAATGGTGACGAGATCACTTATTTGTTGTAATAAAATTTTTTCACCATAAATATTTTCCTTGTTAATGCACCTAATTCAATCGTCTAAACGAAGTCAAATCAAGCGTATATAACACAATTTTCAATTCCACGCAAATAACCATCTCTACTCTGAAATGTAATGTCAACAAATGTAAGCACAAAATGTTATGAAAAATCCCGAAGATTAACAAAATAGATTACGATATTACGAAGATTATTATTATTATTTTTTTTTTTTTTGTCTGTGGGGTATCATTTGTGGTCAGATGGTCTAAGATGCACAAGTTAAATTAGTGGCTTCCTGTATATTGATCGGTGTCGCAGGTTCGAATCCTGCTGAATGACGCCGATTTTCGTAGAAAATTTTTCGTAAATAATCAGGCCGGTAGAAATAAATATACTGTTTGAGTAAAAACAGAATATCTACTCAAAAAACGAGTATCGATTAAAAAAATAATGTTCAAACAAATAATTTCAATATCTCAGTTGTTAAAACTATTTCGTTAATCTACGGGATTTTCCGTAACATTTTCGTTAAAAATGACAGATTTTCATAAAATTTTATAATTTCTTTTCTTTTCAAAACATAAATTATATAAAAAATTGTCCGAATATTTTATTTATCCAAGCGCATTCAGTTATACTTTTAACCATCATCAAGAATTAATATCATTTAACTGGATATATGGATTGTTTTATGTATGTATCTAAAGTTATAGAAATGTTTTTTTCTAATGACGGTCAGCACATTATGGCCGTGTTCATAGCTGATATTATTGAGTATTGGCGCTTTTTTAATTAATTCTTTCATTATTTTTAGCCTTTTATACATATGTGGATGATGCTATTATTTTTTTTATTATCAACGAGTATGTTACAGATAGGGTTTATTAAGTCTCCATGTATATTTAAACGAGACCTAATGGAGCTATGATTATCAAAGCAATGTAGGAATATTACTCTCATTTTATTTTTACGAGAGTTTAAATTATGACACTTTGTGTTCTCCGTATACTTTGACTTACCCTTCAACCACTTGATGAACATTCATGAACATTTTCAAAACTCTAAGCCTTCATAAACCAATGACATCCACGCATTTCTATATAAACACGTACTGCATAATAAATCCTACACTGCCTTGATGAAGTTCCTCAGAGGACAAAACGCGTTAAGTATATTTTTTCTCTTGTCTCTTTTTATTCAAACATATATACAGGGTGTCTATAAAATTCGTGTGCACTTTTAAAAATTTATAACTATATTTGTATTTGTGATAGAAATAATCTGTAAAAAGTGTTATAAAATTTAATATACCTAGATTTAAGTATAGTTATTGAATAATTCTTTTATAATTTTAAATTTTAATTTATAATTCAAATTTTCTTTTATAATTTTATAATTCACAAAATCTGCAACAATATTTAGAGAAGTAAAAAAATACTTTCTTTTTATCAGAATAAATTTGATCCATGGCTTCAATTGACATGTGAAAACAATTGTGTATGCAACCAAACCTAGTTCATTAGAAGATTTGAAAGCTAAAATAACTAATGTGATTTCAGGCATTACTGTAAATCAGTTGGCAAATGTTTTCCCTGAACTGCAAGATTGTATTACCCTTTGTATTGCTAATGATGGAGGACATGTGGAAACTTAAATAACATTTCAATAAAACCATAAAAAATGTAGATTTACTTCTTTCTAATCCTTTTTACAAATTATATCGAAATGAAATTGGCCACATTATATAAGCCAAAACACATCAAATTTTTTTTTAGAATTAAAAATTCCAAGCGTCTCTCATTTCATTGCATGTGTAGCCACATCAACACAAACAAACCTAACCTTGTAAAGTTTTAAGGGGTAAAACGCAGTACCCTAAAATGTTTTCCACTTGGTAATACAACTTTTTTCAAAAATGTTTCTTGATATATATATATATATATATATATATATATATATATATCTATATAAAATACCTGTATATATTATATATATATATATATATATATATATATACACACACACACACACACACACACACACACACACAGGGTGTCCACAAAGTTTGTGTGCACTTTAAAAAATGTATAACTTTATTTGTATTTGTGATAGAAATCATCTGTAAAAAATGTCATAAAGTTTTATGTACCTAGTCTTGAGTATAGTTATTTATTAATTCTTTACCATAAAATTTGCAACAATTTTTGGATTAGTAAAAAATATTTCCTTTTTTTCAGAATCAATTTGATCGATGGCTTCAATTGACATGTGAAAAGAATTGTGTATGCAACCAAACCTAGTTCATTAGAAGATTTGAAAGCTAAAATAACTAATGTGATTTCAGGCATTACTGTAAATCAGTTGGCAAATGTTTTCCCTGAACTGCAAGATTGTATTACCCTTTGTATTGCTAATGATGGAGGACATGTGGAAACTTAAATAACATTTCAATAATACCTTAAAAATATAAATTTACTTTTCTGCAAATGATTTCTATTGCAAATACAAATAAAGTTATAATTTTTTTAAAGTGCACATGAACTTTATGGACACCCTGTATAAATATCAGTTAAGTGCCATACGTGAAACACGCTTGGGCGATCATGTCTTTTTCGAGACATGACTGACTAGGCAGAAGATTATCCCGCAGTAGGTTGCCATTGCTTTCTGCGGTAAACTGGTTGCCGACCAAGGCTATAGAACCCAATCTGTCCTGCTATTTAGCCCATAACTGGAGGGAAGAGACGGATTAATACCTTTCCCAAGGGTATTTGTGCATAATTGAATGCAATGGATTCAGCTGGAATTCGAACTCGGCTCACCGGTTTCTCGTTCCCAGCCGATATCCACTGTAACACAACACACAGTATAAATATACTGTTTAATTAAAAATAGAATATCTACTCAAATACAAGTATCTATTAAAAATCATGTCCAAACAAATAAATATGTCGGTTGTTAATCTATTTCATTACTCTTCAGAACTTTCCATAATATATATATATATATAAGAAAAATTAAGACAGACACTTTTATTTCATGGTAAATCGGAAATATTGGACTTATTAAAAATCATGTTCAAACAAATAAATACTAAGGCCAGTCGAGTTATATATATATATATATATATATATATATATATATATACAGGGTGTCAATAAAGTTTGTGTGAACTTTAAAAAATTTATAACTTTATTTGTATTTGTGATACAAATAATCAGTAAATATTTTCTTTTTATCAGAATAAATTTGATCCATGGTACCAACTGACATGTGAAAACAATTGTGTATGAAACCAATCCTATTAAATTTAATTTGAATATTTGCTTGCCCCATGTTTTCATGATTAATATTATAGATAGGTAAGAATAGTTTTATTGTTTACATTACTTCACACACAAGACAGAAATGTTTGTAATTGATAACTGTGTATTTTTCTTTTTCTTCTTTTTCACTTGTCATGTTCCTTCTTAACATTAGTGATCATGGCTCTCCATAATCTCCTGCTTTTTGTAGTTTTTATTTCTTTTTGCTATCTCTACAAAATCTTGTCCTCTCATCTGTTTACACAATCTCGTTAAGTCGGTTAAGCACTGTTTTCTTCTGTCTCTCATGCATTCAATATACCTTGTGTGTGTCAAAATTTCCAAGTCCTCTTTCCTTATTATGTGTTCTAGAATTTTCAAACGTCTTTTTTTTATTTTCAGAATTTTGTTTATTGATTAAAATACCCTCACATTCCATTGAACCTTTTGTTTAATAAAATATAATTCCGTTTATCTATTTAATTAGTCACGGATTAAAACAACTTATTCAACATGGTTTCAAGTTTAAAAATTCATTGACATTTTCGATCGCTATTAAATTTGTCTAACTTCTCCATAAGAATAATCCATGTAAATGTATTAATATGAAAAAGAATTAAAATTTTCAGTGATATATTCATATTTTTTTGAATGCACCTTTTGAGTTTAAGAATCTGAGAATGGGTGGATAGCATTTTGGCATATGATAAAAAGGGTGCATTGGGTAAAAAAAGGGTATTAAATTTAATCTGAATAATTGCTTACCCCATGTTTTCTTGATTGATATTATGTACCGGTGGTAATTGTTTTGTTTTTCATTACTTTACACACAAGACACAAATGTTTGTAATTAATAACTTTTCTTCTTTTTTTTTCACTTGACATGTTTCTTCTTAACATTAGTGATCATGGCTCTCCATAATCTCCTGTCTTTTGTAGTTTTTATTTCTTTTTACTATCTCTCCTAAAACTTGTCCTCTCATCTCTTTACTCTTAGGTAAGTTAAGTGCTGCTTTCTTCTTTCTCTCTTGCATTCAATATGCCTTGTGAGTGTCAAATTTCCAAGCCTTCTTTCCTTATCATGTGTTCTAGAATTTTCAAACGTCTTTTTTATTTTCAGAATTTTGTTTATTGATTAAAATATCCTTACATTCCATTGAACATTTTGTTTAATAAAATATAATTCCGTTTATCTATTTAGTTAGTCATGGATTAAAACAACTTATACAACATGGTTTCAAGTTTAAAAATTCATTGACATTTTCTATTACTATTAAACTTGTCAAACTCCTCCATAAAAATAATCCATGTAAATGTATTAATATGAAAAAGAATTAAAATTTTCGGACGAGCTCATGTACGGTTCGCCTCTAAATGGAAAATGGCTCTGACTGTCGCCAATCAGAAGCACTTGCAAGGTTTCGTACGGGGCCCAAACGTAATTTTCCCAGCGTCTGAAAGCGCTTATCAAGGGTGGGCCGGAGACTGATCATCTCTGGTCAGGTCGGCGCGGTGAGGGGGGTATGCTGTTGAAAGACCCGAAACCCCCTAGTGATCCTCGCGATGACATCACTGACTATACCCTCTAGCGCCCCCACTATGGTGCGTATGTTTGAAATTAAACTTGTCTAACTTCTCCATAAAAATAATCCATGTAAATGTATTATTATGAAAAACAATTAAAGTTTTCAGTAATATATGCGTATTATTTGGAATCCACCTTTTGAGTTTAAGAATCTGAGAATGGGTAGATGGCATTTTGGCATATGATAAAAAAGGGTGCATTGGGTAAAAAAAGGGTATTAAATTTAATCTGAATATTTGCTTACCCCATGTTTTCATGATTGATATTATGTACCAGTGTGAATAGTTTTGTTTTACTTTATATTACAGACAAGACACACATGTTTATATTTGATAACTGCGTACCTTTCTTCTTTTTTCACTTGACATGTTTCTTCATGACGTTACTAGTTATGGCTCTCCATAACCTTCTCTCCTTTGTTACGCCTTTTTTTTTTTTTTGCTATCTCTCCTAAATCTTGTCCTGTCGTCTATTTATACAATCTCGTTCATTAGGTTATGCGCTACTTTCTTCTGTATCTATTGCATTTAATAAGCCTTGTGAGTGTCAAATTTTCCAAACACTCTTTCCTCATTAGATGACCTCGAATTTTCAACCGTTCCTTTTTTATGTTAGGGATGAATGTCCTTTTTGTTTGTATTTTCTCTAAAACTGTAACTTGGTCACATGTTTGGTTCATGTCATTCAATCGAGAAAAAGACACTATCAGCAGTACGCAGGTATCAATGACAGTTTAAAAGTTGACATTTGCAAATAAAAACAAAGTACATATAACACTTTAAAAAGTCATAAATCGATGTGACACTGTATTTACGTTATGAAGAGAACTCTCTTCGAAATCAATAGAAGTTCAATATTTTTCGATTTTGACAAATGACGAGGGAAGAGGAAGGTAGAGAGGATGCTAATCTACATAGGTTATTCCATTTTCCCCCACCGAAAAAAAAAAGATTCCCTAAATTTTTACAAAGGGACAGGTTGACTTGGTCTCCATTAACATTTTTGGATCTAATGATAGCTAAACACTTTATTTTCTACATACATTAACTAATTCACTAACAGGGAACAGGATAAACTTGAGTAAAAAACAATGTTCAACTTTTCCTGGTCTGTGTGCGTTTAATCAAACATATATTAATAAAGGAACGCTACCTTAATTCACGCCCACGCCCCACACATCCATATGTACATATATGGTTGTGGGTAGGTGTGTGTATGCATTTGTGCATGTGTTTAAGACAGAAAATCACTTTCAAAAATGTGTTGACAAGACACATGAGAAATAGTGCTTCATATATAAATGGCAGGGCTTATATATATATATATATATATATATATATATATATATATATATCCGAGTGAATACAGAACGAAGAATTCTTTCCACATCCAAAACATTAATTTAAAACAGTGCTCGATATATAATTTTCTATATAGAGTTGTGAATATTTATTATAAATTATAAATAAAAATGAAAAGGATTCCCAGTACCACATCGCCTGACGAAGCATCGGTACTCCGATACAGAAACGGACGCGCCTTCGTAGCGATTATAACTAGAGAAGTTATGTACATGTTCTAAAATATAATTTATAATAAATATATGTATATATATATATATATGTGTGTGTGTGTGTGTGTGTGTGTGTGTGTGTGTGTGTGTCTGTGCATGAGTGTTTGTGTGTATATATATATAAAGAGTAAGTTCCCAATATATATATGTGTGTGTGTGTGTGTGTGTGTGTGTGTGTGTGTGTGTGTGTGTGTGTGTGTGTGTAAACATTAAGTAGATGCATATATTTAAACAGATGTTCTATTTCTTAAACATTATATTTATTGCAGAGAGAAACTTGCTTGGGTGACGACGCATTCTCTGGCTGAGTCGGTAAAGACATATTGAATCTAACGACGGTTTCTTCTTACGAAAAGGAACTCAAATTCGTATCCTCTTAAAGACCGCTTATTTTTTTCTCGAATATTCAGTTAAAAAATAAATCCATATCAGTCAGACGGTTAAATACCGTACGTGATACACGCTTGTGCAATCATATCTTGAAAGAGACATAAGTGACTGATTGTCCCACAGTAGATTGCTGCAGTAGACTGATGTCCAGCCAAGGCTATAGAACCCAATCTGTCCTATTATTTAACTCATAACTGGAGGGAAGTAAACGTAAGCCAACGTTCCCTGAAGATCCGTTTAGGTGAAACCTTGGTAGGTCTGTTAGCTCGCTAGATTATTTTACTTATTCTGCTCTGCTTAAGTATTGAGCGCTTTTTTGTTATTGATTACTCGTCTCGGGTTTTTTCTTTGGGCTACGTGCTGGCTTTATGCAAATCGCTTTGGCTGATGTTCATGTGCTTAGCTCTTTCTTTTTTCACAACCATTTTTTCCTTCCGCGTAGATACGCGGAGGGTTTTTCGAAACGAGTATAGTGATAAGTTTGCATTTATATATATATATATATATATATATATATATATATATATATATATATATCTTCGCCATCCGCCACGTTAAAAATGGACTTGTCTCCATGTTTAATTTTCTTTGTTTAATTTTACTTTGTCCATAATTTATGTTCACTCTTTGATAATGGCTTATGTAAGCTGAAAGCTCAGATCTGATAAAAAAATCAACAATTACTGCGTTTTCTTGTTGTCTTTTAACGATAGTAATATCAAGCTTATCAGACTATACGAAAGGATCCTGCATAAAATAAATAGACTAAACTTGTCATTATTATTTAACGAAACCTGCATAAATGAAAAAATGCTGCCAAAATACGCACAATATATATATATAATGACTGGAAATTCGTATTCGAAGAAATCTGTCTACTATGGCGGCTAGCTAATCCCCTATGGCATACGACATTTAGGAACATTTATGCGTGTTCAACATTCACAGATCGCATACTGCAGCTATGCTGGGAAAACCTTAGTTACAGTTTCTGGAAGAGAGCGCGTTATCGCGCCTGATCAACAGTTTGAACAATGCCAGGACGCTCAAATCCTCGGTCACGATGACTTGTGACTTTGCGCCAGCACAGCCATGGAGGATCCCTCAAAGACAACCGTCTACCTAATTTCACGCACAAGGTTTGGGTCAATCCGGGGTATGGTTTGCAGGCACTTTCTAAAGTTGCCGCCCGCTAGAGCCGATAAAATTAAGAAGTCATCTTTCTGACAAGCCACTCGGCCACGAGCCTATATATATATATATATATATAGCGCAGTTCATTTTCTTTTTTACGAGTTATTAAACTTTACTAACAATTATGAAAGATTTTGGCACCTTTTTATTCTTTAACAGTGTTTTTTTTTCAATAATTATGGCATTGTGTAGTGAAGAATCTATATATATATATATATATATATATATATATATATAGAAACAACAGTATTTACTAGAAAGAATATATATATATATATATATATATATATATATATGTGTGTGTGTGTGTGTGTGTGTGTGTGTTTGTGTGTGTATACATACTATTTCATTTGCAAATTAAATTTACATTGAGCGCTCTGTTGGATCAGGTTTAATATTTAATCTAATATTAATAGGTTCCATTGGGATTATTTACGAAATGTTTTCCTTGATTTATTACCGTTAATATATATATATATATATATATATATATATATATATATATATATATATATATTCCTCCTGTCACGCAAAAATTGAAATTTTACTCGCAATAAAATAAAAATTATTGCTCAAAATACAGAACATCATTTTCCAAGATTTTCTGCCATCGATCTGCAAGCTTTCGGATCTGGTCAAAGTATCATTCATCCGGCTTCGAATCAAAAAATTCTTGAAACGCTTCCTCGACTTCATCAAACGAGTCGAACCGGCGGCCCTTCAGAAAGTGTTGCATTGAGTGGAAAAGGCCGTAATCTGATGGAGCACAGTCAAGACTGTTGGCTGGATGTGGCAGAACCTGAACGCCGTCCAGCTTTTCAAACTTGTCTTTGGTCTTCCTGGCGGTGTGTGGCTTGTCATTGTCCCGCTGTATCAAAGCGCGCTTTCGGTTGAACAGAGCCGGGTACTTTTGCTTCAACTTTTCGTAGACCCGCTCAAGTTGCTGACAGTAAAGTTCGGCACTGATGGCACGACCATTCGGAACCAACTGAAAATGCACGATTCTTTTAAAGTTCCCCCAACGCACAACATGACTTTCTTGCCGAATCAATCTTTTTTTTGGAACCGACGGTGTCTCTTGCCCTTTCTGAAGCCATCGCTTGTCTCTATTGTGCTGGACCAGATAGACCCATTTCGCAAGTGTTTACGAACTTTTGGGACAACCTAATATATATATATATATATATATATATATATATATATATATATATATATTAGGTTGTCTTCGAATTTTATTACTTTTTTTGTGTAATTTTCAGTGTAATTAAGATCGATTTGAATTTGGACAGACACAAATAAATTAAATTTGCCTGCCCTGTCAAATCTACCATCTATATTCACCGAGAAGTTTCCCTTTGGGGAATAATAACCTGTAAGCAATAATATTCTTCGAGTAACTTAAATACTTTTACTTCAACAATCTTTGATATTCGTTAGCAGTCAGATAATTCACTTGGATAAGCAAAAGAAATGATTTTGCTGAACCAAATGAAATAAACGAAAATAAAAGAAAACCCCATCACACTATCTCCACGAATAAAATGTACAAACCTAAGCACCTTTCAGAAGCTTTTAATAGCATTGCATAAATAGCGTGTGTAATTTTGGCCGTAGTACAATGACAGAGTGCTCGCCTACGGTGCGGTAGTTTGCGGGTTTGATCTCCAACCGAGTCATACCAATGATTTCAAAAATGTTTCCTGACTCAGTAACAAAGAGAAGGATCGAGGGTAGGTGGAGAAATGCAGGAAGCTCGTCAGAGCAGAAGTCGTGAAAATGTTTGTAGAAGAGTCAGCGGGAAGCTACCTTCCGCCGGTGAGAAAGCGACTGAGGGCGAGCGCTCAAGTCAGGTTCAACTACTTTGTCGATCCTTCTTTGGATTATGTCGACAACCCCGAGATGAATATAAGATATGCCAACAGCATTCAATGCATGGACGAATGCCATATTTATAAAAGAGCGAAATGCATTGTGGGAAGGATCATTCTTGATCTACACCCATTATATTTTTCCATTGTTTTCTGAATTAATTTTCTACCCGTGTACAGTTTTTTTTTCTACCCGTGTACAGTTTTTTTTTCTACCCGTGTACAGTTTTTTTTTCTACCCGTGTACAGTTTTTTTTTCTACCCGTGTACAGGTTTTTTTTCTACCCGTGTACAGTCTTTTTTTTTTCTACCCGTGTACAGTTTTCTTTTTTCTACCCGTGTACAGGTTTTTTTTTCTCAGTATTAGTTTTGGATTATCGTAATATATTTTCTAAATATGTCAAGGTTACCTAACTGATCCAACAGTTCTTTGTAACGTAATTTATCAAGTGCTATAAAATATAGGTATATATTTTTCTCTATTGGATTGCCTTTTCTGATATTATTCCGAATAAGTGCATTCCTTGTTCCATTCTCTTTAACGAAACCACACTGTTCTTGGCCTACTTCTGGTCTAATTCTGCTACATGCACTATTAATCAAAATTCGGATGATGAGTTTTGTTATATGGCTCATTAGGTTGGTTGTCCGATGGAGTTCACATTTGTTTGCACCTGGTTTCTCAAGCAACGATTCGAAAATGATCTACTTACCGTAAATTGAGGCGTACGAGCCGACCTTCATAATTCTGAATCGAGCCTATACCTTTCGTATAGGTCGACTCCCAAACCTACGGTAGGCTACCAGTAGCCCAAAAAATGTGACTTTAAAAAAAAATTAAGATTGCAAACTGAACCCCAAAAGATGTTTTTAGGTTTGAAATCTTTATTGCAAGTCGCAATTTATGGAAATACGTCCGTTATATCATCACAGAAGATTGAGGTAACGTAGCAGTTGAACACTCTTTCTTTTTTTTTTATGTGATGTTAAGCTGTAATTAATACGGAATTTATTTAAGAGCCTCTAATTAATATGGGTTTTAATTTCTATTATTCATAATGTTTATATTTATTCTTTAGTGTTAATGCTGGTTTCTTTGGTGACCTTTCCTCTGATTATCATGAATTATTAAACGCACACAAACACAGGTATAAATACATATGTTACAAAGACAACTAATTCAGCACGTGCGCACACACACACACGCAGGCAGTAGCTTTAAAACGAAAATAAAAGCAGAGAGTATCCTATGAAGCATGTTGTTCCGACATCATACAGAACTCACCCGTAATGAATTTTTCGCCCAGAAAATTCCCTAAAATTATCCAGCAAAGTTGTAAAAAAAAAGGAATAAGTAATATAATATATACAAAATATGGCATAAACAGAAAAAAATATTAACAAAAAAAACAAAAAAAACAAACAAAATATTTCTTTTTATTAAATCCAACGGCGCGTCTGTAGTCGTCACGTCATGATTTCCCGACAAAGATTAGGATTGGAAGAGTTCTATATCTACTGCGGCCATATCGGTAAAAGTAGTGTGTTACAGCAAGATAACCTGGCGGAGTCCATCCTTCTTCAAGATGGTTTTGAATTCAGAGTTATTTCTTTTCCTAGACCATTTCTCACCTCAACCCAAGAGAGCCATGTCAACATTTCTTATTCAGGGGTGGCCAGAAACGGATTTATACCTTTCCAAATGTTTTTTTTTTCGCGAAAGTGAACGTAGCAGAATTCGAACTCGGCCCCATGATTTCTCTTTCTGAATCGCTTACACTACTCACACATCTTTAGTCGTTAGTAGCAAATTAAGATCAGATCATTTCCCAGTTAGTTCACAAATCAACTTACTTCTTTGACATGCTAAAAATCAAATTAAACCATTTCATATCTTCTAGATAAAATACCGGACCATTCCGGGTATTTCGTAAGTAAGGGGAAAACTTGGATACGCCTGCATCCTCTCCACATAAAATGTAGCGATTTCTACCTACTTATATCATACATCCCAATAGATGCGTCGAGATGGGTCATCAGTGATGTTACTCTTGGATTCATTGGGAGTTTCGGGTCTTTCAACATCAGACTCCCTCGTCCAAGTGACCCAGTCGGCTTTGGTCTCCCGCCAATTCCCATCTCGATATGAAACTTGCAAACGAGTTAAAAGGCAGTATTTATGCTTTTAGAGCAGTTAATGTCATTTTTTGCCACAGCCAATCAGTGTGTAGCAATTTTTGACTCCCTCGTCCAAGTGACCCAGTCGGCTTTGGTCTCCCGCCAACTCCCATCTCGATATGAATAAATCCTCAGTCTGACAAACAGATAGCATCACTAGTAAAAAAAATCGATATAATTTTTGTGAAGTACTAGCCTTTAAGTAGCAAGTGAGAAAATTTGGGCCCAATCGGATTATTAGTTTACAAATTACAGTTATTTAAGTGAAGCTACTGTTGCAAATTTTCAAAACAATGGAAAAATCTGAATTTCTGTATACCACTTCTTCTTCATGAGCCGTGCCACTTCAGGACGTAGGCGATCATGGACTTCCACTTGGCACTGGAACGGTATTAATCCGTCTCTTCCCTCCAGTTATGGGTTAAATAACAGGACAGATTGGTTTCTATAGCCTTGGCTGGCAACCAATCTACCACAGAAAGTAATGGCAACCAACAGCAGGATAATCTTCTACCAAGTCAATCATGTCTCTTTCAAGACATGATCGCCCAAGCGTATATCACGTATGGCACTAAACTGACTGAAAATATTTAAGACCACTCGTCTCATATCGCTCTCAGTATTTTTCTCTTGGTATCTATTCCAAGCCCCGCTCCGTCAACCATTTGCTCAGAACTAACAAGTACGTATCGCACTGCTTTCTCCTGTCTCTTCTTCTATTTATCCGACCTGTGAGTATTAAGTTCTCCAGGCCCTCCTTCCTCATTACGTGACTCACGAACCTCATTTGTCCCTTCCTGATATTTATTATCCGTTTGCTTCTCGTTTTCATCTTTTCCGACACCTCATCGTTTCACACGTGCTCTGTCCATGGTATCCTCAGCATCCTTCTGTAAACCCACGTTTCTGCTGCCTCAAGCCTCTCCTTCATCGTCCAGCATTCACTTCTATACATTCACTTCTAATTTGAATTAATTTACTTGTTTTATTTCAGATTTTCCAACTTTCAATCGGCATATTGGCGTCCTCTTTTGTTGATGACCATGCATTCAGTTTTCTTATTGTTATTTTTTAATTCAAATTCTATATACAACAGCGTGAAATTGCTGCATATAATAAAAAAGAATTCGAATTTCGGCAAATGCTACTTAGGAAAGGCATGAACACATTTTCTCTGCGTTCTATCTTATCATCAGATCGCTTGACAAAAATATACCACTAGAAATTAACAATTGCATCTATAGGCAAGATTTAGTGAGTGGTGACTTTGAAACATCACTCCCCCATAAGTCTTGCTCATGTATTAGCAGGACAATTTGTTGCTTGGATAGTTAGCCTCGATATGGGCACTCCGCCGTGGTGTATCAGCCAGTAAACTTGTTTCTCTTGATCAATTACGACTGAGTAATCAGTTCGATTCCCACCGGGTGCTCTATAATTTGTGCCCTTATTGTGCCACGACTAAGCTATAGTCAACCACATACAGGAAGACAGTAACACTCAAGAGAAAAGGTATTGATTACGTTTTGGAATAAAGTCAGTAATTACTGGTTATATTAGTTAATTTTTAAAAAAATTAACTTTAGTGGAAGGATGAAAATTCAACCGGTCGGAAAGCAAAGATCTTAATTTTTCTTTTTTTTTTTAATTACAGACGTTTTTTGGGATTACAAATGCGCCGTAGATCGATAGAAATGAATAGAATAAACTTTAAAATGATGAAATGAAAGTGGCTTATTTTTCCATTAATTATTTGAACAAATATTCTTATCTTTTCTGTTTTGAACACAATGTTGCGGTTGATTTTATAATTTAGATTTTTTTTGGTTTCACAAGTTTCTCAAATATTTCTCAATTTAAATAAAAAAGAGAAAAGGAAATATTCAAAAGTTTCTAGAAGAAAGATATTTGAATACGTAAAAACAAAAAAAAAACTAACAAACAAACAAAAAGCAGGAGAAACAAAATCAAAACAATTTGGACGATAATTCTAACCAAAATAATTCAGTAACGATTGATTGCTTTCTGAAAGGAGAGATGGGACGAGACATTGAAACCCTGAGAGAAATACTACCAGATTTTGCCCCATAATAATACACATTTCATAACCAATTATTACGGGACATGATAGGTGGTATGATAAATACCACCCGCGTTTCATAAGAGTTGATACATTTGCATACGTTGATTAAATACACAAAATGCAAAAAATGTTATGAGACAGAGAATGTCAAATACATGCAAAATGCGAAAAAGGATTTGAAATATTTTTTTTAATCTGAAAGAAAAAAGAGATTAAAACATATAACATGGAAAAAATTGTAACTAAATCATTTAGAAAGTTTTGAAAGGTACGAGAGCACACGCATATATATATATATATATATATATATATATATATATATATATATAATTATGCTCTCAGACCCTGGAATGTGGAGGAATGGTAGATTTTGAAAAAACAGTAGCTACTCAAGCATCTATGCATCGTTCATTAAGTAATGAATTTCAACACTCTCAGTTACTGGCATATCTTACATTGTATATAACACGATAAAAGTCGGCCTTCTCCTACCGAGCGCCCCTAACTCAGTGGTACAATCGCCGACTGATGTCAATTCGGTCGGGTTTCAATCCTGGCTTGAAACAATCGGATGTCTAATCGTACAGATGAGCTGTGATACAGAGAAACCGATATTTCTGCGGATGACTATATATATATATATATATATATATATATATATATATATATATAAGCATGTGGTGTACATATAGAAGACTCCAAAGGAGTTTCCTGTACATAACGTGGTAGAATAACCCTCTAAAAGAGCTCTAAATATATATGTATATAAATACATATAGAGCAAATATAAGAAAAAATTAAGGCAGACACGTTATTATATGGTAAGTCGGCAGTATAGGCCTATTTTCAGGTGAACCATCATTAGCTTTCGTCTTTATTGTACAGAAGATTTTACACGAATTCGTATAAAATCTTCTGTACAATAAAACCAAAGCTGATGATGGTTCGTTTGAAATAGGCTATTACTTCAGATTTATGATGAAATAACGTATCTGCCTTAATTTTATATATATATATATATATATGAATAGAATAACTAAAGAACAAGTAGGAAAAAAGTGCCTTTAATCTAATATGTTTGACTTTAACAAGATTCTTCAGAGATTTATGAAAGACGAATTTAAAAATCCAATTTTTTTCTTTTACGAGTAATATCGATCTATTCCTTCATCATACGTGATACGTATCTGGCCAATGAAACTATACAGCAATCAACATACTGTCTCTTGGATTTTTAAATCATTCGTCTTTAATAAATTTTTGAAGAAGCTTTTTAAAGTGAAACATGTGAGATTTACAGACAATTTTTTCCTACTTGTTCTTTACTTATTCTATTCAATTTGTCGGCTTCTGATCCATATATTCAACTCATATATATATATTAGTGAGAGAGAACGAGAGGAAAAAATATAGAAAGGCAGAGACAAACAGAATCAGAGAAAAGTAACCTTCAGATATATATATATATATATATATATATATATATATATATATTAAATCCAAAAGAATAACCAGGTAGGTAAATCCAGAAAACCCGATTCTAATTAATATTAATTTCATTAATATTAAAATTGATCAAGGTGGACGGCTCGATGCAAATATTATATTTGGTTACAGAACCAAATATAAAAATAAAACAAAATTTCGATGTTTAAATCCGTTGAATAAGCAATTTCTACGAATATTTCCGTGCGTCTTCAGCAATGGAGAAACGAAAATATTTATTTAATCAAATTCAAATGACAAAAGAATTTATCTCGCTTTTATTTATTTATTTTATTTTTAGACTTTTACCCGTGGAAAATCTTTTGTCATTTGAATTTGATTAAATAAACATTTTCGTTTCGCCGTTGCTGAAGAAGCGAGGGAAACCTCGTAGAAATGGCTATTCAACGGATTTAAACATTTTGTTTATATATATATGAATTATTTTGAACATTATTTTTACCGATACTCGTATTTAAGTAGATATTCTGTTTTTAATTAAACAGTATTTTATATTTATATCTACCGGCCTGATTATTTCACGATAATTTTTTATGACGAAAATGTGTGCTACCCAGCAGGATTCGAAGGGGAAGCATACCATTTGATCTGGTACCGTCTTGACCACTCGACCATGGATAGCCTCTTGATCAGACGAGATTTTTATCATGCTTACATAACACAATTTTCGATCTATCGTAAACAAACCGTATCTGCTCTGTAATGTATCGTAATGTCAAACAAATGTAAACATGTTACGGAAATTAACGAAATTTAACGAAACTTGGTTATAAGAAACCGACAATTTGTAATGAATTAAAAATAATGTTCAAAATAATTCATTATAAATTGTCGGTTGCTTATAACCAAGTTTCGTTAAATTTCGTTAATTTCCGTAATATGTTTATATATATATGTATTATATATATATATATATATATATATATATATATATATATATATGCATGTATATATTAGTGAGACAGAATGAGAAAGATAGAGACAGATGGAATTAAGAAAAAGAAAATATGTGCATTGTGGTGCAGTAGATATCGGCTCGGAACAAAATATCGCTGAGCCGAGTTCGAATTCAAGTTGAATTTCCTCATTCACTTACGCGCAACTACCCTTAGGAACGGTATTAATCCGTCTCTTCCCTCCAATTATGGGTTAGATAACAGGACAGATTGGTTTCTATAGCCTTGGCTGGCAACCAATCTACCACAGAAAGTAATGGCAACCAACAGCAGGATAATCTTCTGCCAAGTCAATCATGTCTCTTTCAAGACATGATCGCCCAAACGTATATCACGTATGGCACTAAAGTGACTGAAGACCAACCTTCAAGTACTTACCGCGATTAAGCTTTTTTATTTAATCTCTCTTGTGTTCTCTTTTGGACACAAAGTCTGTAAAACTGTCCGAAAGTTCTACATATCCAAATGCTTTCGGCTATTCTTTTAGCTATGATCGAGGAAAATTTTTATTGTATTGAGAAAAGAATACATTATGCGAGCAAGAAATATTAAATAAAATCCTTAATCGCTGTACCATATCAGCCCTCTTTAACAAAACGTGTATCTATATATTAGGCCTTCAGTACAAAAAGGTACTTTCCGTCATGTATTGAGAATCAGTTAAGCAAAACACTGTAAGTGTTTGCAATGTTAAAGTAGATGCTTTTAGCTTCCTTTAAAAAAAATTATTTTTTTATCTCATTATTTCCAAAGTCGACAAACTTTTCGCGGCCAGGAAGTTTTTTTCCACCTGATTCCATCTTGCACATAAACAAATCAACCATCCATCCGTGAATGGAATACTGCTGTCATATCTGATCAGGCAACCCAGCCGTTCATCTCAGTGTTCTCGACAGGCTCCAAAGAAGAATCTGTAATGTGATAGGTCCCAACTTGGCAACTCGACTCGAGCTACTTTCTCACCGGCGGGATGTCGCTTCCCTCTGTCTATTCTACAAATATGTTCATGGCTTCTGCTCCGACGAACTTAAGTCACTGGTGTCCCCGCCACAAGAATTTACTTGTGCAACCAGACTGACAACAAAGTCCCACCCATTTACAGTTAGATCAACCAATTCTACCCCAGCAGCTTCTTTTCTCGCACTTTCCGCCTGTGGAAGTCCCTTCCAGATAGTTGCTTTCCTGACTGCTACAACCTCTAGCAATTTAAATGCAATGTCAATTCCCATCTCTTATCCACCTGACTCCAGTCCTTTCTACATCACCCCGTATATATTGTCCTTTTCTGTTCTCTCTGACTTTGCAACTGTCTTCACTCCTATTTTCCCATCATTCTCTTGGCCTTTTTCTGACACCCCCAGTAACTGGTTCGTCTTTCTCTTCGCTCTTCTCCTGACTAAACTTTTACTCTCTTATGTAGCCCCCTGCGCATTAGTGGCGGTACTGCCTTGTTTGGTGTGAAACGATTAAAAATAAAAAAGAGACTTCTATTTCTAAACGCCTCATATATATATATATATATATATATATATATATATATATATATATGTACCCAACTAAATCGCAGAAAAAACAGCATTGGAAAAAAAACCCAAACAAAATAAAACAAAATTTTATCGGCGAAATAGTTATATTATAATTGAGAGAATAGATCAAAATATTTTTCAGTTGTTTTTAAAAAATTTTCAATTCTACCTAACATATTCGAAATTTTGGTAGAAAATCTTTTTTTTCTTTCGTCCTTGAGTGACATTAATTTGGAAATTTTTGCAAAAATAAAATAATGATCAGATGTAAATGACAATTTCAGGACTTATTCACAAATGATTGAAATCATTTATGAAATAATTACTTTTAGAAAATCTTAGGAAAAATATTTTTTTTTAGATATGTTACCTCACCACCAATTAATTTTCTAAAATGTCTAAAAAATTACAAGAGTCCGCTGATATATCTAATATTAATTCAATTCAAATGTCATTGGATAATGTTATTCAATGGTTCATTTTTTTCTAAATGAGCACTTTTTCAGAAACTTTGCTCCGAATCGTGAAAGTAAACATGCAATAAAACTATACCATTTTGTTTACATTTTTTTTTATAACAATTATTAAAATTTCAAAAATCTTTTAAATTTTAATCCTCAACGCTTCACGCTAGGTGATTAAGTTAATACGTGAAAACTATATTTACTCATCGGAAATCGAAAAGCTTAATACAATTAATTGAGCCATTTGAATTTTTTAAATAATTAATACATTTTTGTGTACATGTTGATTACTTGTATTTTATTTGTACGGTTGACGGTACGTGATATATATCATTAAAAGATAACGTGATTCACAGGAAAAAAAAACCTATGTAAACATTTGTAACAGTGCCCAATTCTTTTTATTTCTACGTGTTTCTGGATCACGCAACAACAGGCTTCCCAAATCGGGCTTTCAAAATCTCAAGGAAGTTTCATTTTTTATTTCCTAGTTATGTCTTCTTTTACATTAATTGTGAACTTAGGTACCTTACAGAAATTGAAAAAGCTTTCCTTTTGCTATTTTATAACCTTTGTTTGGTTTGTTTTTGCTGTACATTTCAATAGCCTTTTTGCTAATCCTACCATTGAAATTATAAAGTTATTTATTCTGTTAAATTCCTACTTTCTTCATTTTTTTTAATTAATAATGAATGTATATACGTCCACAAATTCTGATACCTAAGTTTAAAAACAATTGGAAAAGCTTTCCTTTTACTATTTTATAACATTTGTTTGGTTTGTTTTTGCTGTACATTTCAATAGCCTTTTTGCTAATCCTACCATTGAAATTATAAGTTATTTATTCTGTTAAATTCCTACTTTCTTCATTTTTTTTTAATTAATAGTGAATGTATATACGTCCACAAATTCTGATACCTAAGTTTAAAAACAATTGGAAAAGCTTTCCTTTTACTATTTTATAACCTTTGTTTGGTTTGTTTTTGCTGTACATTTCAATAGCCTTTTTGCTAATCCTACCATTGAAATTATAAAGTTATTTATTCTGTTAAATTCCTACTTTCTTCATTTTTTTAAAATTAATAGTGAATGTATATACGTCCACAAATTCTGATACCTAAGTTTAAAAACAATTGGAAAAGCTTTCCTTTTTTTTTTTAATTTTTAGTTTTCAATTGAATTGAATAAAAGCAAACGGCAATTTAGGAAAAAGCTCATAATTTTCATTTTTTTTTTTTTGCTTTTTTGGGGGTGTATTTTTTTTTCTTGCTTTTTTTTCGGGTGTGTATTTTTTCATTTCAATTTGTGTTCGAATTTCAACAATCTTTGATTAGTCTTACCATTGAAATCATAAACTTTTATTCTGTTTTATTCCTATTTTCCTCATTTTTTCAAAATTGTGAATTCACAATTAATTGAAAAAACAACGAGCAAAGTAGGAATTAAATATAATTTAGGGTAGTGGATAAATATGCAATAAATAACATAATAGTGTAACCAAATATATAATTAATAATAAAATGTAAAGTCCTATAAAAATTTAATTAGACAATATTACCTTGTCATAAACTTCATGAATATTGTTAATAATATTACCTTGTCATAAACTTCATGAATATTGTTAATAATATTACCTTGTCATAAACTTCATGAATATTGTTAATAATATTACCTTGTCATAAACTTCATGAATATTGTTAATAATATTACCTTGTCATAAACTTCATGAATATTGTTAATAATATGAAAAATACATATTAAAAATATTAATTAATAAATAGCATAACATTTCAAAAACTGAGTTAACTTGGTTATTTTAGTTTTATTCTTTATTATTAAATTGTAAAATTATTTTAAAAGAAAGTTCTATATTATCTCACCTACCTCCCATTAGCATGGACCAGGCTTGCCTCCCAGAGAGTAAAACACTACGCCTCCTTGGTCTCACACTTTCAGCGGACCTCAAATGGAATGACTATATCGAATCCATTGCTAAATCCGCTGCTATGAAAGTCGGTTCTCTGTGTAGGGCCCGGAAGATTTTTCCGTCTAAATCTATCCTGCACATTTACAAATCTACCATCCGCCCGTGCATTGAATACTGCTGCCATATCTGGTCGGGTGCCCCTGCTGTTCTCCTCGGGCTTCTCGATAAGGTTCAGAGGAGGGTCTGTAATGTGATAGATACCGACTTGGCAGACCGCCTGCAGTCTCTCTCCCACCGGCGAGACGTGGCTTCCCTGTGTCTCTTCTATAAATACTTTCACGGCTTCTGCTCCGATGAACTTAGATCACTGGTGCCCCCTAAATACGAATTTGCACGAGATACTAGATTAGCAACTAGATCCCACCCTTTTACAGTGAAACCGATAAAATGCAGCCGTAACTTCTACTCCAACAGTTTCTTTCCTCGCACTTCCCGACTGTGGAATTCTCTTCCAAACGATTGCTTCCCCGACGGCTACAATCTCCAGGAGTTTAAATGTAAGGTTAATAGACACCTTCTAACACACTAACCTGCTCCCATTCTATCAAGCACTCTTCCCATCTGCCCGACCCTCATCCTCGCTATCCTTACTCATCTGTCACCTTCCTCCTGACATTCCCTATGTCTATCCATTCCTTCTCTTTACCTTCCCCTATGTAGCCCCATGCGCAATAGTGGCAGTGGAATGCCTTGCTTGGGGTGAGATGATTAAAAAAAAAAAAAAAAATTAATTTTTATTTACTCAGAAAGCATATTCAAACGCAAGGCTATAAAGCTAAACTAACTAATATTCTATAAAATATTATGTAATTCCTGAAAATGTTGTTAAATTTTTAATTTTACTATATAATTAAAAACAAAAAATCGAAACATGCGATAAAGCTACATACAATTATGTCATGTTTGGTCACCATACGTAGCGTTTTTGACGGCTTCCGTTTGTCATTAAATCATTCGTCACCTCAGATGACCCTGATAAGAGGACTACCGTGATTAAGAAACGCTTGTATCGTACATTTCAGACAGTAAGCAAGTAATACTTTTTTCAAATTTGATTAAGATAAGGTTAAATTTGCAAATTTGAATTAAATAACGTGTCAGCGAGGTATATTCTATTTTTGCAAGATTTTTAAAAACGATATTTGACTTCTGTTTACAAAATGTGTTGATCGATCAAAATATGACCGAAAAATTGAATTTGTTTTTAATCAGAAAAAATTTAAATTACAATCAATATAATTTCGAGTGTTTTGTTTACTGGAATTACTGAATTCAATCTTTTTCAATTAAGCTAAATTTAAAGCTTCAAGAAATTTTTTATTTATTTTTAAAAGTTCAATTTAAATTTCGGTATCGAAAATGAGTGAAAGGCACCTATACTCTAGTCATTTCACAACAAGCATGGCAGCACAGTCACTGAGGCGCAGGGGGGTTAAGAAATGATTGACAGAAAAGGAAAGAAAATGAAACAAGAATTAAGTTACCGGGGATGTCGAAGATAAACTAAGAGAATGTTGAGAATCAAGAAAGCAAAAGATGGCAATTGATGCTGCACTTAAAATTTTGGTAATTGTGGCTATGAGAGAAACAAGAATATGGAAGGGAGTTCGGCAGGGGAAAAAACAAAAGATTAGAATATAAGTGGCGGATTTTTGGACTTGGTTCGAATCTAGTAGCGGGGGTAAATTCATGACGTCGGGACACCATGGACAGAAGCTAATCTGAGCAGAATCCATGATAATATTTGTAGAAAAGAGAGAGAAAGGCTACAACTCATCGGTGAGAAAGTGACAGATTACAAACTGGGCTCGATTATATAAGGCTCGATTATATTTCACATACTTCTGGAATCAATATCACACACACACTTATATATATATAGCGAAATAACTCGTTTTAAAATATATATATATATATATATATATATATATATATATATATATATACATTTTAAAACGAGTTATTTCGCTACCTCGGTTTCCACCATGAGTGGTTACTTCAGACGATTTTAAATAACTAATAATAATAATTTAATAAAAGTTATTAAAAATCACCTGAGGAAACGACTCATGGTGGAAACCAAGATAGCGAAATAACTCGTTTAAAAATGAAAAATATTCAAAAGTTCTACAATATAATTGTATAGAACACTTTTTAATACAAATGTGTACTGGTCTAACCCTATTAGGACCAAAAACTAAGTAATAAACAATCAATCAATCAATATATATATATATATATATATAATTAACATTAATATATATATATATATATATATATATATATATATATATATATAATTAACATTAATATATATATTAATGTTAATTGTAGTTATAATACCAATATCGACAAAATTAATTCCGTCAGGATTGTCAATGATTAAACTACAACTAAGAACGTCTTGTTTGCTCTACGTTCTCGTTCGTATATATATATATATATATATATATTAAACATTTCATCCCAAGCAAAGCAGAACCACCACTGGTGCTTCGCCTGTTACAGTGAGAGAGAAAAAGCAGGTTCAAGGACGTCGTAGAAAAATAAAAGACGAACGGAACTCAGGGAAAAAGAAGATGGCAATTGATGTTGCATTTAAACTTTTGGAGATTGTAGCTGTCAGGGAAGCAACTAAATGGAAGAGGGTTCCACAGACGGGAAGGGCGAAACTGTCAGAGTAGAAGAAGCCGTTATAGTTAACTATTTCATCGGTAAAAGGGACCTTGATGACAATGTAGTAACATGCATATCTGTAGAAAAGACAGACGGAAGCCACATCACATCGGCGAGAAAGTGATTGAAATGGAGATGAAAGGTCATGAACGATTATATATATATATACAAAAGAACCGACAAGGTGTATGCTTAATTTTTGTTATTGAATTTTTGCAATTTCTAAAATAAGGTACTCTCATAGATAGATAGATAGATAGATAGATAGATAGATAGATAGATAGATAGATAGATAGATACGTTTCGCTATAGATAGATAGATAGATAGATAGATAGATAGATAAGAAAAACCGGGGGTAGCTCACTCGTTATAAATATTAGCAGAGATAGATGGATAGATAGAGGTCCGACAGATAGATAGATAGATAGATAGATAGATAGATAGATAGATAGATAGATAGATAGATCATTCAGTTAAGTGCTGTACGTGATACACGCTTGGGCGATCATGTTTTGAAAGAGACATGACTGACTGGGCAGAAGATTATCCCTCGGTAGGTTGCCATTATTTTCTACGGTAGACTGGTTGCCGATTAAGGCTATAGAACCCAATTTGTCCTGTCATTTAACCCATAACTAGAGGGAAGAGACGAATTAATACCCTTCCCAAGAGTATTTGCGCGTAAATGAATGCAGGGAATTCAACTGGAATTCGAACTCGGCTCCCTGATTTATCGTTCTGAGGAGATAGATAGATAGATAGATAGATAGATAGATAGGAGTCAACAAGAGTGATAGGTTGAACAGAGACTAACGAATATAAAAGAGGAGAGGAATAAAGTCATTGATACAAACCTGTAGCCATCGAGACTATCGCTGGAGCTAAAGGATCTTCCGGTGTTTCCTATGTGACATCGGACGTCTTTGGATGTTGTAAAGGCGCTCCTCGTGTTCTTCTCCGGACAGTAGATAATAATATAGACTTTGGGGAAAAACAGAAGTACAAGGGCGACAATGGCGGACAGACTGACAGAGACGCACATAGTAAAAACTTTGCTCTCGCTTTCAAAATATATTGGAAGGAAGCCCAGCCAGATAACACAAGTTGTATACATTGTGAAGCCAATGAATTTAGCCTCATTGAAATTTTCCGGCAGGTTACGTGTCTTGACGGCGTACAAAGTGCACATTACAATCAGGAACAGATCAAAACCGAGTGGAACGATCGTCCCCGTCGGTGTTGTGTTGCACAATAAGATAACGCGTTTTTCGGTCGGGTAATAGAACGTCGAGTCGGCTGGTTCGATGACCAACATGATTGTGATGATAGTTGACTCGACGCCGATCAAGAGACACGTGATGACCACTTGGGCCGAGGCACTCATGAAACGTGGTTTTTTTGTCATGATCTTCTTGCTTCCTTCAAGGATGCGGGCGATCCGATTCGTTTTAGTGACTAGAGCCCCGTAAATGCACGAGAAAGAGAGACCAGGAATGATCCTTGTAAAATAGCAAGTCACAATGGTCGGCTTGGCTACAAGCACAAAATTCGAAGTCAAAGCAAATATTATTCCACCCAGAATTATGTAACTGAGTTCGCGGGTGGAAGCCTTCACAACCGGGGTGTTGTTGTAACGGATAAACACAATGGCCACAAAACAGGTGGTTAGGATTCCAACACATGCCATTACAATGGCTACAATAGCCTCCGTAAAATGCCAGCTCATATGTTCAATATTTATCATCCGGCAAGCTGAAAAAAGATGGAAAAATATATATATATACAGTACGATGCAAAAGTATTAGGTCAAGAATTATTTTATCTTTCATGAGGCATCAAAATAAAGTTTCAAATCACCCCTGTCCTAACACCGGTAGTGTCGAAAAGTATTAGGACAGGGGTGATTTTCCTAAAAACATCACTGAAATTCAAATACAGGGTGAAAATACAGCGGAAAATCTGTAATGTGATCGATACCGACTTAGCCGACCTCCAGCACTCACTCTCTCACCGGCGTGACGTGGCTTCCCTCTGCCTCTTCTATAAATAATTTCACGGCTTCTGCTCTGATGAACCTAAATCACTGGTACCCCCTAGGTGTGAATTTGCACGAGATACTAAATTGGCAACTAGGTCCCACCCTTTTATAGCGAAACCGATGAAATGTAACCGCAATTTCTACTCCAACAGCTTCTTTTCTCGCACTTCCCGCACCTATTCTCTCCAACACTCTCCCTGCGTACATCCTAACTCGTCTATCACTCTCATCCTGACATTTCCTATACCTAATCGCTCTATGTAACCCCTGCGCTATAGTGGCAGTGAAATGCCTTGCTTGGGGTGATAAGATTAAAAAAAAAAAGAAAAAAAAGCCAAGTAAATTGCTAATAAATATTGATTATTTACAACCAGGTGTAAAAAATGTATTAAAAAGAAGTTATATTTATTCTTTCCTATTTTCTATTAAACAAGTTATTTTGAACTATTCATTATTCTATAATCCTTGGATATGAATGACATAGATATTATTCATATATTTTGTAATAATATCGCCCAAGCAAGGCATTTGACTGCCACTCTTTTGCAGGGGGTTACATAGTAGGAAAGTTATGAGAAAGCGTGACAGGTTATAGGGAGTGTCAGGAAGTGATTGAGAGAAAGAAAAATGTGGCCATAAAGTGAGGGATTAGTTTAAATATTTATTGTAATGTAGAACTGATCCCCCACTTTATAACCACATTAAATAGTATAGAAATGTTTTCATTTCATTTCAAGGCATTTTACTGCCACTGTTTTGCAGGGGGTTACATATGAGGAAAGTTATGAGAAAGAGTGGCGTGTTATAGGGGGTGTCAGGAAGTGGGTAAGAGAAAGATGAGAATACTGATGAGAGTGGAGTGGACGAAGAAAGGAGCATGAGAGAAAAGATGCAGGTTAGTGAGATAGGACATGACTATTGACTTTACATTTAAATTCTTGGGGATTTTAGCTGTCGGGGAAGCAAGTAAATGGAAGAGAATTCCACAGGCGGGAAGTTCGAGAAAAGAAGCTGCTGGAGTAGAAATTGCATTTACAATTTATTGGTTTCACAGTAAAAGGGTGAGACCTAGTTGCTAATCTTATGGCTCGAGTATGTTTATATATAGTGGGCATCAGTGAGCTAAGTTCATCGGAGTAGAGGCCGTGAAAATATTTGTTGAAGAGACACAGGGAAGCCATATTGCGCCGGTGAGAAAGTGACTGTATCTGACCTTTGAAGTCGGGATCTATCACATTACAGATTCTTTGTTTGATTTTGTCAAGGACACCGAGGTGAATAGCAGGAGCACCCGACCAGATATGGCATCAGTATTCAATGCACTGGGCGAATGGTGCCATGAGCTACACTAGTTCAGACCTTTCCAGCCATGCCATTTTCACAGATTCTTATTTGGTTTTTGTCAAGAACTTTAAGATGAATAGCAGGAGCACCCGACCAGATATGGCAGCAGCATTCAATGCACGGGCGGATGGTATATTTGTACATGTGCAGGATTATTTCATGAAAAATGACAGACAAGGTAACGCAATTAAGCCTTTTTATATAATGTTTCATATGAGCTCATGACTTCTTCTTTTGAGGACATAAATTATATAAAAATTATCCGAATGTTTTGTTTATCCGATGAGTCTCGGCTATACTTTTAACCATTATCGGGAATGGATTCTATTTTACGCGCAACAGAATGTAAGTAATGTTATGTATGTTTGTAAAGTAGTGCCTATGTCTTATGTTCTGAAGACGTTAACGCGTTCGTCGTTGATATTATTGAGAATTGGGTTTTCCGTCATATAATAATTCTGCTTGTTCCTTCCTTAGTTACTTAGTTCCTCCGTCCGTTACGCCACTTACTCCCTATACGAGATTTTTCCTTCCCCATTATCTTTTTAAACGCTACTCTCCTCGACCTTTCCCTCACCTTTGCCAAACGGAACGGTGGTAAAGAGTGAGTGAGTATTAGGAGAGAGCCTATAGCATTACCGTATCAGTAGCAGCTTAAGCTGGTGGTTGTAGCAGTAATTGTGTGTGTGTGTGTGTATATGTGTGTGTACTGTACAATATAGTAACAATAGGTAGGTTTGTTGTCGTATCCCTCGACCTAATAACGTTGGTCTTTTCTTTTTACAATGGACATAGGAACCATGATTTTTCAGTAATAAGAAAAAAATTTTCTCTGACAAAATAGCGTACAGTATTTTGGTTATTGTCTGTGCATACGCTGCTTAGTATAATATAAGATTACAGTAAAGTAGCTTCTATGGACATTACTTTTATAGATATTTTAATAAAATTACACTTTGTGTTATCGTTATTTTATTATCCAATACCTTTATGATCATATGCGTGGGAAGGGGTGGTTGACAGGGAAGTAAGCTAAGAAAAAAAAAAAAAGAAAAAAAAAAGAAAATAAAAGGAAAGGAAAGAAAAAGGAAAAATTAATCTCCATAGAAACGTTAACAGACGTGTTGACAAATAAATCATTGCGGTTTTTTGCTTAAATAAATGGGATGAAGTTATTAAAAAAAATTGGGGGGTGGGGGAACCTTATTTACCTACCTGCTTTTTCTTTTGGATTAAAGTTTTATATATATATATATATATATATATATATATATATATGTAATGAATTAGAGCACTCTGGATATTGGGCGCGTATAATGATAATATACACGCTAAAAAGTCTGTTTTTTTTCTACCGAGCGCCCATAGCCCAGAAGTAGAATCGCCGACTGACGCCATTTCGGTAGGGTTTCCGTCCTGGGTTAAAAGCAATCGGAGTCTAACCGTACTGATAAGCTGTGATACAGTGAAACAGATCTGTCTGCGGATGACTATATATATATATATATATATATATATATATATATATATATATATATATATGGCAGTAAAAAATGCCAAAATGTTAACTGCAGGTCGATGAAACTAAAATAAAACAATAATTTTAAATACCTAGGAAGCGTTTGACAGAGGATAGAAAGTGCGATACTGAGATCCGAAGGCGCATTGCCATCGGCCAAGGACGCTTTTCAAAAGAGGGAAATAGAGACAGAGGAAAGCAGCGTGAGACATACGTGGACATACTTAAGAAAATGGATGCCACGGCGGATGTGGAAGAGATACCAAGTGGAAAAAGGGACAGCGACAAGGGACACGCGCAAATGGAAATCATGATCGCTTAAGTTCTGAAGGGCCAAGGCACATGAGTTTGAGTTTGAGTGAGTGAGTTTTGTTTAACGGCATCTCAATCTCTGGGGGTTAATGATATGGATCGGTAATGGGACCAGGAAATGATAACTCGAAACTCGGTGGTAAGGTTAACAACATATATAAAGTCAAAAATAGGGGTTAACTATTTGCTCATAGCTGGGCCCTAACAGGTTCTACCGCTCCGGATCAGTGTGGACCTGGGAACAACAGTAATTAAAAGGTGGTTTCATGCTCCTCGCAACCTTCCAATTAGAGGCCTTGTTGCCGAATGAAGTTTACCGTCATACTCAGGACCACGGCACATGAAGAAGAAGAATGCAACAGACTCGTGTTGAAATTCTTAAATTATTTACTTTTTTTTATTTTTTTTATTTTATAAGCGTTTCACCCCGAGCAAGGCATGTCACTGCCACTACTGCGCAGGGGGTTACGTAGAGTGGAGAAAGGCTGATTAAATATAGGAAATGTCAGAGGGTGGGTGATAGGCGGGTAAGGATACCGAGAATGAGGGTTGGGTAGATGAGAGTGTTCTGAGAATAGTTGGGAGTTAGCGTGATAGGAGGTGTCTATTGACCCTACATTTAAACACCTGGAGATTGTAACTGTCGGGAAAGCAGACTTGTGGAAGGGAGTTCCACAGGCGGGAAGCGCGAGTTTTCTTTGAAGAATATCGCTAACATTTTTGGTCGGGATATACAAACGTTTCGTTTAAATTTCACAAACCATTCGATCAAACATATTCTTTTTAATTCCATATTCTACAATGTCTTTTCATATACCAGAATCTTCTTACTACACAGTGACGCCTGTTGAAATCCTTCATCTTTATTTAACATTGTAGGTAGAAGGTAAAATTTTTGGTCGAGATCTACAAAACTCTAGGTGTCGTTCAATATCACAAACCAATCGATGAAATTTGAATAAACTGATTTGTTTTGAAAAAAATCTTTTATATGCCGTAGACGTAGGCAACCGTGGTCCTCCACATGAAAATGACTGTATTTTTTCTTAATTAGCTACTACTTTTCGACCGTGCATGGAATACTGTTGTCATATCTTGTCAGGCGCCCTGCTATTCACCTCAGTGTTCTCGACAGGCTCCAAAGGAGAATCTGTAATGGGATTGGCCCCGGATTGGCAGCTCAACTTTAGCCACTTTCTCACCGGCGGGATGTGGCTATCGTCTCCCATAAATATTTTCATGGCTTCTTCTCCGACGATCTTAGGTCACTTGTGCCCACTTCAGAAGAATTTACTCGGGCAACTAAACTGGCAACAAGGTCCCACCCCTTTACAGTTAGATCAACCAAATGCAGGTGACAATTCTACTTCTCAGCTGATTTTCTCGCGTTTCTCGCCTGTGGAACTCCCTTCCATATAGTTGCTTTCCTGACGGCTACAACCTCCAAGAATTAAAATGCAAAGTCAATTCCTATCACTTATCCACTTGACTCCAGCCCTTTCCACATCACCCCGTATTTCTTGAACTTTTCCTTTCTCCCTACCTTCGCAACTGTCTTCACACCTGTGTTTCCATTCTTCTCTTGCTCTTTCTCTTTCACTCATGTAACTTGTTCGTGTTTGGCTTCACTCTCCCACTGTCTAAAACTTTAACTCTCTTATATAGACTCCTGCACATCAGTGGCTGGACCGCCTTGTTCGGAGTGAAATGATTAAAAAATACAGGAATGCTTCATTTTTGGAAAAAAATCATTTTTTCATTTTTTTCTGTATATATGATTTTGAACGATGGCAATATTTCTCAAAGTAAAATCGAAGAAACCTCTCGATTCGTATTTAAACCAACAAATATTAGTTTGTTTACTGAGAAATACTTTTTTTAACAATCAGAACCTAAATCTTTAAAAATAACACGATTGAATATACCAAGACCACCAAGTATTTTCATCAAATCATTTAATAGACTAACAGAAGAAATAAAACCTTCATGAACATAAGAACTATGGTAAAAATTTTCTCTTTCTTGATTGTCAGTCATGTTCACTTTTAAGTGCCTTTTGATACACCAGCAGTGGTCAGCCATTATTCGTTAGTTCCACTGTCCCTGGTAACGCTCTGCCATTGTTTTGATATAATAATGGAATCATTCTCACCTCTCCGCAATTATCCGGAAATTTATCAAGATGGATTTGCAAAAAATGAACCTTAATACACATATTAGCGCGTTAGAGATAAAGTTTATCAGTTAATTTAAATTTTGACGATAAATTGAAAAGAAAAATCTGTACTTCTATTTTTAAATTTTTGACACAAAAACACATTTTTCTTATAAAAATACTTTATTTCAGTTGGCTGATATAAATTGTTCGGCCTACCTGAAAATTGATGAGTTTCTAATAATATATTTCCCAAGGATATTCGCGCGTACGTGAATACAATGAATTCAACTGGAATTCGAACTCGGCTCCCCGATTTCTCGTTCCGAGCCGATATCCAATGCAACACAACGCACAACTTACTTAGCAGAGCTATAAATTGATTCAATGTAATCGTTCCACGTCATATCAGTGGAAAGATTAACCCGAGAAGGCGCAACTTGTCAATCTCTTAGAGTAGGAAGTTCCCAACCAGTCTCTTGTGACCCCCAGGGGGTCACAAAGCCTTGCCAGTGAGGGTTGTGACGCCTTGACAGGGGAGCGTGTAGCCTTGTTAGAAGTAACTTGGGATAACATTAATTGTATTTCATCAATTACATTTTTCAAGCTCTTACATTTTTTTTGTTTAGGTGCAAAGTGATAGTTATGACAAACGTTTTGAAGGTTGTTATTTCTAAACCTTTATTAACTAAAAGTTGCGATCAGCTAAAATCGTAAATTGATCTTTTTTTTTTCGAAAAATGGACAAAAATACAGCAAAAAAGATATCTAACCATGAAAATCTAAGGTCATTTCCGGAATCAGCGCCATCAGATTAACTAAGAGACATGTTTTGCTTCTTGGCACCAAAAATCGTGTTGAATAGTGTAATCGAAGGTCGGCGACGGGTGTTGTAAGTTTATCGGTGTGGATGAAACTACATCCGATTCTGTATATCCGATTCTGGGTTCTTAACAGTAAAACAAGTCCAGTATTACAAAAGTAAATTAACGACGTTTTCAGCGAAACTGTTTATGCAGGCATATTGACAGGAAACGAAATTCTTGCAATAGTAACACCTGCCTAATTAACACCTGCCTAATTAACACCTTCCTTCCTTTCTTCCTTCCTTCATTCCTTCCTTCCTTCCTTCCTTCCTTAACTACTGGTCACAAACCAGTATTATTTATGGGAGTCTCTTTTAGAATAATACAATAGTATATTCCAATTTCGTTAGCGTATGCTTGATATTTTCTCTTGATTAAGTTTTTTTTTATAATCATATCGCCCCAAGCAAGGCGGTCTATTGCCACTGGTGCGCAGGGGGTTACATAGGAGGAAAGTTATTAGAAAGAGAGACAGGTTATAGGGCGTGTCAGGAAATGGATAAGAGAAGGGTTAAGATACTGAAAGTGGAGTGGACGGAGAAAGGAGCATGAGAGAGAGGAAGCAAGTTCGATAGGAGATGAGTATTAACTTTACACTTGAACTTCTAGAGATTGTAGCTATCGGGGAAGCAAGTAAACGAAAGAGAATTCCACAGGAGGAAAGTGTGAGAAAAGAAGCTAGTGGAGTAGAACTTGCGTTTACATTTTATTGGTTTTCACAGTAAAAGGGTAGGACATAGTTGCTAATCATGTGGTTCAAGCAAATTCATGCTAGGTTCATCGAAGCAAAAGCCGTGAAAGTACCTGTAGAAGAGACACAGAGAAGCTACATTGCGCCGGTGAGAAAGTGACTATATCTTGGCTGCCAGGTCGGGATCGACCGCATTACAAAGTAATCATATTTACGGAATTTGTTAAGATTAATCAGGTTTTCATGTTAAAATATCTTTTTAAACTTTTCACTCCACTAAGACACAAAGCTATACGAAGTGTTAGAGAGATTTTTATGTTATTTTTTTTTCTAATCATTTCACCCCCAAGCAAAGCAGTAATGCCACCTTTTTGCAGGGGGTTACATGAAAAAAAGCGAGAAGAAAACGGATCAAGATGGAAATATTGGTGTGCAGGACTTTGCGCGGGAGTAGAGCGACAAGGAATGGACAATAAGTCACTCTATTGAAAATAGATCTGGACGAGAAAAATTGTCTAGGGCGACACAGTGAGCCAACTTACTTCAGTCAGTTAAGTGCCATACGTGAAACACGCTTGGACGACCACGTCTCGAAAGAGACATGACTGACCGGGCAGAAGATTATCCTGCAGTAGGTTGCCATTGCTTTCTGTGGTAGACTGGTTGCCGACCAAGGCTATAGAACCCAATCTGTCCTGTTATTTAACCCATAACTGGAAGGAATGGACGGATTAATATCTTTCCCAAGGGTATTTGCGCGTAAGTGAATACAATGAATTCAGCTGGAATTCGAACTCGGCTCCCCGATTTCTCGTTCCGAGCCGATATCCAATGCACCACAACGCACAACTTACTTAGCAGAGCTATAAATTGATTCAATGTAATCGTTCCACGTCATATCAGCGGAAAGATTAACCCGAGAAGGCGCAACTTGTCAATCTCTGAGAGTAGGAAGTTCCCAACCAGTCTGTTGCGACCCCCAGGGGGTCACAAAGCCTTGCCAGTGAGGGTTGCGACGCTTTGACAGGGGAGCGTGTAGCCTTGTTAGAAGTAGCTTGGGATAACATTAATTGTATTTCATCAATTACATTTTTCAAGCTCTTACATTTTTTTTGTTTAGGTGCAAAGTGATAGTTATGACAAACGTTTTGAAGGTTGTTATTTCTAAGCCTTAAAAACAATTAATGCATATATTATCCTTATATCTGTCTTGTGTGTCTTACTCTTCTATATACCTCTTCTTTTCAGCACTATCCAACTTTGGCAAGCAAGAACTGAATCGTTCTCTTTAAAAGACGTCTTAAAATTTCTCCAATCTTATAGAAATCAATGAATGAGTTCCAAATAGATTGGATGTTGGAGATGACATAAGACTGGCTTTAACAAACACTCGGCCACAAATTTCAAAGTCTTCTGCTGAAATGCAACATCAGGCATCTCACTAGCTGGGTTGGATAGCTTTGTAAACCTATGATAATATTATTTTAACAAATATATGTTCTTCTTGTGAATTCAGGTTGGACCAATGTGCTTTAATTTGGTAATAAATAATTACAGAATTTTAAAATATTTTTTAGATGTTTCTTTTCCTGTCCTTCACAAAAAATAAAAATAAAATTAAGCTGCTGATAGTAAGCCCTAAGTAGGTGGTCGCCCGGGTTTCAAACTTTTAGGTAAGGGGTCGCGAGTGCCAAAACCACTGAAAGGCTATCCTCAGCCAGGTTGATTTATGGCAGAAAGAGGTCTTTCAAACGATTGATAAACCATCCATTACTACAGTTAACAGCATATTGTAGGTCGTTTTTGAGATTAGCTGAAAATTTGACCTTATCGAATCGATTAGACTTACTGCTAAGAGAGGAGTAAATAGTTGTATCTCCAGTATATATACTGAGTTGAGAGAACAGATACAATTAAGGAAAATTAAGAACAGACGGACACCTGTATTAGTGCAGATTCACCTAGAAGAGTGTCCGTTCAGGGCAAATTTCATTTCGCAATTATTTTTTTAATCGTTTTACCCCAAGCAAGGCAGTACCGCCACTGATGTGCAGGAGGGATACATAAGAGAGTAAAAGGTTTAGGCACAAGGATGATGAAGAGAAAGACGAATGAGTTACAGAGTATGGGCAAGAGAAGGATATGAACACAGGAGCGAAGGTAGCGAGAAATCAAAGAACAGGATATACGGGGTGATGTAGAAAGGACTGGAGTCAAGTGGATAAGAGATGGGAACATTGCATTGCACTTAAATTCCTGGAGGTTGTCGACGTCAGGAAAGCAAGTATATGGAAGGGAGTTCCACAGGCGGGAAGCGAGGGAAAAGCAGCTGATGTAGTAGAATTTTCGCCTGCATTTGGTTAATTTAACTGTGGTCTGGTTGCACGAGTAAATTCTAGTAAATTCTAGTAAATTCTGCATATAACATGATACTTTTTTAAAGTATCATGTTATATGCAGGGTGTGCGTTTTGTTATTTAATATGTTTTTATTCGTTAAATTTTATTAAACCAAAATAAATTAAAAAAGATTTATACGCATTTTCACTTATAATTTTTTAATCGTTTCCCCCCCAAGCAAGGCGGTACCGCCACTGATGTGCAGGGGGCTGTATAAAAGTGAAAGGTAAAAGTTTAGACAAGAAATGAGTGAAGAGAAAGATGGGCCAGTTACAGGGGCAAGAGAGGGATGAGAAGACAGGTTTGAAGACAGTTGCTAAGGTAGAGAGAAAGTAAAAGAACAAGATATACAGGGTGATGTAGAAAGGACTGGAGTCAAGTGGATAAGAGATGGGAATTGACATTGCATTTAAATTCCTGTAGGTTGTGGCCGTCAGGAAAGCAAGTATACGGAAGGGAGTTCCACATGCGGGAAGCGAGAGAAAAGAAGCTGATGGAGTAGAATTTTCGCCTGAATTTGATTGATTTAACTGTAAAGAGTGGGACCTTGTTGTCAGTCTGGTTGCATGAGTAAATTCTCGTCAAGGGGGCATCAGTGACCTAAGTTCGTCGGAGCAGAAGCCATGAAAACACTTGTAGAAAAGATAGAGGGAAGCCACATTCTGCTTGTGAGAATATAGTTGAAGTCGAGCCGCCAGGTTGGGACCAATTACATTCCAGATTCTCCTTTGGAGTCTGTCGAGAACACTGAGATGAACAACAGGGGTGCCTGACCAGATATAGCAAAAGTCTTCTATGCACGGTCGGATGGGTCATTTGTATATGTGCTAGATGGATTCAGGCGGAAAAAAATTTCCTGACCCGACACAGTGACCTAACCTTCCTAGCAGCGGATTTAGCTATTGACTCAATGTAATGATTCCACTTGAGGTCGGAAGAGAGGGTAAGACCGAAGAGGCGCAGTGTATGAGAAAGATTGAATAAGTTCAAAAATTCACGTTAGGAAGAAGAACGTCATGACAAACCATGTCAAATGCTTTCGAGATATGCACAGCAAAGGCCCGAGCTTTGCCATTCTTATGTAAAATCTGATAGACTCTTTGTGAAGTAATCGGTAAAATTCAAAAACTGACCTAGAGAAGCGAAAGACATACTCTTCTTTTATGTGACGTTTTCTTCAGGACGTAGACGATCATGATCCTCCGAGTTGTAGCTCTTAACATCCCTTCTCCTGTTGTGCCGCTCAGTCCCTGCTTGACCATTCATATGCTCAAGTCCATCAAGTACGTCAGGCGTTGTTTTCTTTTTGTTTTCTCTCTTTCCCTCTATACGTCCCGTGAAAACCAGATTCTTTAAGACTTCTTTTTGTCTAACATTTTCCAGAAACTTCAGCTGTTTTTTCCTGATGTTAAGTATCAGTTTCCTTTTCGTGTCTATTGAGAATCTGTTACTCTGACCTGTGAGTAACAGATTCTCAAAGCCCTCTTTCCTCATTACATGTCCCAGAAACATCAGCTGTTTTTTCCTGATGTTAAGTATCAGTTTCCTTTTCGTGTCTATCCTCTATCTGACCTGTGAGTAACAGATTCTCAAAGCCCTCTTTCCTCATTACATGTCCCAGAAACTTCAGTCTTTTATTTCTGATCGTAAGTATCAGTTTCCTTTTCGTGTCTATCCTCTATCTGACCTGTGAGTAACAGATTCTCAAATCCCTCTTTCCTCATTACATGTCCCAGAAACTTCAGCTGTTTTTCCTGATGTTAAGTATCAGTTTCCTTTTCGTGTCTATCCTTTATCTGACTTGTGAGTAACAGATTCTCAAAGCCCTCTTTCCTCATTACATGTCCCAGAAACATCAGCTGTTTTTTCCTGATGTTAAGTATCAGTTTCCTTTTCGTGTCTATCCTCTATCTGACCTGTGAGTAACAGATTCTCAAAGCCCTCTTTCCTCATTACATGTCCCAGAAACTTCAGCTGTTTTTTCCTCATGTTAAGTATCAGTTTCCTTTTCGTGTCTATCCTCTCCCAAACCTCATCGCTGCTCACATGTTATGTTTGCTTATCTGAAATTAAAACTCTGCTATATGAGAATCGTGTCTACGGCTATATCGTGTTGAATAGCAAATGTTAAGCAACATCGAGCCTGGTCAGTACTTAAATGGGTAACCATTTAGGAATAACAGGTGCTGTAAATGGTCCACCGGTCCTCCAGGTTTGGGAATGGGTGCAGGGCTAACAATCCTGCCTCGTAAAAAAAAAAAAAAAAGTTGCTGCCCTATGCACCATCTGGGCGTGATGGATTAATGATGATGATGATGATGATATGAGAGTCTCAGATTCAGAGATCTTTGCAAAAAAGTGGCAGAAACCTGAAAGGATAGATGGATTAGACGGTTTACTCGAGTTCTTAAAAACTGTAACTACTGAGAAGGAATTATAACAGACGGGAAAGCAATACGATTCAGGGAGCAAAGTTGGGGATAGTGGGGAGGTATCTCAAGTAAAAGGAAA
>JBBBDQ010001270.1:1972500-2107500 GCA_037127315.1 Ascarosepion bandense
ATAGATAGATAGATATGAAAAGTGTTGAATGGCTAGATAGATGTAGAGAGATGATAGATAGATAGATAGATAGATAGATAGATAGATAGATGAATGTGGAAAGTGTTAGATAGATAGATAGATAGATAGATAGATAGATAGATAGATAGATAGATAATGGACAGACCTAGTTTAAATAGATAGATAGATAGATAGATAGATAGATAGATAGATAGATGAATGTGAAAAATGTTAGATAGATAGATAGATAGATAGATAGATAGATAGATAGATAGATAGATATATATATATAGATAGATAGATAGATAGATAGATAGATAGATAGATAGAAGGATGAATGGCTAGATAGATATGGAAAGTGATAGATAGATAGATAGATAGATAGATAGATAGATATGGAAAGTGTTAGATAGATAGATAGATAGATAGATAGATAGATAGATAGATAATGAACAGACCTAGTTTAAATAGATAGATGAATGAATGAATGAATGAATGAATGAGTTCAAAATAGATATGCATGAACAGAGTGGGGTAGATGTGGTGTTAAAACATTTAAGATCTGCGATGGTGGCTCTGCCTTTATTACCGAATATGTCCTTTATATCATATGCTGACTGGGAAGAAAGATTTTTATTACATTAGGTTGTTGACCACTTTCTGCAGTAGACTGGTTGCCAACCTAGGCTGAAGAATTTCTTCTGCTATTTAACACATAGATAAAGAGAGAAACGACGGATTCCTACCTTTTTGAAAGGAATTTGCGCGTATGTGAACCCAACGAATTCAGCTGGAATTTGAAATCGGCTCTTCGATTTCTCGTTCCGAGTCGATATCCACTGCACCACAACGCACTTAATGAAAGAGCTCTGGTCATGATCAGGAGTTTGTGTTTGAGTTTTGTTTAAAGGCATATCAACCTCTATGGGTTATTTAATGCCAGAAAGGTAGAGTTTTAAGATATATTTTTAATGTTCGGTTATAGTAAGAAGGTTGATTTAGAGTTTGACGAAAAAAAGATGTTATTTATATTTTTATTTTATTTTAGAAAACTACAGATGTCTTCTAGTTTTGTATTCAAAAATGTATTGCTGGTAATATTTTTTTTCTTCAAAAATGTATTGTCGGTAATATTTTTCATTCAAAAATTTATTGTTGGCAATATTTTTCCTTCAGAAAGGTATATTTTTCTATAAAATCTATTTATGTATATATTTATATAAAAGTGTATTGTTATACTTTCACGGTGTTTTGAACCCAGTTTGAGGGTTAACTACTTGCCCATAGCTGGGACCCTAACAGGTGCTACCACTCCGGGTCAGGGTGGATCTGGGAACAACAGCAATTAGGAGATGGTTCCATGCTCCTCACAACCTCCCAATCTGAGGCCTTGCTGCTGGATGTAGTTTACTTTCGTGCGCAGGACTCATGTTCAGGACGTTCATATTGATGTCATATATGGCGCAAAACTCTTTAGCATATTTGGATTCATAACATCCCTACTCGTGCCTCTGTTGTCACCATTATTAAATAAAATATCTGAATCGCTTATTTCCGGTGAAAGCAAAGTTAGCAAAAACTTCTTTATGCGCCGTGGTGATCATGATTTTTTACTTGCCCCTCTTCCTCTTCGCTCTTAACATTTTTCATTTTGCTAGCTCTCCCAAATTCTACTCCACCATCCATTTGCTCAATCTTATAAAGCATGGCTCGTACTGCTTTCTCCTATCACTCTTTCCCTCTTTCTGCCCTATGAGTGTTAGATTCTTCAAGCCATCCTTCATCGTTACGTGTTCCAGAAAGCTCAGCTGGCTCTTTTGTGTGCTAAATATAATTTTTTTCTCGTGTGCATCCTCTACAAAATCTCATATTTACTCACATGTTCGGTTCGTGATATCCTCATCATCCTTCTGTAAAAAATATCTCTGTTGCTTCAGATCTCTCCTTCGTCTTTAATGAGATTGTCATGCATTGGCTACCGTATAAGAGGACAGATATCCCATAATCGTCCAGTACTGTTTTCTTTGTTTATGTTGCTTCGAGTCACTTCTTCATCTTTGAGGAGATTGTCAAGTATTCGCTGTCATATGGGAGGACAGATATCATATAACATTCCAGAACACTTTTCTTTGTTTATATCGCTTTGAGTCTCTCCTTCATCTTTGAGGAGATTGTCCAGCATTCGCTGCCATATAGGCGGACAGATATCTCATAACAGTCCAGTACTGTTTTCTTTGTTTATGTTGCTTCGAGTCTCTCCTTCATCTTTAAGGAGATTGTCCAGCATTCGCTGCCATATAGAAGGACAGATATCACATAACAGTCCAGTACACTTTTCTTTGTTTATATTGCTTTGAATCTCTCCTTCATCTTTGATGAGATTGTCCAGCATTTACTGCCATATAGGAGGACAGATATCACATAACAGTCCAGTACACTTTTCTTTGTTTATATTGCTTTGAATCTCTCCTTCATCTTTGAGGAGATTGTCCAGCATTTGCTGCCATATAGGAGGACAGATATCACATAACAGTCCAATACTCTTTTCTTGGTTTCTGTTGCTTTGAGTCTCTCCTTCATCTTTGAAGAGATTGTCCTGCGTTCGCTGTCCTATATGAGGACTGACATCCTAACATTCTCCAGTACTCTTTTCTCTGCTTTCCAGGAAATTTTCCCGTCTCTTAATATTCTTCTTAGCTTTTGACATACATCCTTGACCATGCCTATACACCTTCGGACCTCTGTCAGAACACTTCCCAGGTATTTAAATTTCTACACCTGTTTAATATTCCGGACGTGCTTTATGCATTTTGATCGCGGCAAAAAGCAAACTTGTGAATATTTAGGAAGCACTATCATTTTTAAGGCACAACAACGACCATCTCTGAGAGGTTTTGCTAGACAGAAATAAAAATGACATGATTAAGTCTTTCTCATAAACTCTTGGCCACAGACAGCAACAGGCTAGTTTATTTTCAGTCGTTTTTATAATCGCCTTCGCCTCTAATTGTTATATTTTTGTGATGATTTGCCTGTCAGATTTTGATTGCTGGGCGAGACAGAAGAGAATAGTTAATGGAAACTATGATGATATTGAATAAGCTGAGATAAGTCGGAAAGATTAATGTCATGGTAGATAATTTATTTATTGAAATTATGGGATGCGGTTGCTCTGTGTGTGTGGGTAGCCATGTCACTGATCGAATTAAAAGAGTTTTAGCTTCAGTTTTGTTTCATGTTATATCTACTTCTGTGGGTTATTTGATGCCAAAATGTGGGGTTTTAGGCTATATTTTAATGTACGGTTATATTGAGAAGATTTATTTAATAAAATTTTATTTAAGATGTCTTCTGGTTTTGTATTTTTGAAAAGGTCCTCGTATTTTTGTAAAGTAGGTTTTGTCGAGAATCAGAAATATTACTGGATGTATTTTGTTTTTTTCAAAAATGTATTACTGGCATTATTTTATCCATTCCAAAATGTGTAGCTGGTAATATTGTTTCCTTTAAAAGTGAACTCCCGGCAACATATTTCCCTTCAAAAATGTATTGCCAACAACATTCTTCCCTTCAAAATTGTATTACCAGCAACATTCTTTCCTTCAAAAATATACTACAGGCAACATTGTTTTTTCCAAACATGTATTACCAGCAACATTCTCCCCTTCAAAAACGTATTAACAGCAACATTCTTCCCTTAAAAATGTATTACCAGCAACATTCTTCCCTTAAAAAATGTATTACCAGCAACATTCTTCCCTTCAAAAACGTATTAACAGCAACATTCTTCCCTTAAAAATGTATTACCAGCAACATTCTTCCCTTCAAAAATGTATTACCAGCAACATTCTTCCCTTCAAAAATGTATTAACAGCAACATTCTTCCCTTAAAAATGTATTACCAGCAACATTCTTCCCTTAAAAATGTATTACCAGCAACATTCTTCCCTTAAAAATGTATTAACAGCAACATTCTTCCCTTAAAAATGTATTACCAGCAACATCCTTCCCTTCAAAAATGTATTACCAGCAACATTCTTCCCTTAAAAATGTATTGCCAACAACATTCTTCCCTTCAAAATTGTATTACCAGCAACATTCTTTCCTTCAAAAATATACTACAGGCAACATTGTTTTTTCCAAACATGTATTACCAGCAACATTCTCCCCTTCAAAAACGTATTAACAGCAACATTCTTCCCTTAAAAATGTATTACCAGCAACATTCTTCCCTTAAAAAATGTATTACCAGCAACATTCTTCCCTTCAAAAACGTATTAACAGCAACATTCTTCCCTTAAAAATGTATTACCAGCAACATTCTTCCCTTCAAAAATGTATTACCAGCAACATTCTTCCCTTCAAAAATGTATTAACAGCAACATTCTTCCCTTAAAAATGTATTACCAGCAACATTCTTCCCTTAAAAATGTATTACCAGCAACATTCTTCCCTTAAAAATGTATTAACAGCAACATTCTTCCCTTAAAAATGTATTACCAGCAACATCCTTCCCTTCAAAAATGTATTACCAGCAACATTCTTCCCTTAAAAATGTATTAACAGCAACATTCTTCCCTTAAAAATGTATTAACAGCAACATTCTTCCCTTAAAAATGTATTACCAGCAACATTCTTCCCTTAAAAATGTATTACCAGCAACATCCTTCCCTTCAGAAATGTATTAACAGCAACATTCTTCCCTTAAAAATGTATTACCAGCAACATTCTTCCCTTAAAAATGTATTACCAGCAACATTCTTCCCTTAAAAATGTATTAACAGCAACATTCTTCCCTTAAAAATGTATTACCAGCAACATCCTTCCCTTCAAAAATGTATTACCAGCAACATTCTTCCCTTAAAAATGTATTAACAGCAACATTCTTCCCTTAAAAATGTATTAACAGCAACATTCTTCCCTTAAAAATGTATTACCAGCAACATCCTTCCCTTCAGAAATGTATTAACAGCAACATTCTTCCCTTAAAAATGTATTACCAGCAACATTCTTCCCTTCAAAAATGTATTACCAGCAACATTCTTCCCTTCAAAAACGTATTAACAGCAACATTCTTCCCTTAAAAATGTATTACCAGCAACATTCTTCCCTTCAAAAATGTATTACCAGCAACATTCTTCCCTTCAAAAATGTAATGCCAGTTTTGCTTCAAAACTTTATACTGGCGACATGTTTTCTTTAAAATATTTATTACCAGTAACATTCTTCCCTTTCAAAAATGTATAACCAACAACATATTTCTTGCAAAAATATATTACCGGCAACATTCTTCCCTTCAAAAATATATTACCAGCATTATTCTTTCCTTCAGAAGTGTATTACCAACAAAATTCTTCCTTTTAAAAATGTATTGCCAACAACATATTTTCGTTCAAAAGTTTATACCGGCAACATTTTTCAAATTCAAAAATATATTACAAGTAACATTCTTCTCTTGAAAAATCTATTACCAGCAACATTCTTCACTTCAAAAGCGTATTGCCAACAAAATCTTTCCTTTCAAAAATGTATTGCCAGCAACAGTCTTCCTTTCAAAAACATATTGCCAACAACATATTTTCTATAAAAAATGTATTGCCAGCCTTATGTTTTGCTTCAAAACTTTATACTGGCGACATGTTTTCTTTAAAATATTTATTACCAGTAACATTCTTCCCTTTCAAAAATGTATAACCAACAACATATTTTCCCTCAAAATTTTATTACCGCCGACATGTTTTCTTTCAAAAATTTATTACCAGTAACATTCTTCCCTTCAAAAATATATTACCAGCATCATTCTTCCTTTGTAAAATGTATTACCAGCAACATTCTTCTCTTCAAAAATGTATTGCCAACAAGATATTTCCTTTCAAAACCGGCAACATGTTTTCTTTCAAAAATATATTACCAGCACCATTTCCTTTAAATATGTATTAGCAGCAATATTTTTTCCTTCAAAGATGTATCACAGGTAATATTTTTCTTTCAAAAATTTACTACTTGAAATATTTTTTTTACTAAAATATGTATTACTGCCAATATATTTTCCTTCAAAAATGTATCGCCAGCAACATTTTTCGTTAATAATATAATTATGTTAATATTTTTTCCTTCCAAAATATATGGCAGACATCTTTTTCTTAAAAAATATTGCCTAAAATATTTTTTTCTTCAAAAATATGCTCCTGGAATTTTCATTATGAAAATGTATTTTTATACTTTCATAATATTCTGACCCCAATTTTGGGTGGTTAACTATTTGTCCATAGCTGGGACCCTAACAAGTACTATCATTCTGAATCAGGGTGGACCTGAGAACAGCAGGAATTAAAGGTGATTCCCTGTAACTCACAACATCCCAGTCAAAAGCGTTGCTACCAGATGCATCTTATTGTCATATACAGGGACGGAATTAAAAGAGAAAAGGCGGTGAGGGAGAGAGAAAATCAAGAATGGTACAGAGCATGTGAGGAATGATGAGGTGTTGGAAAGAATGGAAACGCAAAAGGAAATTAATATTGAGCAACAGGAAGAGACCACTGAAGTTCCTGAGACATCCAATGTGGAAGAAGGGCTTGGAGAATCTGATAATGAATTTGCTGAATTAATTTTTATTAGTAGTAGTAGTAGTATAGGTGAAGGATACTAAAATCAAGCAGGTACAAAATTTAAATGCATAGGAAGTGTTCTAATAGAGGATGGAAATTGCGACACAGGGCTCTAAAAGCGAATTGGCATGGCGAAAGATGCATTCGAGAAGTTGAGTAGAGTACTAAGAAATCGGAAAATTTTGTTAGAAACAAAGAAAAGAGTACGTGATTGCTATGTGATGTCAGTTCTTCAATATGGCAGTGAATGCTGAACAATCTCATTGAAGATTGAAGGAAAAACTTGAAGCAGCGGAAATGTGGTTCTACAGAAAGATGCTGTGATATCATGGATCGAGCATGTCAGCAATGATGAGGTGTTGGAAAGAATGGAAACGAAAAGGAAATTAATATTGAGCAACAGGAAGAGACAGCTAAAGTTCCTGGGACATGCATTGAGGAAGGAGGGCTTGGAGAACCTGATACTAACAGGCCATATAGAGGGAAAAAGAGACAGGGGAAAGCAGCGGATAACATGTTTCAAGGGCCTGACAAGTGGATGACAGAACGGGGGTTGCGTGGTGTAACAGGAGAAAGCGTGCTAAGAGACACCAGGGATAGCCAGACGTGGAAAGCCATGATTGCCTACGTTCTGAAGGGACATGGCACATAGAAGAATAATATCTATACCAACTGTTTATAAGAAATTATTATGTGGATATAAAGTGGCAGATCAAATCTATATTATAATCAATATATAAACTGATCCCTCATTTTGTGGCCATGATAGTTTCTATACATTTATATTCTAGATTTATGGGCATCAGCTAGTGGATGACAGAATGAGGGTTGCATGGTTTAACAGGAGAAAGCGTGCTAAGAGACACCAGGGATAGCGAGACGTGGAAAGCCATGATTGCCTACGTCCTGAAGGGACATGGCACATAGAAGAATAATATCTATGCCAACTGTTTATAAGAAATTATTATGTGGATATAAAGTGGCGGATCAAATCTATATTATAATCAATATATAAACTGATCCCTCATTTTATGGCCATGACAGTTTCTATACATTTATATTCTAGATTTATGGGCTTCGGCTAGAGGATGACAGAATGAGGGTTGCATGGTGTAACATGTCAAAGCGTGCTAAGAGCCACCAGGGATAGCGAGACGTGGAATTCCATGAGCGCCTACGTCCTGAACAGACAAGGCATATAGAAGAAGAAGAAAATTAGTCAAGGTGACGTCTAGGAGGGAGATGACAAAAAACATGTTGAAGGGCAAAACGAAAACGGAATGAAAAATAGAAAGGAAATATGAATTAAATATATAAATAAATAAATGTATGAATAAAGACAGAAAGAAAAAAGAACGTAATGAAATGTAAAATAAATGATGGAAAAAGAACTGACAGAAAGAAAGAGAGAAAGAGAAAGAGAATGAAATTAAAGAAATAAAAATGAACAGAATTTAAAGAAAGAAAACAAAAAAATGAACAGATTTGAAGAAAGAAATTAAGCCTAAAAGAAAGACGAAAAAAGAACTAAAGGAAAGAAAAGAGGCAGGGTGAAAGAAAATGAAAATTAAAGAATGAATATTGAACAGAGTTAAAAGAAAGAAAGAAAGAAAGAAAGAAAGAAAGAAAGAAAGAAAGAAAGGTAAGATAAATTAAAGGGATATCGTAATATGAAATAAACAAAATTATTAGTTACGAAAGAAAGGGATTAAGTTTGAACAAAAAAGAGGAAAATTCCGAACGAAAAGGAAAGCAAAAAGAAGGAAATAAGAAGGAAAGTAGAGTAAAATGAAAGAACGAAAGCGAATGTGAAAACAAGGAAAAGAATGTGAAAACAAAACAGAAAGAAAGAAAGAAAGAAAGAAAGAAAGAAAGAAAGAAAGAAAGAAAAAGACAAAAATTAACAGAATCGAAGCAGAGAAATAAAATGAAAAGCAACGGAACATAATAAATGAATAAAAAAGAAAGAAAGAAAGAAAGAAAATGAGCAGAATCAAAAGAGTGAAATATAAAAAACAACAAAAAATAATAAATGTAAAAAGAAAGAAATAAAGAAAGAAAGAAAAATAATAAATGTAAGGGACCAAATAATATTTATCTGAAATAAAGTAAAATCTTTAATAACGAATAAAAAATAAATGAAAACTAAAAGAAGTTATAAAATGTATGAAAGAAATAAAATCTAAAAAGAAGAAAAAACGAAAAATAAGAAAGAACGGTAGAAAATATAAATAAAAGAAAACGATTAAGAAAGAAGAAAGGAAAATGAATAAAACTAAAAGAAAAAGACAGACAGTCAGAAAGAAAAAAAATATAAATAAAAATTTAAAGTGAGAAAGAAAGAAAGAAAGAAAGAAAAAGAAAAGAATGAAAAAGGAACATAATTGAAAGAAAGAGAGAAAATAAACAAAACTGAAAGAACGAAGAAAATGAACAGAATCTGAAATAATGCAAAAATAAGATAGAAATAATTCAAGAAAACGGAAAAAAAGAAAGAAAAAGGAACGAAAAAAAGAAAAAATTGGGAAAAGAAAATAAACAGAATCAGAAGATAATCTGAAATAATAAAAAAGTTATAAAGAAAGAAAGAAAAAAGAAAGAAAGGAAAATAAAGGGAAAGAAAGAAAGAAAGAAAGAAAGAAAGAAAGAAAGACGGACGTTCGGAAAAGAAAAGGAACAGAATCGGAAGATAATCTGAAATAATGAATTATTATAAAGAAAGAAATAAAAACAAAAGAAAGAAGGAAAAATGAAAAGGGAAAGAAAATTTGAAAGAAATGAAAGAATGAACTGACTCGAAAGATAATCTGAAATAATGAAAAAATAACAAAGAAAGAAAGAAAGAAAGAAAGAAAGAAAATAAACTGACTCGAAAGACAATTTGAAATAATGGAAAAATAATATTGAAAGAAGGAAAAGGAAACAAAGAAAAAAATTAAAAAAAGGAAGAAAAAGGGAAAGAAAAAGAAAAAATACCGAAAATAGTAATATGAAAAAAGGAAAGACAGTAATAATGAATGAAAGTGAATGTGAATGAAAAGTAAATATAAAATAGCATGAAAGGAATAAAATGTGACAAAATGTAAGAACGAAAGTGAATATGAAAGAAAGAAAGAACAGAAGAAGAAATGCTAGAATAAATGAAATATCATGAAAGATAAAAAAAAGATAGAAAAAATGATTTGAGGCAAACAGCCGAAAAAGGTTGTCTGAGTATAAAATGATGAATTTAGGCGCCGTGTGTTTAATAAAATAATTGCGGATTAAGCTATGAAACCAAGTGAATAAGCATCTGATTTCTAAGAGTTTGAGACTTGTCCGACCTTTACTGATAATTTTGCTTTATTAATATTGTATGATATTTTGTGATCATATATTTCGATAAGAAATCTATAAAATTCAGGATTTTTTCCTTTTAAAATCCGGAATTTTAAGAGAAAATCTATAAAATTCCGGTTTTCCAAAATTAAAATCTATAAAAATCCCTATTTTTCAAAAATAAATTCTATACAAATTCCACTTCTTGAAAGGTCAATTCTATAAAATCTCCGTATTTTTTAAAGTAAAATTAATAAATATTCCAGTTTTGAAAGGTAAATTCTATAAAAATTACAGTTTTCAAAAGGCTAGTTTTATAAAAATTTCGGTTTTCAAAAGTCACGTTCTATAAGAATTTCGGTTTCGAAAAGGTAAGTTCTATAAAAGTTTCGGTTTTCAAAAAGACATGTTCTGTAAAAGTTTCGTTTTCAAAAGGTAAGTTCTATAAAGATTTCGGTTTTGTAAAGGTAAGTTCAATAAGAATTCCTAAAAAAGATGAAATCTATAAAAATCACTCTTTTTCAAAAATAAATTCTATACAAATTCCACTTCTTGAAAGGTCAATTCTATAAAAACTCTGTTTTTTAAGTAAAATTAATAAATATTCCGGTTTTGAAAGGTAAATTCTATAAAAATTACGGTTTTCAAAACGCAAGTTTTATAAAAATTTCGGTTTTCAAAAGTCACGTTCTATAAAAATTTCGGTTTCGAAAAGGTAAGTTCTATAAAAGTTTCGGTTTTCAAAAAGACATGTTCTGTAAAAGTTTCGTTTTCAAAAGGTAAGTTCTATAAAGATTTCGGTTTTGTAAAGGTAAGTTCAATAAGAATTCCTACAAAAGATGAAATCTATAAAAATCCCTATTTTTCAAAAATAAATTCTATACAAATTCCACTTCTTGAAAGGTCAATTCTATAAAAACTCCGTTTTTTTTAAGTAAAATTAATAAATATTCCAGTTTTGAAAGGTAAATTCTATAAAAATTATGATTTTTAAAAAGTAAGTTTTATAAAAATTTCGGTTTTCAAAAGTCACGTTCTATAAAAATTTCGGTTCTATAAAAGTTTCGGTTTTCAAAAAGACATGTTCTGTAAAAGTTTCGTTTTCAAAAGGTAAGTTCTATAAAGATTTCGGTTTTGTAAAGGTAAGTTCATTCCTACAAAAGATGAAATCTATAAAAATCCCTATTTTTCAAAAATAAATTCTATACAAATTCCACTTCTTGAAAGGTCAATTCTATAAAAACTCCGTTTTTTTTAAGTAAAATTAATAAATATTCCAGTTTTGAAAGGTAAATTCTATAAAAATTACGATTTTCAAAAAGTAAGTTTTATAAAAATTTCGGTTTTGAAAAGGTAAGTTTTATAAAAGTTTCGGTTTTCAAAAAGACATGTTCTGTAAAAGTTTCGTTTTCAAAAGGCAAGTTCTATAAAAATTTCGGTTTTGTAAAGGTAAGTTCAATAAGAATTCCTACAAAAGGTAAAATCTATAAAAATCCCGATGCTTAAAGGTAAATTCTTTTAAAAAATATCCGAAATCTGACTTAGGTATAGCAGGTCCAAATAAAGGTGGTCTTTCCTCGATACAGTATAGGTTTCCCAGTCTGTAACAAATTCGCTAAGATATGATTAGAAAAATGATTTTAAATTATTGCATTTCATGAACGAAATTATTCTCAAAAGATCGTAGGTTACGAAAGATGATTTCACCCAGTTTGCCCAGTTAGTCATATTTCTTTCAAGACATGATAGCCAATGCGTATCACACGTACAGCACTTAACTAACTGACATAGAGTAAATAAGAACCTTCGAGCCTACAAAATAAAAAAAAGAAAATATGTACTGTGTCTCTTTAGGACTTATCCGATTATGACCCTCCACATCTTCCAGTTTCTGTGTAAGTGTTCATAAGTTTTGTCCTTTTGTTATTTCTCCTAAACCCTGTTCTGCCCTACTTTTGCTGAAGACTATTAAGTATGTCACCCCCTGTATTCCCCTATCCTTTTTTCACAATATCCACCCTGTGAGTATCAGATTCTCCAAACCCTCCTTCCTCATTACGGGTCCCATAAATTTCAATTGCATCTTCCAGATGTATAGAATAAGTTTCCTTTTTGTTTATATTCTCCCCAAAACCTAGTCGTTTCTCACATGTTTGGTCTATGATATGCTCAGCATTCTTCTGTAGCACATTTTTCTTGCCTCGAGTCTTTTCTTTATCCTTGAGGAGATCCTCCTGAATTCACTTCCATACAGGAGGATAGATATCGCGTAAAAGTTCAATACTGTTTTCTTTGTTTCCAACGAAATTTTCCTATCTCTTAATACTCTGCTTAGTTTTTGGAATGCGTCCTTGGCCATCCCAATACGTCTTCGGATCTTAGTGCCACACTTTCCGTCCTCAGATATCGAAATTTATGCACCTGATTTATTTTAGTATCCTTGACCTTTAATTTGCATTTTTTACTTGATGACCATTCATTCTGTTTTTCTTTTCTTTTTTTTTTTTACTTTAAGTGTAGTCCTTTCTTCTGGCTTTCCCTTGTCACCTTCTAGAAGATGTTTTGTCGTTTCCTTACCGTGTCTTAAATTATGAATGTGTTATCAGCATAACTATATTACAGAAAGTTCCGGAGATTTACGAAATGGATTAATAACCGACATATCTAATTTTATTTGTTTAGATATTATATTTAATAGATACTCGTATTTGAGTAGAGTCTCTACTTTTAATTAAACAGTATACACTGATTGAGCACTCTGAAAAAATGGTTGACTTTGAAAAACAATAGCTACTCTGGCATGTACGCATCGCTCATTCAGTAATGGATTAGAGCACTCTGGCTATTGGGCGAGTATAATGACAATATACACGCTAAAAAGTCTGCCCTCTTCAACCGAACGCCCATAGCCCAGAGGTAGAATCGCCGACTGACGCCAATTCGGTCGGGTTTCAATCTTGGGTTAAAAGCAATTCGGAGTCTAATCGTACTGATGAACTGTGATACAGCGAAACACATCTGTCTGCGGATGACTATATATATATATATATATATATACTACCGGCCATAATTATTAGGCCACCCCAATTTTTAAAAAATGATGTATTTCATAATATTTTTAGTATTTATTGCCAAGTGGATAATTCTAAATGAAATTAGAATGGTTTTTTTGTTATTATAACTTTGCAAAATTTTACAAGGCAGCCAGGAAGACTTTGCTTCGGCCAGCCAATAATAAGAAGAGACTATCATGGGGAAGAGAGCCCAAAAACTGGACACCAGAACAGCTCGTTTGATGCATCTGTTAATGTACAGTATTAACAAAAGAACAATCCCATGTTCATTTAGAATTATCCACTTGGCAATGAATACTAAAATTAGTATGAAATACATCATTTCTTTTAAAAAAAAAACTTTACCGGCCTGAATTTTTTGGTGGATTTTGTTAGAAAAATATGTGCCCTTCGGCAAGATTCGAAACTGCGACCCCTAACAACATAGTGGAAGCTATCAGTTGGTCTGACCGCTCGACCACGAATGATTTCACAGTCTTAACGAAGTCAAATCAAGCTTTATGAAAACAAATTTCCGATTTCTTGTATATATCCATCTCTTTTCTTAAAGCGTATCTTAATTGAAACAAATGTAAACAGACAATTTTACGGAAACTTCCGGAGATTTATTAAACGGATTAAAACCCAACATAGCTTAATTTGTTTCAAGATGAAGGATTTATGGTTCTCTCGGAATCGGATCGCTGTATAGAGTGAATAGACCTAGTGAGAGCAAACATTCATGTCTTACACCCCTTTCTATTTATGTATATATGCTGAACACATTTTCTGCCCGTATGCAGGTGGTTTGCTGTCAGTATAGGGTCTTGATTATTTTAATGTTTTTTCACTAATATGTCAAGGTTGCTAAGAAGTTCTAACAAGTCTCTGTGGCGTACTTTGTCAAACGACTTTCTGCAATTGTATATCTGTTTATCATAACATTCTGAGCATGAATGTTCCGTTGCTCGTTCCAGTGTCTTTGGCGAACCCGCCCTATTCTTATGCGATATTTATGCTTAGGATGCTATCAGTAAGGGCGATACAAATAAAAAAAGAAAGTTTAACTGTGTTTTGGAGACTATGCCAAGGCGTTCAACAAGGTACGCCACAAGGGATGCTCATCAACTTTGACATATTTGACAAAGATATTAGAGTAACCAAGAAGCTCTATTGGCAGTCATCGTATTCAGCAGATATATAAGGATAGAAAGGAACCAAAGACAAGGATGTGTTGGACACCACAAAGACGCTCACAAATAGTTTCAAAAGATTAACAGAATATTTTAGTTTTTTAGAATTTTTTCATGTGTAGTGCAAAGTCACGAGATATTAAAATGAAGGGAATTCAACCGTTTTCTTTAAACTTTTATTATGTATGTTAGTCTATTTTAGAATAATTTTCATAAGTAAAGGTGAGATTGGGAAAAATCCGGGGCGCAAATTGATATTTTGGTAATACTGGATGGAGGCACTTTCGGGAACTTTTCTTCTGAATAAATTATTTACTCTTTTTATTAGTGTGACATTTTTAAAATCGAAATTGTGATTGAATTTATTTCTGTGAATCACTAATGCATTTGTTTGATTATTATTAGTGATGTCTCTTTTGTGTTCATATATATGTTTTTTTTAGATTTCTACTTGTTTCTCCAATGTACATGGAGGAACAATCTAGGCAATTTATTACAAGGAAGTGTCTTTTCAACTTGTACAGTGAGACTATTCTGATTACCCTAGAAGTTATGTCAGGATTCGTCATTGGCGATCACAATCGGAACAACATAAGATACGCAGATGATAAGAAAACTACAAGATCTCCTTAAAAAGATAAATGAAGAAAGTAGAAAGAATGGACTGCATATAAACTATAAGAAAACCGAATGTATAGTCATCAGCAAACGGAGGAGCCCAAAATGCCAATTACAGGTTGGGAATAATAAAATTAAGCAAGTATAAAAATTTACTTACTTGGGAAGTGTTCTAACGGAAAACAGAAAGTGCGCCACTGAGATCTGAAGGCGAATTTGAATGGCCAAGAACGCATTCCAGAAGCTGAGTAGAGTATTAAGAGACAGGAAAATTTTACTAGAAACAAAGAAAAGAGTTCTGGATTGCTATGTGATGTCTCTATGGCAGTGAATGCTGGACAATATCATCAAAGAGGAAGGAAAAACTTGAAGCAACTGAAATGTAGTTCTATAGAAGCATACTGGATATAAAGTGGGGGATCAATTCCATATTACAATCAATATATAAACTGACCCCTCACTTTGTGACCAAAGGAGTTTCTATACATTTATATTCCTGAGATCCAAAATCTTAAGAATGCATTCCAGAAACTGAGTAGAGTATTAAGAAACAGGACAATTTCGCTAGAAACAAAGAAGAGAGTACTGGATTGCTATGTGATGTCAGTTCTTCCATATGGAAGTGAATGCTGTAGAATATTGTTGGTTGGTTAGTTGTTTTGTCTTTATGGCATATCAACCTCGGCGGGTCATTTGTTGCCAACTAAATTTTATTTATTTATTGCTGGTAATACCTTTTTCTTTCAACAATTTATTGTTGTTTTTTATATAAGTTTTGTGTCTAGTAATACATTTTCTTTTCTAGTATCAAGATTCATTGGGATTTGTTTTTAAGGACTGGGTCCCCAAGTACTACCCTGTTATTTAACCCATAACTGCAGGGAAGGGACGGATTAATACCTTTCCTAAGGGTACCAGTGCTTAAGTGAATGCAGGGTATAAGAAAAGATTAATTTTAAACAAAATGACCTAAACATATGGAAAAAAGAAGGCCTCACTGAGAAGAATACGGATGATATCTGAGTCAAGTGACAGGTATATTTAAAGCAATTCACTTTGACGTCATTTTATTATATTTAATAACAGAACATGAGTAGAGTATTAAGAAACAGGACAATTTCGCTAGAAACAAAGAAGAGGGTACTGGATTGCTATGTGATGTCAGTTCTTCAATATAGCAGTGAATGCTGGACAATATCATCAAAGATGAATGAAAAACTTGAAGCAACTGAAATGTAGTTCTACAGAAGCACACAGGATATAAAGTGGGGGATCAATTCCATATTACAATCAATATATAAACTGACCCCTCACTTTGCGACCACAGGAGTTTCTATACATTCATATTCCTGAGATCCAAAATCTTAAGAATGCATTCCAGAAACTGAGTAGAGTATTAAGAAACAGGACAATTTCGCTAGAAACAAAGAAGAGAGTACTGGATTGTTATGGGATGTCAGTTCTTCAATATGGCAGTGAATCCGGGACAATATCATCAAAGACGAAGGAAAAAACTTGAAGCAACTGAAATGTGGTTCTACAGAAGGATGCTGCGAATATCATTGATCGAGCATGTGAGCAATGATGAGGTTTTAGAAAGGATTCTAATTTTTATCCTATCTCTGGTCTGATTCTGCTGCGCGTTCTGTCCATCAAAATTCGGATGATGAATTTTCTTATATTACTCATTAGGTTGATTGTTCTGTGTAACTCACATTCGGTTGCCCCTGCTTTCTTGGGCGGGGCTATCAATATCGATCGTCTTAGGTCTTCCGGTATATCACTAACTCTTGAAGATTTCATTTATTATTTTTCTAATCGTGTCTCATTTTTTGTATTCCAAATTCAGTTGAATTCGTCGAATTCACATAATCGCAGATACCCTTCATCTAGGGGTTAAATAGCAGGACAGATTGAGTTTCATAGCCTTGGTTGGCAACCAGTTTACCGCACAAAAAATGACAAACTACTGCATGAAAACCTTCTGCCCAATCGCTCAGTTGGATGTGCGTTGTGGTGCCGTGGATATCGGCTCGGAAAGAGAAATAGGAGAGCCGAGTTCAAATTCCAGTTGAATACATTGCATTCACTTACGCGCAAGGTATTATTCCGTCTCTTCCTTCCAGTTATGGGTAAAATTACAGGACAGATTGGGTTCTATAGCCTTGGCTGGCAACCAGTCTATCGCAGAAAGCAATGCCAACCTACTGCGGGATAATCTTCTGCCCAGTCAGTCATGTCTCTTTCAAGACATGATCGCCCAAGCGTGTTTCACGTATGGCACTTAACTGACTGACTGACATGCATTAACAAAACAAATCAACTTATATCATCACTTAAAAGTAAAATAAAACTTATCCTTGGTTATGGAGAATAAAATTCATCCTTGATTAAGATTAACATTCAAACAATTTTTATATAATTTATGTTCTGAGAAAAAAATTATAAGATCACATGAAAAATTATGTAAAAACTAAAACCACAGTACTTTTATGTTAATTTTAACAAAACATGCATAATTCCTGTATGTTTTGATCTGATAGATCCAGTTTGTTCCTTTGCTTTCGTGACATGACTGGCAGTTGAAAGACTAACACCAACAATATCCGCGATCTCTCTGTTAGGCTTGCCAGTGTGTTCATGCAGCGTTACAATTTTCGTACTTTTCCTTAGAGTAACGTCCATTGCAGACAATGGCTATAAGACAACTAATCGACTCTTGAGACAATAGTGTCTGGGCGTGATAAAATGTGTGTGTGTGTGCGTGTGTGTGTATGTTTTCGCGCGCGCGCAAGCGTGTGTGTGTGTGTGTAACTGATTATCTTGATAAAACTATCATCTTTCTATAGAAATTAGTTCTCGGAAATTCCTGACCGTTTTTTTTTTTCGATTTTATTTTAATTTCGTCATTAGATAGCACAAAATAGTCCGAACGTAAATAACTTATTTAAATAGTCATTTATAGTATAAAATATCAATTTGAAAAATGTAAATTTTTCATATGACCAATTTAAATACCTATCCGTCTATTCCTCAAGGAATACCAACAATTATTTTAAATTCAATAATTTAAATTATTTTAAAACGCATAACGTATATGCTTCGAATACTTCTTTGTTTGCCTGTTGAATAAATAAATATTCCGAAATAAGATAGTAAACATTTTAATTGAATTGTGAAAAATTGTTATTTGAAATTTTATAAGACAAGTCTGGTTGTGAGCGAATAAATCTCAGGCATGCTGAAAAAAATGAATAATCGTTGATCAAGAATTAAGTAAAACATCACAAGCAGAACAGGCATACAGAGTACAATGATGGGACCTAATTGCTAATCTAGTACTGAGCTTAAATTTGGAAAGTGGATGCGCTAAAGCTCAAAGCCCATCAGAACAATTCTTCTTCTATGTGCCTTGTCCTCTCAGGACGTAGGCGATCATGGCTATCCACGTCTCTCTATCCCTGGTGGCTCTCAACACGCTTTACCATGTTACATCGCGCAACCCCCGTTCTGCCATCCACCTGCACAGCCAGTCAAGTACGTTACACGCTGTTATCCCATGTCTCTCCTTCCCTTTCTCTGGCCTGTTAGTATCAGGTTCACCAATGATTTTCCTTATTGTCTGTCCCATGCACTTCAGCTGTCTCTTCCTGATGTTCAGTATTAATTCCTTTTCGTTTCCATTCTTCCTAAACCTCATCATTGCTCACATGCTCGATCCATGATATCCGCAGCATCCTTCTGTAGAACCACATTTCAGTTTCTTCAAGTTTTTCCTTCATCTTTGTTGATATTGTCCAACATTCACTGCCATATTGAAGAACTGACATCACATAGCAATCCAGTAACCTCTTCTTTGTTTCTAGCGAAATTGTCCTGTTTCTTAATACTCTACTCTGCTTTGGAATGCATTCTTAAGATTTTGGATCTCAGGAATATAAATGTATAGAAACACCTGTGGTCACAAAGTGAGGGGTCAGTTTATGTATTGATTGTAATATGGAATTGATCCCCCCACTTTATATCCAGTATGCTTCTGTAGAACCACATTTCAGTTTCTGCAAGTTTTTCCTTCATCTTTGTTGATATTGTCCAGCATTCACTGCCATATTGAAGAACTGACATCACATAGCAATCCAGTTCTCTCTTCTTTGTTTTTAGTGGAATTTTCCTATCTTTTAATACTCTACTTAGCTTCTGAAATGTGTCCTTCGCCATGCCAATTCGCCTTCGGATTTCCGTGTCGCAGCTTCCGTCTTCTGTTAGAACACTTTCCAGGTATTATTTAAATTTTTGTACCTGCTTGATTTGAGTATCCCCCATCTGTATTTGGTATTTTGGGCTGTTTTTTTTTCTGATGATAATGCATTTGGTTTTCTTGCAGTTTATTTGTAGTCCTTTATTGTTACTCTCTTCAGCTACCTTCTGTAGGAGGTCTTGTAGTTTCAGCACCGTATCATCCGCGCCTCTTATGTTGTTTAAAGAAAACTATTTACAAAGATAAAAAAATAAAATAAAGTAAGTTGAGCTTACTTATAAATGAAGTTGACCTGCCAGGTTAGTACCGTTAAAATGACAGACGATACATTAAATTTAAAAAAAAATGTCGAGATATATAGCAGCAGCACCAAACCAGAGGTATACAATGAATGGCTAAGTGTAGATCTATAAACGTGTTAGATGGACTTTGAAGGGAAAAAACTATCCAACACGATACAGTGAATGAAATTTCCTAGCAGCAGACTTGGCAATTGATTCAATATACTCATTCCATTTCATGTCAGTGGAAAACGTGATACCACGAAGGTGCAATAATTAATTCTTCTGGGCGTAAGCATCATGTTAATAAGAGGCAAGATAACTAAAAGAGAGCCGTTTCGACAAGCAGTATTCAGTGCATGGGCAGATGTTAGACAGGTAAATGTGCATGATGGATTCAGAAGAGAGAAACTTCCTGGCTCGATACAAAGACACGCCGCTTTTCACCCCAAGCAAGGCTGTACCCCCATTGATGCACAGCAGGCTACATAAGAGTAAAAGTTTAGACAGGAGCAGAGTGAAGAGAAAGTCGAACCAGTTACAGGGGGTGTCAGAGAAAGGGCAAGAGAAGGATGGGAACACAGGTATAAAAACAGTTGCGAAGGTAGTGAGAAAGAAAAAGAACAAGATTTACGAAGTGATGTAGAAAGGGCTAGAATTAAGTAGATAAGAGATGGGAACTGACTTTGCATTTAAATTCCTGGAGGTTGTAGCCGTCTGGAAAGCAAGTATATAGAAATGAGTTTCACAGGCCGGAAGCGAGTGAAAAGAAGTTTATGAAGTAGAATTGTCGACTGCATTTGTTTGATTTAACTGTAAAGGGGTAGGACCTTGTTGCCAGTCTGGTTGGGACTTAATTCTTGTGGTGTGGGCACCAGTGACTTCTCCTATTCATTGTCTACATACCCAGGACAATGAATGAGAGAACGTCCTACTCCTGTTTTCTTTAAGCCATCTGGTCTGGTGTTCCTGCTATTTATCTTAAGATTCTTTTTTTTATATATATATTATAAAAAAAAAATTAAAACAATTGACCTCATAGTCTCTAATAACCCCACAGCCACACAATTAAATCCTCTACAGAAATCAGAATTCGTTGCATTCACTTACGCACAAATATCCTTGGGAAAGTTATTCATCAGTCACTTCTCTCAAGTTATGGGTTAAATAATAAAATTGGGTCTATAGACTTGGCTGGCAACCAATCTACTGTAGAAAGCAATGGCAACCTACTGTGGTATAATATTTAGACCAGTCAGTCATGTCTCTTTTGAGACAGGATCGCACAAAGCGTGTATCACGTATAGCACTTGACTAACTGACAGAAAACCAATTTAGTGTATCAATTTTTCTGTCTATTCAGTGATTGAATCCCTGATACTAATAATAAACCCAACACATATATTGGTTTTACTAGAACTACCCACTCCCGTTGACTTACCTGCAACCTTTCTGATCATAGTTTAATTAAACATTTCTTAGAAAATCATAGCCAGGTAGGTAATATTAGACAAATTTTAGTCTAATACTTTTAGTCATAGAACAGCATTCGAAATTTACTTTTCGGTGACTGTTATCTTTGCAAAGCAATATTTTATGTCAACCTCTCTGAAGATGGCTCATGTGAGCCGAAAGCTTGGAAGCAGCATAATAAAAATATCCAAATTTTGAACAATTTTTGTCTTTATTTTCATCTGAAATTACAGCCAAAATGCGATGTTTAGAATGGCTCTTGATTAAACTTAATAGACGTTCATTGTCTGTTATATTTAACAATGTGTGTTTAGAAAATTATCTGCTTCCTCGATACACTATATATATATATATATATATATATATATATATATATATATATATATGCACGATTGATAAAAGTCAAAAGTTCGACAGTATTCTTCGAAAGCATTCTTAGTTGTACATGTAACTGTGGGATTGCCCATATACCAATTTTACCTTCACTTATTAATAGACCAATCCATTAACAACTTCAACTAATCAAGTCCTTCGTTTGATACACTGACCAATCGCATTGTTTAATACAATGCCCCCCACCAAAACGACTCTAACGAACACGAAGATTGGACCAACTATATAATCAGAATTTTGACTCTGATGAATCAGTTTCCAGTTGCCTCAGTGATCCAAGTCGAGATTCCCAATCCCCCCAGTTTGTTTTGGCCCCCTTTTATCTCGGCTGGTTCAGCCTTTTATTGTCCCATTCCATTAATTTTTTACCCCCCCCCTTCCCACTCCCCTAGCGAGTGTGCTTCTTGATTTCGCTGTTTGGCGGAATACAGCGGGCACTCTTTTTTCTGGGATGGACGGTTCTTACTAACATTGATTATTATTTTAGTTCAAAATTTGTTGTACTTTCAGTTTATTTTGGGGTTCATTCCCCTCACATCATTTCATCTTTCATTAAATGTTTTATTATATTGTATATAAATACATTTTTATTGTCATGGGTTATTTTCCCAACTTTTTAGGTGACCCTTGTTAGTTTGTGGCATTATGGTGTATGAAGGACTGGGAGTTGATGGATGGGTTCTTTTGGTGATTGAGCAAATTGTAACGAGTGAACGGGTCGTGATAGTGATTAGCTAGGTATAGGATAGTTAACTGAAGACCACCTTCTACCCCTTCCCTTTTTCGGCTTTGTGCCACAATTCGTGTATTTTTACATGAATAAATAGTGTTTCCAGTTGCCTCAGGATTCCCTGTCGCTAAACGCCGTGGGCCGTTCCGAACTAACTCACCACCAGCTACGAGGCATAACCCGTTCGCCAAAACACATCTCGAATCGACAGGAGGTTGGTATATCGACGACTACTACAAGTAATCTTCTTACACTTGATAATTACTGTCAACTACATTTCTACATTACTTACAGTCCAAGGAACACAAGTCTTTCTCGCAAAGTAAACACACACACCCGTTTCTGTCATTCATGGTTTTCATAAATTATCGCTACACAGAACATTTACTTTTACTCCACGAACTTTAATTCTGTTGGCCTGGCACAAACTATTGACTTTTCTTGCGATTATTTAATTTATTCCTTGCCATTGTTTCTTGCACATTTTTTATTGTTTTGTGGAATGTTTGAACACCTTCAAGCTTCGTATAAAAATTCCTTGGGATCCTTCAAAATATTTTGCCGTTCCACAACAAAACTTTAGAAAAGTAGCGACGAGTATTTGATTGAAATTACGCGAAGAAAAAAAATCCATATCCCACACGTCTTAATAAGATATTCCGTTGAAGCGTGGGGATGCCTGTTCTTTGTACGTCGGGGGTCACCAGTGTAGCTGTTTAATAGTTCTTTACTTCGGCCTTGTGTCATACTTAACCAAAATCCCTACAGTTTACAAGTTTTATATGCAGATTTATCATCAGAAGGTTTTCATTAGAAGGTTGTTTGTCGGCAGGTTGAAATTTGTGGAATTATGTGGATTAGTGTAGAAGAGTGGAATAATAAAATATACATTTTGAATGTTAAAATAGAAATTTATTATAAGAAAAGAATAACATAAGTTGTAGAAATTAATGTACAATTAGAAACATTAAGAAGTTATGAGTAGAGTTCGTACAAAATGTTCTAGTAGTAATTGTTGAGACAGATAAGGAGAAAGAGAAAGCGGACAATGTCCGAGTCGCTTGAAATTGAAAGTTACATTTTCGTGTTGTCTTTCGCTGCTCCCATCTCTGACTCTTGACTAGCGCCGAGGACATCTATAGTCTTTATAAATTTAGCTTCAAGTCCTCAAGTTGTGCAAGTTGTGCATTGGTTAAAAATCATTTTAACACTTACTTGCGAAATCTGGGCTCGACCTTTTCTTTAAGCACATGGTCAATCCTGTTTCTATTTGTGAAAACCCAGAATTTCGCACGTCATTGTGAATTTTTGTGAAAGTGAAGAAGGTTGATTTTATTTAATTTCTTATCCGCTACACAGTTAATATATACTATTTTACCAAACAGACGTCATAGGAAAATAAAACGTATGTGAACATAGTAAATATATGGTGTAAAGTAAAAAAGCCTAAAGAAAAAATTAACAAGACTTCGACCGTGTCTTTAACTGAGTTAGTGTTATAATGGAACATCCCATCACACCCGACAGTTGACTCGTCCGGAAGTGATTAAGAAGTAAGCAACGAGAGACAATTCGACTTCCGGTTTCCATTCCGTCTTGTCTTACCCGTTTATTGAACTCTCTGCTACTTGTACTTTACCGTATAATTCTGTTATTTGTTTATCTTTACGAGTTGTGTAAATCTTTCCGCTTTAAATTTACCTTGTATTTATATCGTTCACGCGAGGATTCGAAAAAAACTCACATAGAAAAATAACAATGGACGTCGAAGATAAAAAAAAAACTCCAAAATAACAGTGACGAACAAGGTAATAATAATAATAATAATAATAATAATAATAAAGGCTATGCTGTAAGTAAGAGTTAGTTTTTATTTTCGTCGACTTTAAAAAAAATAAAGAAGTAAAAACGTCTAATAATACGTTTTCTATCAGCTTAATGAGTCACATACACGGAGATCCGAAGGCGAATTGGCATGGCAAAGGACGCGTTCCAGAAGATGAGCAAAATACTAACACACAGGAAAATCTCAATAGAAACGAAGAAAAGAGTTCTAGACTGCTACGTGATGTCAGTTCTTCAATACGGCTGTGAATGCTGGACAATATCATCGAAAATGAGGACAAAACTGGAAGCGGCCGAAATGTGGTTCTACAGAAGGATGCTACGGATATCGTGAACTGAGCATACAAGCAAGGTGTTAGAAAGAATGGCAACAAAAAGGAAATTGATGCTGAGCACCAGGAAGAGACAACTGAAGTTCCTGGGACATGCAATGAGGAAGGAGAGCCTGGAGAACCTGATACTGACTGGACAGATAGAAGGAAGGAGAGACAGAGGAAGGTAGCGGATAACATATTTGCAGGGACTGATCAGGTGGATGACGAAACGGAGGTTGCCAGGAGCAACAGGAGCAAACATACTAAGAGCCACAAGGGATAGGGAGACGTGGAGAACCATGATCGCCTACGTCCTGAAGGGACAGGGCACATAGAAGAAGAAGAATACGTTTTCTTACCAGTTGCTAGATTAGTCTATCGGTCGTGTGCACAGTTGAATTTATATATATATATATTGTTGCAAGTTGAATAAATTAATATGGAGAAGTTATTGGAATTTTCTAACACTGTGTACCGCTATGTAACAACAACAAACGCAGTGTGAAGAGCAAAATAAATCAATTCAAAAGCTAATTGAATTATTACAACAACAACAGCAAAAACAACAACAGCAGAAGCACCAGTTAGATTTACAAAAGTTGAAAACGTATAAAGACAGCGATAAAGTTTTCTTTAGAAACTATAGGGCAGGAAGGTGTTTTGGGAGGACGGTCAGTCAGTTAAGTGCCATACGTGATACACGCTTGGGCGATCATGTCTCGAAAGAGACATGACTGACTGGGCAGAAGATTATCCCACAGTAGGTTGCCATTGCTTTCTGCGGTAGACTGGTTGCCGACCAAGGCTATAGAACCCAATCTGTCCTGTTATTTAACCCATAACTGGAAGGAAGAGACGGATTAATACCTTTCCCATGGGTATTTGCGCGTAAGTGAATACAATGGATTCAACTGGAATTCGAACTCGGCTCCCCTGTTTCTCGTTCCGAGCCGATATCCACTGTACCACAACGCACATCCAGGGGGGACGGTACCGTTACAAAAAGAGTCGGAAGAGTGGTTTACATAATAAAAAGAAAAAATTTACTGTAAAAGACATAAATTTAATGAGACCCCGATACATAGAAACCGTTGAAAATGATATCAATGGAAGTGTTATACGACGCTTTCCAAATTCAACCCCCACCCATTAATAGTGAAGTACTAATGGCGGTAACAACGACTTCAAAAATCGCTGATTCTTCAAAATCTGATGGTATACCAACGCGAAATGTGAGGAGAAAAAAATGATTGGAAGAGGAAAAGAATAAACCGCCTGTGGGGTTTGATACACTGACACACACGCACGCACACACACACATACATGGTGATTCAGCGTTCACGTAATAACTTAGTTTCCCGCGTAAACGCATGCTAATAAAAGCGGGGAATGTCACGTGGTACGCCAGTTAGGATTTTGTTCCGGACGAGAGCAGACATGTCTCCCTAACTCACACAAACACACGCGCACTAATTGCGGGTAGCAATTAGTGGCGCAATTTTTTTTAATTTTTCCTCTCCGACATTAACACTATGCACATTAACTTTCATTCAAACTGGACCTTACATAAAATAACTTTCTACACATAAATTCACAATTTTTCCAACCTTCGTCAGTAGAAATCCACAGACTGCCTAAGACTACTACATTCGCATGTAAGTCTCTCTCTCTCTACTCAACGCACACACAGACACAGAACTTTGTCTTCTGTCTGACTTTCTTGCCTAAACGCATACAGAGACACAGAACCTTGTTTTCTGTCTGAATAATTTCATCAAGGATGTGAACTTCGAACTCTTGACGATAATCTTAACAATTGTTACAAACCTTTCTTTCAGCTAGAGAAAAAAACTTCATACATCTTATTTTGTTTCTACGAACAGACGAAGGGGAATAACTCTTTCCTTTTCACTTTCTTATGCATGCTCTCAACCCTATGTAATCTTTGTTAATATATTGTCTTTCTTGTTACTTTCGCCTTACTCGTTCTTTCTTATTGTCTGTTTTATTTCACCACCCATGTTACGTCGAGTCGACTCGTAAACATAAATTAGTAAGTGGACGCTTCGTCCACTACACGCCTATCTCCAAAATCCAAAGAGAAAAAATTATTAAAAGCAAAATTCAAGGTAAGAATTTAACTCAGGAGAAGGTGTTATGATGGAACATCCCATCCCCCACAACAGTTGACTCGTCCGGAAGTGATTAAGCAAGGGGAGACGATTCGACTTCCGGTTTCCATTCCGTCTTGTCTTACCCGTTTATTGAACTCTCTGCTACTTGTCCTTTACCGTACAAATATATTCTGTTATTTCTTTACTTTTACGAGTTGTGTAAATTATTCCACTTGAAAAAATACAATAGTTCATCTCCCAAAAATTCTCCAGTGAGGTTTAAAGTTAGATTATGAGCAGCGTGGTGGTCCAGTGGATATCGGCTCGGAACAAGAAATCGGAGAGCCGAGTTCGAATTCCATGCATTCACTTACGCGCAAATGCCCTTGGGAAAGGTATTAATCCGTCTCTTCCTTCCAGTTATGGGTTAAATAACAGGACAGATTGGGTTCTATAGCCTTGGTCGGCAACCAGTCTACCGCAGAAAGCAATGGCAACCTACTGCGAGATATTCTTCTGTCCAGTCAGTCATGTCTCTTTCGAGACATGATCGCCCAAGCGTGTTTCACGTATGACACTTAACTGACTGATGAGCAGATGATGTGGAATAAATACTGCTGTAAAGAAAATCTCTCACATACTATAACCTCTGCCTTACTGTCATGTAGTCGGCAACATTTCCCTGCTGGGGACAATAAAAGTTACTCATTGCATCGTCTTATTTATTAATACAATAAAACATTTCCCCTAGTGAAAAGAGGGCGTTTGACTTTCAAGGATAACTCGCGATAATGCAAACTTGGTTTATTAATAGGAAGATACTAGCAGTATAGCCCGGCGTTGCTCGGGTGTAATGAAAGCTGTAAAACTAATCTGGAGCTCAGACTCAGCCTAAAGAATATTTGAAATAATAAAATAACTGCGACAATTTACCAATCGCTTATATATATATATATATATATATATATATATATATATATATATATATATAAATTGTGTATATTTTGGCAGCATTTTTTCATTAATGCAGGTTTCATTGAATAATATAGACAAGTTTTGTCTATTAATTTTGTGTAGGATCCGTTCATACCGTCTGATATACTTGATGGTGATGTCGTTAAAAGACAACAAAAAATAGAAGCACTCTACATTAAACAGTTTAAACCTGGTTTGAATACAATCAATTTCGATATTTCCAACAACGTACTCAAATGTCTGTAATCAGACCAGGGACCACAACACCACTATTTTGTCACTGTCTTCGGCCATCCGCCACGGTAGGGATGGACTTATATTTTCAATTCAATTATCTTTATTGTTAATAGCTTAAATGTTCTATGTTTACTGTGTGTTATTATTTACTCTTTGATAATGGCTTATGTGAGCCGAAAGCTTAGACCTGATAAAAAATTCAACAAATACTGTGATTTTTTGTTGTCTTTTAACGACATCACCATCAAGTATATCAGACGGTATGAACGGATCCTACACAAAATTAATAGACAAAACTTGTCTATATTATTCAATGAAACCTGCATTAATATATATATATATATATATATATATATATATATATATATATATATATATATATACTAGCAGTATAGCCCGGCGTTGCTCGGGTGGAATGAAAGCTGTAAAACTAATCCATGGTTCTGGAGCTCAGACTCTTTGGACGTTGGCACGAAAGATTAAAAAGCAATAGTTGTTTCCAGTTAAAGCGAAACCGTAGACTGAGAGAAAAATGAATGGATCTAAGTCAAATTTTGATTTCCTGGTATCGATACCAAATTTTCTGCACTATTGTAAGAACTGCAATCTTGAAACTTCTGAAGATCGTTTATTATGTCTTTGTCTATGAGTGTATCAAATTTGATTAAAATCGGACCACTCCTTCTATAACCCAGTTTTTTCGATTATCGATTTTCGATATTTATCGGGGGTACCGCGACAGAAGACCTAGCTAAGAACACTCGCAGACGCTTATTGTACAACTGTGCAAATTTTCAAGAAAATCAGTTTAGCCGTTTTGGAGTCTATAGATAACGGATACACACACATACACACACACACATATACAGACAAAGTTCCATTTATAAATAAGTTTAGATTATGGTGTGACAATATCAAATAAATAAAAATTAATCAAATTTTATAAACCTTTTCATATATTTTTATACATGTAATTTATTTTACTTCTATTTATATTCTAGTTATATTTGTTGTTTTCGTTTTAATGACGTCTAATTTCTATTTTATTTAGTAATTTATTCAATGACGTCTGATTCGTTATTTAGTATTTAATTCACTGGCGTCTAATTCTTAATTTATTTCGTAATTTAATGAAGTATAATTCTTAATTTATTTAGTATTTTACTAAATGACGTCTGATTCTTATTTTACTTAGTATTTTATTCAATGACGTGTAATTCTTAATTTATTTAGTAATTTAATGAAGCATAATTCTTAATTTATTTCGTAATTTATTCAATGACCACTAATTCTTATAATATTTATTTATTTTTTTAGTATTTTGTTCAATGACACAGTAGATAAAAGCGTTGTTTTATGATATATTTTTTGTAAGTTCAATCCTGAGTTCAGGCAGTGTGTACATACACTCAGTGGAAATGGGTGAGTAATAACTGAACAGTTCTAAATAAAATAATAACTAGACGATATCCCCTTGTGAATTTGCTGACATAGGGGTTATGAGTTCAATCCTTAATCCCGGCAGTGTTTACTTGCACTCAGTGGAAACGGGTGAGTAATAGGTGAAAAATACAAAATAGGAAATAAAAGACATATATGAGCAGTGGAACGAGAACAATCTACTGGGTAGATTGAATAAACGATTCAGGATCAGCTTAAGTCACTGATGCCTCCTCAACAGGTGTTTACTCGTGCAACCAGACTGGCAACTGGGTCCCACCCATTCACAGTCAGGTTAGCCAAATGCAGACGACAATTCTACTCCTGCAGCTTCTTCTCTCGCACTTCCCGCCTGTGGAACTCGCTCCCGTATTCTTGCTTTCCTAACGGCTACAACCTCCAGAAATTTAAATGCAAAGTCAATACTCCTCTACTAACCACTGGACTCTAGCTCTCTCCCCTCCCCTGTATAACCTTCCCTTTCTCTCCACCTATGTATCTGTCATCGCACCTGCTTTCTCAGCTTTCTGTTGTTCCTTTCTAACTAGTTTGTACTCCTCACTCTTTTCTAATTAATCTTTTTACATTTACGTAACCCCCTGTACATCAGTGGCGTTTTCCGCCTTGCTCGGGGTGAAATGATTAAAAAAAAGTTTGGAATTCCATTCAGGTGACCCCGATCGATATATAGCTGAGGGATAAAGAAAACTGTCATAAATTTAACGAGCAGAAAGTCCACTCGTTCACCTCGTCGGCTTCTTCTCTCTTGTTTACTGCTACCGACATTACATGCATTCGGTAGCCAGCGTAGGTATTACGTCCGGGGCTGATCCATCAAACGTTTTCTTCGTAAACAACGGAATGAGAATTTCTTGTTTTTTTTTCTTTGTAGCATGGAGCCAATGGCATCGGCAGAATCAAGTTTTCAGCATTTTTGATGATACTAGACTTTTTTTTACAACTCGCTGACGCTTGTTGAAATCTTCACAGTATAAAGTATTGCTAAAATTATTGCTAACATTATTTTATCAAGATTTACAAACTCTACGTTTCGTTAAATTTCACACACCAATCGATGAAATTTGAATTGGAAAAATATTTTTTTGAAAAAGTTCTTTGACAAAAACCCTACTTTGAGATTTAATAATTTCTTTAATTAATTTTAATTTTATAGGAATTACTAGTAGTGTAGGAGCGGAAATTTAAAAATTAAAATGAACCTTCCTCTTCACTTTTACAAAAACTTAAAATGACGTGTGAAATCCTGGTTTTTCCCCAAAAGAAAAAAGATTGACCATGTGCTTAAAGAAAAAATCGAAACCAGATTTCGCAAGTTGATGTTAAACTGATTTTCTAACCAATGGGAGCGATAAAGGGACTTAGCGATCCAATGCGAAAAATCTAATTACAATAAAAGTCTCCAATCAGTGCCAGTCAGATGGGAGCAGTGAGAGACACAACTAAAACTTCAACTTCAAGCTGACGCGGACACGTCGCACCTTGTTCTCTTTCTCCTTTTTTCTCGTGTGCTGGTTCATTTTACTTCTTCTTTGCCATCCAAAGACATTCATAACAAATAACATTAATACATACATACGTACGTACGTACGAATATACTCTTTCAACAAATTACTACTACCGACATTTGTACGAACTTTTGATACCCTTAACTTTCTCATGGAACTTTTAACTAATACCTGTTCTTGTTATTCATTTTTTAAAATAAATTTGTATCTTTACATGAAAAATGTATATTTTATTATTCCACTCTTCCACACAAGTCCACGCACTCTAATCTGATGAAAACCTTCTGATCATTCTCCTGATGATAATACTGGATAAAACTTGGAAGATGTTTGGAGTTCGGTTAAGTATGACACAAGGTCGAATTAATAAGTATTAAACATCTCCCTACGGCTATTGTAGACAATATTTTTTAAGAAAAATTATATTTTGCTTTTTAACAGTGAATAATAAATTCTTAGCATTTCTTACTCTTGAACATGCAGCATACAACTGGCCATGCGTAAATATTTTTCTGGATCCAAATTATGACTTTTTGAAGCATTTAGTTTAGTGAATTGTTTATAGTTCTCTCAAACGCAGGCTGAACTGAAAACTAGATACATGTATATCGTTGCGGACTGGGTTAAGAAATGGCTAGTGAATTTCAATGCTTCCAAAACGAAGCTGCTATCTATTAGCCATCACATTCAATCGCTCCTACCCACTCCCCCATTAGCATGGATCAGGCTAGTCTCCCTGAAAGCAAAACACTGCGTCTCCTCGGATTAACTCTCACAACAGACCTCAAGTGGAATGACTATATAGAATCCATAGTTAAATTCGCAGCTAAGAAGTTCTGTTCTCTGTGTCGGGCCATGAAGTCTTTCCCGTCTTAATCAATCCTGCGCATACACAAATCTACCATCCGCCCGTGCATTAAATACTGCTGCCATGTCTGGTCTGGTGCTCCTGCTATCCACCTAGGAGTCCTTGACAAAATCCAAATGGAGAATCTGTTATGTGATCGATCCCGACTTAGCAGCTTAAATACAGTCATTTTCTCACCAGCTAAATGTGGCTTCCCTGTATCTCTTCTACAAATACTTTCACGGCTTCTTCTCCAATGAACTTAGCTCACTGGTATCCCCTATATATATAAATTTACTCGAGATTATCAACTAGGTCTCACCTTTTTACCTTTAATAAATTGTAAACACATATTCTACTTCATCAGCTTCTTTTCTCGCACTTCCCGCCTGTGGAATTCGCTTTCATTTACTTGCTTCCCCGACAGCTGCAATCGCCAAGAATTTAAATGTAAAGTCAATAGTCATCTCCTGTCTCACTGACTTGCATAATGTTTCTCATGTTCTTTTCTCCGTCCATCTCACTCTCATTAGTATTCGCATCCTTCTCTTACCTACTTCCTGACACCCCTTAATGAAACTTAATTTTTGTTGTGGCCTGTTAGGACCAGGAAGAAAGCAACGGATACAAGAAGGTATGTCCACCGAGTGTATTAGAATTACAGAACATATATACAAAATAAGTGTGTTAGTGGTCAGCAAATAGAAGTGTTCTTCCGAACTGTATAGTTACACTGCGTCACGACTGTCTCTTGATTGCCTCCCCGGGAAATTACTTTGGTTAGTATTTATTGAAAGAGGAAGAGTCTATTCTTATAAATAGGGAACTATAACACATTTCTCACTGAAAATTAACGAAAATGTACTGTACTAAGCTACACCCTAATAAAACCAACTCTACTTTAAATCCCCTTACTTGTTTGCACTTGTTCCCAAAATTTTGTTTTCATTGGTCAATGTATGGCTATTTTATAGGGTGTGACTGACAGACGAACAGAATTTTAAGTACAGAATTTTACATACAGGATGATTGAAAAGTAGGTGGTTAACGTTTGTATATCGGTTATATTATTACAATAGTGTTCATTATTGGAGAATTAGTAATTAGCAACTGACAATAATCAACTTAAATTAGAAACTTGGTAGGCGATTTATATAACAGCCTGGGAAATTCCATTCTGCTATCCAGGGAAGTCTATTCTGTAGGTTCTGATTGGCTGATGATTTCAGTGTGGATATTGTGCTCAATAAATATCAGCACAATATATAGAGTCAAGAAAGGGACATTTATTATATCAAACAATAGAACTATGGCACATGGCCAGAGTTGGGGGGGGGTAAAACAGAGGTTGGTCAGTAGTAACTATCCTATATCTAGCTAATCAGAATCAATGCCCAAACATTCTTTACAATTTCCCATTCACCATAATGATCCATTCTTTATCACACAATCCTTCATGTACCAAAATGCCAGATCCACTCAGGAAACCTACAAAAGAATCCCCACGTGAATAAATTTTTTTTATACAATATATATATATATATATATATATATATATATATATATATATGTATTTAGGAAAATATATAAAATTTATGCATGAAATGTAAAGAGGGCTACATGAAAAAAAAGAAAAAAAGAAAAAAGAAATAAATCCCAAAACAGAATTTTTAATTTAAAATACAAAATAAATCAATTAATTTAGTTACAGTCCTGTTTATTTTTGTCTGGCAACTGAACGCTAGTTGGAAACATCATTGCGAAGGTGAGTCTCACACTCTTAATTGTTCAATTGCAACTTTGGTATTTGTGCTGCATTTTTAAAAATTTAATAAACTAAATTTGAATTTTATTACTAAATTTAAATTTTATAACGAAATTTATCTAAAATAAACTAATACACAAAGAGACTTGTGTAAAAATGTTTGACGAAGCATGAGGGGTATTCTTCAAAGTTGTGTAATGGTTGATGGACATGCATTGATAAAATTTAAGCGCTTTTGTGTTATTGCACAAAATTAAATTTAATTCTCAATGTAATAATTGTATTTGTGAATATAATTGTATATATAATCTCAAAATAGATAGTTTCATTTGCTGTCGGCATACTTTTGGTTCACACTCGATAATACAAGCGGATTTATTCTGAACAAGAACAGAACGGCTGAAAGGTCGTGATAACAACAACAGCAATGACAATGATGGTTTGAATATAAATAGTGTAAATAATGTGCGTTGTGGTGAAGTGGATATCGGCTGGGAGAAACCAGAAAGCCGAGTTCGAATTCTAGTTGAATTCGTTGCATTCACTTTCGCGCTAATACCCTTCGGAAAGGTATTAATCCGTCTCTTCCTTTCAGTTATGGGTTAATATATCAGGACAGATTGGGTTCTATAGCCTTGGCTGGCAACAAGTCCACTGCAGAAAATAATGGCAATCAACTGCGGGATAATCTTCTGCCGATTCAGTCATATCTCTTTTGAGACATCATCGCTTAAGCGTATATCACGTATGGCACTTGACTTTGGATGTGCGTTGTGGTGCAGTGGAAATCGGGGAGCCGAGTTCGAATTCTAATTGAATTCGTTGCATTCATTTACGCGCAAATACTTTTGATAAAGGTATTTATCCATCTCTTCCGTCTAGTTATGGGTTAAATAACAGGACAGATTGGGTTCTATAGCTTTTTGCTGGCAACCAGTCTACCGCAGAAAGTAATGGCAACCTACTGCGGGATAATCTTCTATTAGTCAATCATGTTACTTTCGAGACATGATCGCCCAAGTGTGTTTCACGTATTGCACTTAAATGACTGACTGATATAATAATAAATCCTGGTCCCGGAGATTCAGACAGAAAAAGAAAATAATGGCAGACCTGAAAGAGACTGCCACCATCTTTCAATTTGTGGTTTTTCTTTTTTTTCTCTCTCTCTTTTTCAGCGCAGTCTTATCGATTATTACATAAAGTTCATGATTATAAAAAAATTGAAAAAATTTCAATATTTAAACAATTTTAAGGAGAGCGGCTCACTTTCTCATACAACGTTATAGTAGTCGTTCCAAAATGGAGGATCGATTTACTATAAGGTTGTATGAGAAACTGAACCCCCCACCCCAAATTATTTAAATATTGGAATTTTTACAATTTTCTTTTGTCAATCGGAAAGTTTAGGGTGCAATTGATAAGATTGCACAAAAAAAAATTTAAAGGTGGTGGTTATGTTGTACCGGCGAGTGGTTTCAAAATGGAGGATCGATTTACTATAACGTTGTATGAAAAACTGATCCCCCGCTAAAATTGTTTAAATATTGAAAGTTTTCAAAATTTTTTTGTCAATCGGAAAGTTTAGGGTGTAATTGATGAGACTGCACTGAAAAAAGTGAAAAAAACAAAAAAATGAAAAGCATCTAATTTAAAAAGTGGTGGTAGTCTCCTTCAGGTCCGCCAAAATGATTTCTATTGTAAATTCTAAAGAATCTTTTTTTTTCCTTAGCTTTTTTCCTTTTCTTTTTTTTCGTTGTTACAAAAACGTCGGGAACAGAAAGGATTTTTTTGTCTTCCTGATATTTAAAGCTGCACTGATTTTTTTTATTTATTTATTACAGAATAGATGACAGTTCAGTTTTCAATGTTTACGGTTCACAGCATTTAAAAAAAAACTTACCTTAACATATCCCTTCTTACAAGGTTTACTGCACACAGATTCTACGATCCTTGTCGGGTATCGACCAATGCCAGGCCAGTAAATATTTGTGTCATTCATCACAAGGACACCATTGTTCCAGGAACCAACTTTCACATAAGCATAAGTGGCGTTCTCGTCACCCATACCATCAAATCGTTGGAAGTTCATGATGTCATACCTGAAAAAAGACAAATAGACGTGACTGGATGAGAAAATATTTACTAAGAAATATTCAACAAATAATAACAGTGCCTTCTAGGAGATAGTTCGAAAAAATTAAACTTCGATAGGAGTTTGAAATTCAAACACTATCCAACGCCAGAGAAAAAGATCGAGAGAATAGCAAAGTAAAATTCTATATACTTTTGAAATTTAAATAAATCACCCAATCCAAGGTCAGAGAAGAAGATCGAGAGAATAGCAAAGTAAAATTCGATATACTTTTGAAATTTAAACGAATCACCCAACCCAAGGTCAGAGAAGAAGATCGAGAGAATAGCAAAGTAAAATTCTATATACTTTTGAAATTTAAACGAATCACCCAATCCAAGGTCAGAGAAGAAGATCGAGAAAATAGCAAAGTAAAATTCGATATATTTTGAAATTTAAACGAATCACCCAATCCAAGGTCAGAGAAGAAGATCGAGAGAATAGCAAAGTAAAATTCGATATATTTTGAAATTTAAACGAATCACCCAATCCAAGGTCAGAGAAGAAGATCGAGAGAATAGCAAAGTAAAATTCGATATATTTTGAAATTTAAACGAATCACCCAATCGAAGGTCAGAGAAGAAGATCGAGAGAATAGCAAAGTAAAATTCTATATACTTTTGGAAATTTAAACGAATCACCCAATCCAAGGTCAGAAAAGAAGATCGAGAGAATAGCAAAGTAAAATTCTATATACTTTTGAAATTTAAACGAATCACCCAATCCAAGGTCAGAGAAGAAGATCGAGAGAATAGCAAAGTAAAATTCGATATATTTTGAAATTTAAACGAATCATCCAATCCAAGGTCAGAGAAGAAGATCGAGAGAATAGCAAAGTAAAATTCGATATATTTTGAAATTTAAACGAATCATCCAATCCAAGTTCAGGGAAGAAGATCGAGAGAATAGCAAAATAAAATTCTATATACTTTTGAAATTTAAACGAATCACCCAATCCAAGGTCAGAGAAGAAGATCGAGAGAATAGCAAAGTAACATTCTATATACTTTTGAAATTTAAACGAATCATCCAATCCAAGGTCAGAGAAGAAGATCGAGATAATAGCAAAGTAAAATTCTATATACTTTTGAAAGTCAAACGAATTACCCAATCCAAGGTCAGTGAAGAATATCGAGAGAATAGCAGAGTAAAATTCTATATACTTTTGAAATTTAAACGAATCACCCAATCCAAGGTCAGAGAAGAAGATCGAGAGAATAGCAAAGTAAAATTCTATATACTTTTGAAATTTAAACGAATCACCCAATCCAAGGTCAGAGAAGAAGATCGAGATAATAGCAAAGTAAAATTCTATATACTTTTGAAAGTCAAACGAATTACCCAATCCAAGGTCAGTGAAGAATATCGAGAGAATAGCAGAGTAAAATTCTATATACTTTTGAAATTCAAACAAATCACCCAATCTAAGGCCAGAGAACAAGATCGAGAGAATAGCAAAGTAAAATTCTATATACTTTTAAAATTCAAGCAAATCACCCAATCTAGATCCAGAAAAAAAGAACAGTAAAATTCTACATGGATTTCACAATCCATTCAGAAGAGCGTCCTTATTTATAATAATGTTTAAGCCAATGCGTTCTTTCAGTTATTTTAATACATACTAGTTTTAACCTGTTAAAATATCACGGTTTTCTTATATTCTGATGAGTCTTAATTATTCAGTCAATGATAAATTCTATGACAATAAAATTTTCGTAGAAATTCCCCTATTGCATCGTCAATTATTTAAACTTAACAACTTCAAGAAAATATTGCAATAGCAATCATAAATATGAAGTTCTCTTTCTTCTTCGTTCATATCATTCCTCCTTGCTTGTATTCGTTCTGTATTATGTGTACGAATTGTCTCTCTTCTTCTAGTAATCGTTCTCGTCTTCTTCTCTGCCGTTCTGTTGATGTCTCTCTTTGTTGTTTTATTCTATTTTTCATTTCAATGATTTTCTCTGGAAAAATGCATGGATTATGTATTTACAAAATGTATTTCATTTCATTCATTACAGCAAAAGCGTGACACACGTACGTATCGAGGTAGTTATTACTTTATTATAAAGACTACGATTTGCTATGTTGTTCACAGCGAGAACTGAAGGATCGAATAGATAAAATAAATAAAAATAAACGGATGGAAAGTATTTTCCTAGCTGAAGAAAAACCCAGGTGAAGACAGCAAACAAGGACTTTAAATTATTATTTAAAGAACAAAAACGCTATAAGTACAATAACACTCACTCTCTCTCTCTAATATATATATATATATATATATATATATATATATATATATATAGTGAGACTTGCGGTATGCGACCCTCCTAATCAGTGAACACCTGTTGTTAACTACCGTTTTCCTATGCACGGACAATTTGCTAATCTTAATTGACCCTCAGTGAGCGACCACCTCCAGAACGCGACCAGCACTAACGAGTGAAAATCATTGATCAAGCAACCACTTTAAAAAAAATCCATTTTGGTCGTACACTGCGAACTTCTAAATTAAGAGAAACTAAATGAGTAATCTATTTCATTTCTCTTTGATCTAAGCCAGGAACACTTCCTCATTGTTTGTTATTGTAGTGTTGTATGAAAATGTTATTTTTTTGTTGAAATATACAATGCCTTAGTTCACCTCACAGCCAAACATCGGCTGTTTTGTACAACATGTATTGCATTTAACATATTCAAGGGATTTATCGCAGTCTCTGTACTGACTTAAATAACTTCACGGATGGGGAAAATCACAACTATGTCCCTTTCTCAAATGTCTATCTATTTCGTTCCTTTATTTTTTTGTGTATCTATCTACTCTATTTCTATCAGAGTATATCTATCCCTATCTCTCTCTGTTTCTCCATCCACCTCCTCCACGATCTCTGTCAGTTTTGTGTATATTTTTTGTTTGTTTTTTCCATGTATTATCGCAGATTCTCTTTTGCTATCACTCACTTATAAGAAAAAAAAAACTGAAACCGTATATGTCGCCAATTTTTCCAAGCTACTTTTAGTACAGGTATGAAAAGGTAAGCAATAAATGTATATGTACCTTTATTTTTTTATTTCAGTTTATTTTTTTATATATCATTTTTTATTTATTTATATATATATATATATATATATATATATATATATATATACATTTTTAAAAAAATAGTTTTTATATATTTTTTACAATATTATTTTTTTATATTTTTTATTTATTTTTAATACTAAATCCAATTTACCTTTACACATTAAGATTAATTTTTATTAACTTTTACCAGGGCCCTTACAATAAATATCATAATATATAATAAAATATAATCAATTTTCGTTCCTTTCGTACTAAGCCGCCATTAATTAATTTCTGTAAGTCTTCAAATATAATTAAAATCGAATTTAACTCGTGAATTGCGAATATTCTTTAGCTTTTTAAGTAAATTATTTTCAGGAATGTGTATTTGTGTGTATGTGCGTAGGATTTTGTACGCGTGTGGTTGTGTGTGTTGTGTGTTTTACACTAACTCACTCCCATTCTTGAAAGACTCTTCCCATCTGCCCAACCCTCATCTTCGGTATCCTTACCCATCTATCACCCCCCATTCTGACATTTCCTACAACTAACCACTCTGTGTCTTTTCACCAGATTTGTTCAACCTATACAGCGAGAATATTTTGAGGACCCTAGATGACACACCAGGATTTATTATTGGAGGCCACAACCTGAACAACATAAGATACGCGGACGATACAGTACTGATTGCGGACACGGAAAGGAAACTGCAAGATCTAATACAGAAAGTAGCAGTGGAGAGTGACAAGATGGGACTACAAATAAACTTTAAGAAAACTGAGTGCATGGTCATCAGCAAAAGATACAACCCAAAATGCCAAATACAGGTGGGGGATAACAGAATCAAACAAGTCCAAGAATTTAAGTACCTAGGAAGTGTTCTAACAGGAGATGGAAAGTGCGACACGGAGATCCGAAGGCGAATTGGCATGGCAAAGGACGCGTTCCAGAAGATGAGCAAAATACTAACACACAGGAAGATCTCAATAGAAACGAAGAAAAGAGTGCTAGACTGCTACGTGATGTCAGTTCTTCAGTACGGCTGTGAATGCTGGACAATATCATCGAAAATGAGGACAAAACTGGAAGCGGCCGAAATGTGGTTCTACAGAAGGATGCTACGGATATCGTGGACTGAGCATATAAGCAACGACGAAGTGTTAGAAAGAATGGCAACAAAAAGGAAATTGATGCTGAGCATCAGGAAGAGACAACTGAGGTTCCTGGGACATGCAATGAGGAAGGAGAGCCTGGAGAACCTGATACTGACTGGTCAGATAGAAGGAAGGAGAGACAGAGGAAGGCAGCGGATAACATATTTGCAGGGCCTGATCAGGTGGATGACGGAACGGGGGTTGCCAGGAGCAACAGGAGCAAACATACTAAGAGCCACAAGGGATAGGGAGACGTGGAGATCCATGATCGCCAACGTCCTGAAGGGACAGGGCACATAGAAGAAGAAGAAGAACCACTCCTACTCTTTACCTTCCCCTATGTAGCCCCATGCGCAATAGTGGCAATGGAATGCCTTGCTTGGGGTGAAATGATTAATACATATATATATATATATATATATATATATATATATATGTGCGTGTATAAACTTGTTAAATTAATATACTCCTTAAGTTAATATTTTTTATTTTTTTTATGCTTTATTAATTATTTAATTTAAATCTAATTTTCAGATTTATATTTATATTTGTCTGTCAATTTTTTTCCTAAAAATTTTTGTTCTATAAAATTTGTCCCATTTATTTAAGGTAAAAGCCGATATGATTTATTTTTCAACACGAATGATAACAATTTGCCTTGTTTGGAAATAGATTTTTTTCTGAGCTTACTTCCCTGTCAACCACCCCTTCCCCACTTTTGACTTCTTTCCTTTTTCTTTTTTCTTTTTTTTTTCTTTCTTTTCATTTTCTTCTTCCCCCTACTATTTTTTTCTCCCAGACATGGCTAATTTTCAACTTTTAAACTCTCGACTCAGTTAAGGTGTAGGGGATTTTAAAAAATCTAATAAAAAAAATAGACATAGATATCTGTCTGATTTCTTATTAATCCCAACCCATTAACTTTTTGTGATGAAATTTTTTTTTGGAAATCTGCCGGTATAATATCTTTGTTCATTTTGTCATTTTTTTAATAAAGTTCGGTGCTGAGGTCGCGAGAATTTTCTCGTAGAAATGGCCATTCAACGCATTTGAACATCGGAATTTTGTTTTATTTTATATATATATAATTCTTTTTTGGGTTTATATTTACTGTTCAACATTTTCTTTCATATATCATGCGTGTTTGTTTGTACGTCGTCTGGCGTTAGTATGTTTAATCTTGTTTAATCTTGTATGTTAGTGTGTGCGTTCAAATCTCTTTCCAGAGTGATAAACGGAGATACAACGGTATTATTACGAAGAAATTATTCAAAGTCGAAAGAAAAGACATTCTATGTGCCGTGTTTTTATTAGTTCTTAATAAGGTCTTAGCAGTTTTCATCTCCCTCAAATGCCGTTCTATCAACAATTTATACAACACACACACACACACACACACACACACACACACACACACACACACACAGATATCCGAATCATCCTAAATTTTCTTCATTCTTTCATTGAAAAAACTGCAATATAGGTAATTATTCAATATTTATAAATTCATTTGATGCACATGGTATTGTGCAGTATTAACAAAAGAACCATTCTATTTTCATTTACAATTATTCACTTGGCAATAAGTTCGAATTCCAGTTGAATTCATTACATTCACTTTCGCGCAAATACTCTTGGGAAAGATATTAATGCGTCTATTCCTTCTAGTTATGGTTTAAATAACAGGACAGAGTGGGTTCTATGGCCTTGGTTGGAAAACCAGTCTAACACAGAAAGCAATGGCAACCTACTGCGGGATAATCTTCTGCCCAGTCAGTCATTTCTGTTTCGTGACATGATCGCCCAAGCGTGTTTCACGTATGGCACTTAACTGACTGACTGAATAAGTACTAAAAATGGTATGAAATACAATATTTTTTTTTAAAACTGGCGTAGCCTAATAATTATGGCCAGTAGCATATATATTATCCTACGTTTATAGCACGATTCAGTGTTTCATACACTATGTAAACATCAGGTTCTTATTATGCACTGACCATTTCTAGACTTGAATTCAAAATTCAAATCTATGAATGATGATTGCATAGTGCATGAAACACCGAATCGTGCTATAGACGTAGGATAATATGTATATTTATTAATATATATATATATTTAATAGTTCTGTTATATTACATTGAGCAATGTTCTAACAACAACAGAAAAATATCTATTTATATCTGTGTGAACCTGCGTACCATATGTACACTAGCGGCCGTAATTATTAGGCCACCGCATTTTTTTTTCAGAAATAATGTATTTCATACTATTTTTAGTATTTGCTGCCAAGTTGTTAATTCTAAATAAAAATAGAATGGTTCTTTTGTTATTATTACAAATTTTGCAAGACAAGGAAAAAAAGATAAACTCGTCCGAATCACCCTAAATTTTCTTCATTATTTCATTGATGAGACTGCAATATAGGTAATTATTAAATATTTATAAATTCATTTGATGCGCATGTTATTGTGTAGTATTAACAAAAGAACCATTTTATTTTCATTTACAATTATTCACTTGGCAATAAATACTAAGAAATAGTATGAAATCCATAAATATTTTAAACACTGGGGTGTTCTAATAATTATGGCCGGTAGTGTATATTTACTGATCCCCCCACAAACACACACACACATATATATATATATATATTTCATTCGTTGTCATTATATATATATATATATATATATATATATAAATTGTGTGTATTTTGGCAGCATTTTTCATTAATGCAGGTTTCATTGAATAATATAGACAAGTTTTGTCTATTAATTTTGTGTAGGATCCGTTCATACCGTCTGATATACTTGATGGTGATGTCGTTGAAAGACAACAAAAAATCACAGTAATTGTTGATTTTTTTATCGGGTCTAAGCTTTCGGCTCACAAAGCCATTATCAAAGAGCAAATATTAACACACAGTAAACATAGAACATTTAAGTTATTAACAATAAAGAGAAAAATTAATCAATAGACAAAACTTGTCTATATTATTCAATGAAACCTGCATTAATATATATATATATATACTAACAGTAGAGCTTAGCGTTGCTCGGGTGTAATGAAAGCTTTAAAACTAATCCATGGTCCTGGAGCTCAGACTCTTTGGACATTGGCACGAAAGACTAAAAAGCAATAGTTGTTTCCAGTTAAAGACAAACCGTAGACTGAAAGAAAAATGAATGGATGTAAGTCAAATTTTGATTTCCTGGTATCGATATCAAATAAGTTTTTTTCGTCGTAAACTGAATTTTGAAGGTTAAATAAGACCTCTGAGTAAATTGTATCATAGATGAGACTAAGAACTACAATTATACCTACTTAGAGCCAAACCCGAAGCAAAAGCCAAAATAAAAGGAGTGAAAAAATACAGACATTCAGGCAGATAAATACACACGCACAAAAACAAATTGCCTTATATATATATATATATATATATATATTATCGATTTTCTGCGCTATTGCAGGAACTGCAACCTTGAAATTTTTGAATATCGTTTCTTATGTCTTTGTCTATGAGTGTATAAAATTTGATTAAAATCTGGCCACTCTTTCTATAACCTGATTTTTTCGATTATCGAATTTCGATACTTATCGGGGGTACCTCGACACAAAACCTAGCTAAGAACACTTGCAGACACTTATAGTACAACTGTGTAAATTTTCAATAAAATCGATTCAGCCATTTCGGAGTCTATAGGTAACGGATACACACACACACACACACACATACACACAAACGTCAATTTATAAATAAGTTTATATATATATATATATATATATATATATATATATATATATACAATCAATTTTGATATTTCCAAAAACGTACTCAAATGTCTGTAATCAAACCAGGGACCACAACACCAATATTTTGTCACTGTCTTCGGCCATCCGCCACGGTAGGGATGGACTTATATTTTTAATTCAATTCTCTTTATTGTTAATAGCTTAAATGTTCTATGTTTACTCTTTGATAATGGCTTATGTGAGCCGAAAGCTTAGACCTGATAAAAAAAAAAGTGTTGTGAGAATAGTTGGGAGTTAGTGTGATAGGAGGTGTCTATTGACCCTACATTTAAACACCTGGAGATTGTAACTGTCGGGAAAGCAGACTTGTGGAAGGGAGTTCCACAGGCGGGAAGCGCGAGAAAAGAAGCTGTTGGAGTAGAATTTACGGTTACATCTTATTTGTTTAACTGTAAAAGGGTGGGACCTAGTTGCTAGTCTATTATCTCGTGTAAATTCGTGCTTGGGCGGCACCAGTGATCTAAGCTCATCGGAGCAGAAGCCATGAAAGTACTTGTAGAAGAGGCACAGGGAAGCTACATCACGCCGGTAACACTGAAGGAACCTAGTAGTGTCGGCCTACTTATCTGCCACGATTAGTGAGATAGAGGCTTTTTAGGTTTTTTCTGTAAATGGTAATTTTTAATTATGTCTAAATTCCTGTTAAATCCCAAAAAATCTGCATCTATTTTCAAAAATGTATTTTGATGTTCTTGTCAGTAATTAAATGGGACTCATCTAACGTTAACAATCATACGGTCCGCTTGTTTTTATTTATTTTATCTAATTTGTTCTTCAGTTCTCACTGTGAACAACATCGTAGTCTTTATAATATAATACAGTAATATATATATATATATATATATATATATATATATATATATATATATATATTCTAAACATATATTGTTAAATATAAGAGACAATGAATGTTTATGTTTAATCATGAGCTGTTCTAAACATCGTATTTTGGCTTTAATTTCAGGTGAAAATAAAGACAAAAATTCTTCAACATTTGAATATTTTTGATGATGTTGGTTGTAAGCTTTCGGCTCACATGAGCCATCTTCAGAGAGGTTACGGGGAAAAACACGATTCTATCTTGTGTTGACATAAAACTTTGCTAAGCAGCGATAACAGTTACGAAATCGCAAACGCAGTTCGTAAATTTGTAATGCGGTTCTATGACGTCACACCGCGTGAGAGCTCACATGTTAACAGAACCATATATTTAAATCCAATGTAATGTGTTATGACCAGGTTTAAACGTGATTTCATTAAGTGTAGGTTGTTTTGACTTAATGTAGATGGCCTTCAATATCTGAAATTTCTTTTCATTGTGTGTATGAGTGAGGATTATTGTATTGTTGATTAAAATCTTATGAAGTTTATATATATATTAGATAGATATATATATATATTAGATAGATAGATAGATGTGTGCATGTATAAGAAAGCTTCCCGAATAGAAGCAATCGGTTTTCTAGCCGTACTGATGAGCTGTGATATTTATGCAGTCGTCCGTCAATCTAGCACTTAGAAGAAATGGTAGTTTTTAAAAACAGTAGCTACTCTCTGTTATTCCCGTATTATTCTTCAGCAATGAACTGGACACTCTCGGCTACTAGCCTTTGTTTACATTGTGTATATAACAAGTTAAAATCTGCCTTTCTCAGCTGTGAGCTGATAGCTGAGGGGTAAAATCTCTGAATGTCAAATCGATCTAGTTTCAATCCCGACTGAAAGAAATAGGATATCTAGTTGTATTTATGAGCTATGATACAGGTAAGGAGGACTATGTGGATGGCTATATATATATATATATATATATAATCGTTTCACACCAAGCAAGGTGGTACCGCTACTGATGCGTGGGAAACTACATAAAAGAGTAAAAGTTTAGGCATGAGGAGAATGAAGAGAAAGATGAACCAGTTATAGAGGGTGTCAGAGAAAGGGAAAGAGAAGGATGTGAATGCAGGAGTGAAGATAGTTGCTAAGGTAGAAAGAACAAGATACACGTCATGTTGTAGAAAGTACTGGAGTCAAGTGGACAAGAGATGGGAATTGACATTTTATTTAAATTCCTGGAAGCTGTAGCCGTCACGAAAGCAAATATATGGAAGGGAGTTCCACAGGCGGGAAGTGCTAGAAAATAAGCTTGTGGTGTAGAACTGTCGACTACATTTGTTTGATTTAACTGTAAAAGTGTTGTTGCCAGTCTGGTTGCACGAGTAAATTCTTGTGGAGGGGGCACCAGTGACCTAAGTTCTTCCAAGCGGAGGCCATGAAAATATTTGTAGAAAAGACAGAAGGAAGCCACATCCCGCCTGTTAGAAAGTGGCTGGAGTCGAGCTACTAGGTCGGGACCAATTATGTGTGTGCGTGTGATTATTACCATATACATAGGCTTATATCCAAAATTCAGACTTACCTTCCCGGTGGATCTCCGTTTTCGTCAAAGTGGACCTCTTCACCGAATTTACTCACAAACGAAGTGTTCATAAGGTATTTAAAATACAGCGATCCAGGCACCCTCTCCATAGCGGGACACATGCCGGGTTTTCCGCCGCAGAGGTCGTGTTGCATTGCATTAAGAGCGTACGCCATCGCGTAAATTGCTTTTCGAACAAAACCTAATTTGGCGTCTTGTTCGTAATCTACAATCTCTTCCTTACCTGCAAAAAAAAAAAAAAGGAAAAACATAAAATAAAAAAGTAAAAATTTTCCAAACAAGCCGTATACGTGGCCTAAAGATAAAAAGTTTTAAGTTGTAATAGAAATGTTTTAAGAATATTTATTAATAAAAAGTAAAAACTACATACATTATTTTTATTTATTTATTTATTTTTTTTTTTTTACTCATTTCACCCCAAGCAAAGCATTTGCCATCGTTGCGCACGCGGTTACGTAGGGAAACGTGATGAGAAAGAGAGTTAGTTATAGGAAATGTCTGGAGGAGGGTAATAAACGGATGAAAATACCGAGAATTGGAGTGGAGTAGATGGAAAAAGAGCATGAGAGAGAGGATGTGAGTTACTGAGAAAGGAGATATCTATTTTTCCACTTAAATTCCTGGAGATTGTAGCTGTTGGGGAAGCAAGTATATGGAATGGAATTCCACAGGAGGGAAGCTTTTAGAGTAGAAATTGCGATTACATTTTATCGGTTACACTGTAAAACGGTGGAACCTAGTTGCTAGTCTAGTAGCTCGTGTAAATTCATACCTAGTGGGCACCAGTGATCTAAATTCAGTCGAGCAGAAGCCGTGAAAGTATTTATAGAAGAGGCACAGAGAAGCCACATCACGCCGGTGAGATAGCGACGGCACCCGAGCTGCCAAGTCGGTATCGATCACATTACAGATTCTCGTTGGATTTTGTCAAGAACCCCGAGGTGAATAGCAGAGGCACCCGACCAGATGTAACAGCAGTATTCAATACACGGACGGATGGTAGATTTGTAAATATGCAGGATGGGCTCAGACGGGGAAAACTTCCTGACCTTGCACAGTGAACCGACCTTCTTATCAGCGGATTTAACAATGGATTCGATATAGTCATTTCACTTGAGGTCCGCTGAGAGTGTGAGGCCATAGAAGCGTAGTGTTTTACTACCAGGGAGGCTAGCCTGTTCCATGCTAATGCGGGGTTAGGTATATTTTTTTTTAATCGTATCACCCCGAGCAAGGCGGTAACGCCACTGATGTGCAGGGGGCTACGTAATAGTGAAAAGATTGGAAAAGAGAAAGCCGTAAACCACATCCTAAACAGGGAACAAGGGATGAGCCTCTTAACCTGTTCAATAGACGTGGGTGGAGTGTGAACCGGGCGATAGATAGATCTATCTACTCCAATTGAAAAAAATAACAAAATGAGAAGATTGGAGAAGAGAAAGCCGGAAACCACATCCTAAACAGGGAACAAGGGATGAGCCCCTTAACCTGTTCAATAGGCGTGGGTGGAGTGTGAACTGGGCGATAGATAGATAGATCTATCTACTCCAATTGAAAAAAAAAGTGGGAAGATTGGAGAAGAGAAAGCCGGAAGCCACATCCTAAACAGGGAACAAGGGATGAGCTTCTTCACCTGTTCAATAGACGTTGGTGGAGTGTGAACCGGGCGATAGATAGATCTATCTACTCCAATTGAAAAAAAAACAAAGTGGGAAGATTGGAGAAGAGAAAGCCGGAAGCCACATCCTAAACAGGGAACAAGGGATGAGCTTCTTCACCTGTTCAATAGACGTGACGTATTTATCTAATTTTGTAATAAATTTAGAAGCGCAGTACTAGATTGGCGGCGAGGTCTCCTAAATTTACACCTGAGTTGACTAAATTTAACCCTATGTTCTATGCTAACAGTTTCGATCTCCGCACTACTCATTTGTGAAACGCCCTATCGGCTCCATGCTTTCCAGTCAAATTTAATGCGCAAATATTTAAATGAAGCGTCAATCGCTATCTGCTATCCTGATTACCCTTCCTCTGTTTTCACGTCTTAGTAAATGTTTCCGATTTCTAACTCTTCTACAACCAGTAACACCTCGTGTCTCAGTGACTTTTTACCTTGCTAGGGACGAAATCGATTAAAAGAAATTAATAATAAAATTGAATTCAATAACAACCCAGTTTTGTTAACTGTAATAATGTTTTCTTCAATTAAATGCAAAAAAAGTATTTTATTTACACTTGCACTCAAAGTAAGTAGATAACTCCACCCAAAACGCAAGGGGCTGCTAGAAGCGGAAGAGAATAAGAAAACATTTGTGAGAAGAAGGAAATAAAATAGCAGGCAGTAAGGGAGACGTGGAGATCCATGATCGCCTACGTCCTGAAGGGACAGGGCACATAGAAGAAGAAGAAGAAGAAGAAGAAGAAGAAGAAGAAGAAGACAAACGATAATTATTAATTTCCATTTAAGTTACGGTATTTACATTATTCGGACTATTGTCCTCATCTTGGTTGCCATTTGTATGACATTTTGGCCGTTGTGTGCTCCAGCCTTCTTCAGGTGATAGAAATTTCGAGCCGATCCCTTTATTACAATCACTGGGATATATAAACTTCATTCCTCGCGTAGTAGTACCTCTTCTGGTAGTCATGAATTATCTCCCTCTAACCCTGTAAGTTACTTGTTCACCACAGATGTAGCCTGGTATTGAACTCACAACACTTTCGGTCAGGTCACAGGAACTAATCAATGGCACAAGGTCAAAATTGGGAAGCACCCAGTGAAGATCAAACTCACTGGTCAGTTTTAACCATTTTATGACGGAGTATTCGCTGCTATTCATTATGCTTCTATGAAATTTCAGCTAATTGCTTTCTGATTGTTCAGTTTGCTTAAGATTTATAGTTAGTATTTTCTTTTCTTTTTCACTACCGTTTCCTGTCAAGACAGTGCTGTCTGCGAAGGCTATGCTTTCAAGATCTTGTTTGTAGCCGTTAATACATTTAAAATGCATCGGCAAACCTAACATCGAATGTATTTGTGGTGGATAGAAAAATTAAAATTAAAATTAAGTCTACCATCCGTGCATTGAATATTGATGCCATATCTGATGCCATATCTGGTCTGGTCCTCTTGCTATCCACCTCGGTGTCCTCGACCGAATCCAACGGTGAATCTATGCAATGTGATCGATCCGACTTGGCAGCTTAGGGATACAGTCAACTTTCTCACCGACGCAGTGTGGCTTCCCTGTCTCTCTTCTACAAACCTTTTTCCGCGGCTTCTGCTCCGATGAACTTGGCTCACTGGTACCCCCCTTTATACGAATTTCCTCGACCGAATCCAACGGAGAATCTGTAATGTGATCGATCCCGACTTGGCAGCAAGGATACGGTCACGCTTTCTCACCGACGCAGTGTGGCTTCCCTGTCTCTCTTCTACAAATACTTTCTAAGCTTCTGCTCCGATGAACTTAGCTCGCTGTTCCAACCCCCTTCACGAATTTCTCGACCGAATCCAACGGAGAATCTGTAATGTGATCGATCTCGACTTGGCAGCAAGGATACGATGCTTCTCACCGACCGCAGTGTGGCTTCCCTGTCTCTCTTCTACAAATACTTTCACATAGCTTCTGCTCCGATGAACTTAGCTCACTGGTACCCACTTTATACGAATTTCCTCGACCGAATCCAACGGAGAATCTGTAATGTGATCGATCCCGACTTGGCAGCAAGGATACAGTCGCTTTCTCACCGACGCAGTGTGGCTTCCCTGTCTCTCTTCTACAAATACTTTCACGGCTTCTGCTCCGATGAACTTAGCTCACTGGTACCCTTTATGCAGATTTCCTCTGACCGAATCCAGCTGATCTGTAATGTGATCGATCCCGACTTGGCAACAAGGATACAGTCGCTTTCTCACCGACGCAGTGTGGCTTCCTGTCTCTCTTCTACAAATACTTTTTCAGCTTCTGCTCCGATGAACTGGCGCCTCTTTTGGTACCCCTTTATACGATTTCCTCGACCAAAATCAACGGAGAATCTGTAATGTGATCGATCCCGACTTGGCAGCAAGGATACAGTCGCTTTCTCACCGACGCAGTGTGGCTTCCCTGTCTCTCTTCTACAAATACTTTCACGGCTTCTGCTCCGATGAACTTAGCTCACTGGTACCCCCTTTATACGAATTTCCTCGACCGAATCCAACGGAGAATCTGTAATGTGATCGATCCCGAGTTGGCAGCAAGGATACAGTCGGTTTCTCACCGACGCAGTGTGGCTTCCTGTCTCTCTTCTACAAATACTTTCACGGCTTCTGCTCCGATGAACTTAGCTCACTGGTACCCCCTTTATACGAATTTCCTCGAGCCACAAGATTAGCAACTAGGTCCCATCCTTTTACTGTGAAGCCAATAAATTGTAAACACAAATTCCATTCCATCAGCTTCTTTTCTCGCACTTCCCGGCTGTGGAATTCTCTTCCGCATACTTGCTTTCCTGACAGTTACAATCTCCAAGAATTTAAATGTAAAGTCAATAGTCATCTCCTATCTCACTGACTCACATCCTCTCTCTCATGCTTTTCTACATCCACCCCACTCTCATCAGTATTTTCTTCCCTCTCCTACTCTCTTCCTGACACCCCCTGCAACCTCTCACTTCTCAACATTCCTCCTATGCACAACAATGGCAGTAAAATGCCTTGCTTGGGGCGACACGATTAAAAAAAAAACTCTCTCCTCTTCTTCACTTCTATAAAAAATTCAAAATGACGTATGAAATCATGATTTTGCCGAATAGAAAAAGGATTGACCTCATACTGAAAAAATAACGAAGTCGGATTTCGCGATCAGATTTTAAATTTATTTTCTAACCAATGAAGGGAAGCGATTTGCAAAACTTAAAGAAAAGTTAGTGATCCAGTGTGAAAAAAGAAACACGAAATTTCATTTGAGTGCGAGAGGGCTACTGAAAATTATTTTAACATTGAAACTGACTAAAAGCAAAAACAGTCAAAACTATGTTCATTGACAATACTAGTAAAGCTTTCATGGTTTACAATTTTAATTTTCTATTGTATGTTTATTCATTATGAAGTTAATGATTGAATCGTCTCCTTGTAAGTTCGTCTACGACAGCAGTTACTCTATTGCACTGATACATACTTCAGCTTCTTCTTTCTCAATGTGCCGTGTCCCTTCAGGACGTAAGGGATCATGGCCATCCACATCTCCCTATCTCTAGTGGCTCTTCACACGCTTTCTTATATTACCCCTTTTAAATCCTGCTCATCCATTCATTTGCTAAAGCCCATCAAGTATGCTTTCCTCTGTCTCACTTTTCCTCTATCTGACTTATGAGTATCAGGTTCTCTAAGTCCTCCTTTCTCATTACATATCCCCGGAACTTCAGCTTAACAACTTAAAAAAATTGTCACAACAATCATATGTAAGAATGCAAGTCTTTATTAAATACAGCTGCCATATCTGGTCGGGTGCTCCTGCTACCCCTCTAGGGCTCCTTGACAAAATCCAACGGAGAATATGTAATGTGATCGATCCCGACTTGGCAGCTCAGATGCAGTCACTTTCTCACCTGCACAATGTGGCTTCCCTGTGTCTCTTCCACAAATACTTTCACGGTTTCTGCTCCGATGAACTTAGCTCACTAGTGCCCTCTATATATGAATTTACTCGAGCCACAAGGTTAGCAACTAGGTTCCACCCTTTTAATGTGAAACCAATAAAATGTAAACGCAACTTCTACTCTAACAGCTTTTTTTCTCGCACTTCCCGCCTGTGGAATTTCCTTCCGTTTACCTGCTTCCCCGACAGCTACAATATCCAGGAATTGAAATGTAAAGTCAATAGTCGTCTCCTATCTCGTTGAGTTGCATCCTCTCTCTCATATCAGGAGATGAGAAGATACAGGCAAATACTGCGGAAAGAGCAGCGGAAAAGGAAGTTCGATAATAGTAGTTGTATTGAAAGGAATACGCTAAAGAATGAGAAAACATCTACAAATAGTGGGAGAAGAGGGGAGGAAAGAGAAAAAAGATAATTGTAGTTGTATTTTGAAAGGTAAGGGAGGGAATGAGGTAATGGCCATTTATGGTCAGATGCCCCTGGCGTTCTCCTCAGTATTCTTGACAGGCTCCAAAGGAGAGTTTGCAATGTGATAGGTACTGATCTGGCAGCTCGACTGCAGCCACTTCCCCATCGTAGAAATGTGGCCTCCCTTTGTCTGTTCTATAAATACTTTCATGGCTTCTGCTCAGACGAACTTAAGTCACTGATGCCTCCTCAACAGGTGTTTACTCGTGCAACCAGACTGGCAACTGGGTCCCACCCATTCACAGTCAGGTTAGCCAAATGCAGACGACAATTCTACTCCTGCAGCTTCTTCTCTCGCACTTCCCGCCTGTGGAACTCGCTCCCGTATTCTTGCTTTCCTGACGGCTACAACCTCCAGAAATTTAAATGCTAAATCAATACTCATTTACTAACCACTGGACTCTAGCTCTCTCCCCACCGCTGTATAACCTTCCCTTTCTCTCCACATATGTATCTGTCATCGCACCTGCTTTCTCAGCTTTCTATTGTTCCTTTCTAACTAGTTTGTACTCCTCACTCTTTTCTAATTAATCTTTTTACATTTATGGAGCCCCCTGCACATCAGTGGCGTTTCCGCCTTGCTCGGGGTGAAATGATTAAAAAAAATGGATAATCGTAGAAGTATTGGACGGGATAAATGAGGTAATGGGAAGATTCCTGTAAAGAGAAGTAAGAGCTATGTTCCTTTCTCCGTCCACTCCATTCTTATCAGTAGTCTCATCCTTCTTTTACCCACTTCCTGAAACTCCCTGTAACCTGTCAATCTTTCTTATAACTTTTCTCCTATGTAACCCCCTGCACACTAGTGGCAGTAGACTGCCTTGCTTTGGGCGATATGATTAAAAAAAACGTTAGAATTGTCGGGATACCACGTGTACTGCACTAGTGGTGTTTCCCTAGACAAAACAACCTGATGGGGCTTAACCCTATCCAGACTGGCTTTGAATTAAGAGTTATCTTTCTCCTAGACCGGTTGGCAACAAAGGTTAAAGAACCCAGTCTGTTCTGCTATTTAACCATAGCTGGGGGAGATTGTTTTTTCTCTCAAGTGTATTAGCACGTAATGGAATGTAATGAACTCGAATGGAATTCGAACTTGCAGTCCATTACTACACTGCGCTTCCAGCTCCGCCACTCTGAAGTAAGGGGTATAAATGAAAAGATAAAAGATTGCGAGGTTTTCTATTTCGATGAAGCAGAGATTACAAGCATGAGAGATTTGTCGTCTCATTTATTTTCATTTTCTTTCTTTCTTCGTTTTTTTTTTTTTTTTAGTTCATTTCTCTTGAATAGACATTTCTTTATGAGTCGACTTTTTACACTGATCATTTGAAAAAGAGGAGACCAATATGTCAACTGCAGGTTGGAGAATCTAAAATAAAACAAGTAAAAAAATTCAAATACTTGGGAACTGTCTTGACAGAGGATGGAAAATGCGACATGGAGATTCAAAGACGCATTGGCATGGAACAAAGACGCATTTCAGAAGCTAACCAAAATACTGAAAGACAGGAAAATCTCGTAATAAACAAAGAAAAGAGTGCTGGATGTCTATGTGATATCTGTCCTTCTGTATGGAAGTGAATGCTGGACGATCTCATCAAAGATGAAGTACAGACAGCAGAAATGTAGTTTTACAGAAGGATGTTGAGGATACCATGGACAGAGCACGTGTGCAACGATGAGGTGTTGGAAAGGATGCAAACGAGAAGAAAACTGATAATAAATATCAGGAGGAGGCAAATGAGGTTCGTGAGACACGTAATAAGGAAAGAGGGGCTGGAGAACTTGATACTCATAGGTTGGAAAAATGGAAGAAGAGACAGGAGAAAGCAGTGTGATACGCACTTGTTAGATCTGAGCAAATGGTTGACGGAGCGGGGCTTAGAAGAGATACCAAGAGAAAAATTACTAAGAGTGACAAGAGACAGAGCCAAGTGATCACCTACGTCCTTAAGGGACACGGCACATGAAGAAGAAGAAATGAATAAAAAAGCCTAAGAGCTCATATTTTACATATATTTTCTTTTTGTCTCTTTTTTATTAGATCATTCTCTTTTCCATATGCGTTTTGGTTATCGACTCGATACAACAAATCGGGGTGCAGAGTTCGAATTCCAGTTGAATTCTTTGCATTTACCTACGCACAAATACCCTTCAGAAATTTATTAATCTGTCTCTTCCCTCCAGTTATGGGTTAAATAATAGGACAGATTGGGTTCTATATATCGTCTTGGATGGCAACCAGTCTACCCCAGAAAGCAATGGCAACATATTGCGGGATAATCGCCTGCCCAGTCAGTCATATCTAATTCGAGACATGATCGCCCAAAGCATGTATCACGTAAGGCACTTAACTGACTGACTCTTTTCCAAGTGTTAATAATAATAATAGTAATAATAATTAATAGTAATAATAATAATAATGATTACCAGATAGTAAGATCGTAACTTATTATTTTTGCTTTCATTTCTTTCTTTTAATAACTAGTCATATGGCTTTCTTTCTTTCTTTTTTCTTTCTTTCTTTTACGTTGTCATCTTCCTTCTTTTTTCTTTTTCTCTTTCCTCGTTACGTCATTTTTTCTGATTTTTTCTTTGTGGTTCATTATTTTCTTTATGGTTTCATTATTTTTCCTTCTTTTTTTATCTGTTTATTTTTGTTTTTCTTTTATCTTTCATTCCTTCCCTCTTTCATCTATATTGTTATGTGCCTTTCTTTCTTTTTGTTTTTCATATTGTCATCTCCCATTCTTCCTTTCTTTCTTTCTTTCTTTCTTTCTTTCTTAGTATTCAACCAGACCCCTGTCTGATCTTCTTTCTCTTTCTTTCTCTCTTTCGTCCTTTCTTTCTTTCTTTCTTTCTTTCTTTCTTTCTTTCTTTCTTTCTTTCTTTCTTTGTATTCACCACGATCCTGTCTGATCTTCTTTCTTTCTTACTTTCATTCTTTCTTTCTTTCTTTCTTATTATTTACCTCGATCCTGTCTGATCTTCTTTCTTTCTTTCTTTCTTTCTTTCTTTGTATTCACCCCGATCCTGTCTGATCTTCTTTCTTTTTTTCTTTCTTTCTTTCTTTCTTAGTATTCAACCAGACCCCTGTCTGATCTTCTTTCTTTCTTTCTTTCTCTTTCTTTCGTTTCTTTCTCTCTTTCTTTCTTTCTTTCTTTCTTTCTTTCTTTCTTTCTTAGTATTCACCCAGACCCCTGTCTGATTCTTTCTTTCTTTCTTTCTTTCTTTCTTTCTTTCTTCCTTTCTTTCTTTCTTTCTTTCTTATTATTCACCTCGATCCTGTCTGATCTTCTTTCTTTCTTTCTTTCTTTCTGTCTTTCTTTCTTTGTATTCACCCCGATCCTGTCTGATCTTTCTTTTTTTCTTTCTTTCTTTCTTTCTTAGTATTCACCCCGACTCCTGTCTGATTTTTCTTTCTCTTTCTTTCTGTCTTTCTTCCTTATATAATCATGTTGTTTACATTCTCCTCTCATCCAGTGATGCCAAAGTCGCTCCCAGATGTCATTTTTCTATTCGTTTCTGTAAAACATTGGCTGTCACTTTTATTCGATTTCTATAAACATTTCTTGTCAAGGAGAATAACATATAAATTTTATCATCCGCATCTACAGAAATGAAAATAAAATAAATTTAAGACACAAAGCCAGAAAAAAAAAATGCTGGAACACAAGGGGAGATAATTCTTCATTTTCATCATTTAAACTCTCGTTATTTTGCATAACTTAGTTGAATTTATCTTCCTTAATTTTGTACGCGGGAGAACGGAAAACGTGACACTGAATATCGCAGACAGCGCATCTCGGCGTGGTGAAATGGTTAGCGAGCTTGTCTCACTAGAACCTATTACAACTGATTAATGAGTTCGATCCTCAATGGATGCCCCAATTTTTCGTCCTTGTGCCACATCTAAGTGGTGCTTAAAATTTACTGAATTTTGGAAGAAGAATCAGAATAGCAACCGATGTCACCCTAAAACTATATGCAAATAGCAAAAAAACAATATGAAAATAGTAGAAACATGTTTTGCAAAACCTATATTTCTATTGATTGAAGTCTCTTCTTCACATGCCAAGAGATTGTCTAGTATTCTTTGCCATATTAAAAAAAAGGTTATTTCTAGTTTCATTTCCTCTCCTCTTTTCATAACATTTCACGTGAAAATTTTAATATATTTCTATATGAATATTGTGCCAAAAAAAAAATCTTGTGGGGATTATACGTGATACCTGCTTGGGAGATCATGTCTCAAAAAAGATATGACTGACTTAGAAGAAGATTATCCCGAAGTAGGTTACGATTACTTTCGGCAGTAGACTGTTTGCCAGCAATGGCAAACCCAATCTATTCTGTTATTTAACCCATAACTGGAGGGAAGAGACGGATTAATACCTTTCCCAAGAGTATTTGCGCGCAAGTGAAATCAGCTCCCCGATTCGTAGTTCCGAGCCGATATCCATTGCACCACAACGAACATTCTGTTTTTAGGGTCCCTGAAAGCACGAGGTATTGTGGTATATGGTGAAATGCTTGCCGATGGATAGGTCCTTATGGTGTTAGGAAACATTCTAAAGAGTGATTGGGTCGTGTTTCTGATTAGATAGTTATAAGATGACCAGCCTCAGATTTGTCACACCCCAAAACTTTGGTCTTGTGCCAAAATTGTAGTTTCCGCAATAAAACAAGCATTCATTGCCATATAAACGTTCATCTATTTTTGCTTCTAACGAAATTGTTCTATATTGCTTAGCTTTCAAATAGCATCTTTCCCTATTCCAAAGCGAGTTAGAAATTCAGCAAGCTATATTTTGTGGTAAACAAAGCAAGTTCTAAATTTGAGAAATTCAAACACTGACTCATTGATTTTGTTAGAAATAAACAAATGTTTTTCTGTCAGTAGAAAACTAGAAAACATTTAAAAACAAAATAAAAAGGTTAGAATCGCATCCGGGAGGGAATTCGCAAATGACATGTTCGGAACCACCCCCACCCTTGAAAAAAAAAACGAAATAAAAGAAGGAGCAAGTTCGACCGTCACCAGAGAGAACGGAGACGATCAATTAACACGTACCCTTGACAAACGTCAAGCGATCGTTGTTATTATTATTACCTCTCTCTTTCTCTTTCACCTCCTTCCTTTTCACCATTCATCATGAGCGATAACTTCAAAGACAATTTTACCTAACAATAAACGTTCATACATACATATATACGTTCCTGCCTACGCACACATAAATTCACTCTTGCAAGGACAACTACGAACTCTTGGTACCCTTCACTTCTTAATTATTGTTTCTCATGAGCGTTTAACGTTTACCAATTCATGTTATTCTTTTCTATTAACAAATTTCTATTTAAACATACAAAAAGTACACTTTATTCTTCCACAAATCCATCTTCTGATAACCTTCTGATGATTCTGATAAAACCTGTAAGTTGTAGGAAATTTGGTTATGTTTGACACAAGGCCAATTTAATAAACATTAATCATCTCCCTACTTCTTTAATTTATTCATCTGAATTATACAAAAGTAACGAGAGCTCGGAGAAAATGCTTTTTTTTCGTTTCCATTTTCTCTAAAACTTCATCGTTGCCCATATGTTCTGTTTATGGCATTCTCAGCATCCTTCTGTATAGCCAAATTTTTGTTGTTTCAGTTTTCTTATGAACAATAAAAAGGCACTTATATATTTCATATTTGGAACTTTTACTAGTTACCAGTAAGCATCATATGCATTTCTTTTTCAAGTAAAGATCTCGAGCCCTTTTGCTTGGAGCACAAACCATAAATCGTGAATGCCGTACGATAATCTCCTACATATTGATCACTACAAAAGATCAAACACACCCCAAGCAATCAGGCACCAGTCATACCGAAAACGGCTTGAAATGAAGCCAAATGACAGTATGCGTAAAGTTCGCTAAAACTTGTGCTAGGAATCGGGTAAGTACTGCGATAATTAAACAATCCTAACCCATTCTTACTGAGGAAGAGTGTTTTCTTTTTTCAATGAATGCTTTCTGTTTGTACACCGTTGCGATCCTAAGTGAATAAAAACTCAAATTAAGTTATATTTTTGGCCCAAATCGCCTTAACGACATCGTATCCGCAGATGACTCGTGATAAACCCTAAAAGAAAACTGAAAGAATGAAATGACAAGATAGCGTCGAAGGGTCATTAGGGTAGTGAAATATACCATTCAAAATGTAGTCAAAGTATTAAGAGAGAAAAAATTCATTAGAAACAAAGAAAAGCATATTTTTCTGTTATATAACTTTACGTCCGTACCACCCTCTTTGTAAGGTTGAATAATTACGAGATTATTATCCCAAGATTTTTGAAGGACCAAAACAAACATGAAAGAAATCGGGCACAACGGCAGAAACATTAGGATAACAACAACAAAAATGAAGATATTCGACTTAATGTAAATAAGAATAACTTCTATTTTTACTATAGACAAACCTAATAATAAAATTGAAATGTCCTTGTTCTCCATGTGACGTGTCCCTTCAGAACGTAGGCGATCATGAATATTCACTTGTCCATGTCTTATGTCGCTCTTAATGTTCCAGAAACTGAGTAAAGTACTAACACACAGGAAAATTTCACTAGAAACAAAGAAAAGAGTGCTGGATTGCTATGTGATGTCAGTTCTTCAATACGGCAGTGAATGCTGGACAATATCATCGAAAATGAGGACAAAACTTGAAGCAGCGGAAATGTGGTTCTACAGAAGAATACTACGGATATCGTGGACTAAGCATGCAAGCAACAATGAGGTGTTGGAAAGAATGGCAACAAAAAGGAAATTGATACTGAACATAAGGAAGAGACAACTGAAGCTCCTGGGACATTCAATAAGGAAGGAGAGCCTGGAGAACCTGATATTGACTGGCCAGATAGAAGGAAAGAGAGACAGAGGAAGGCAGCGGATAACATATTTGCAGGGCCTGATCAGGTGGATGACGGAACGGGGGTTGCGAGTTGTAACAGAAGCAAACATACTAAGAGCCACAAGGGATAGGTAGACGTGGAGAACCATGATTGCCTACGTCCTGAAGGGACAGGACACACATAGAAGAAGAAGAATGTTTTTCCTCTTAATATCTCCCCCCAAACCCCGCTCTGCCATCCTTGTGCCCATCAAATATGTCTTGACATACCTTATGGGGTTGAGCAAATGGATGACAGAGCGGAATTTGGGAGGGTTACCGTCCTTCAATTTGGCAGTGAATGCTGGACAATACCATCAAAGATGAAGGAAATACTTGAAGCATCTGAAATGTTGTTCTACAGAAGGATGCTACGAATCTCATGGATCGAGCATATGAGCAATAATGAGGTCTTGGAAATGATAGAAACAAAAAGGAAATTAATACTGAGCATCAGGAAGAGACAGCTGAAGTTCCTGGGACACGCAATGAGGAAAGAGGACCTGGAAAACCTGATACTAATAGGGCAGATAGAGGGAAAAAGAGACAGGGGAAAGCAACGGATAACATATTTGAAGGACCTAATTAGGTGGATGGCAGAACGAGGATTGCACGGTGTAACAGGAGAAGGCGTGCTCAGAGCCACCAGGGATAGGGAAACGTGGAAAGCCATGATCGCCTACGTTCTGAAGAGACAGATCACAAAGAAGAAGAAGAAGAAGAAGAACAGCGTGTAAGAATTACTAGGGAGAGGGAGATGTGGAAGGTCATGATCGCCTACGTCCTGAAGAGTTATAGAAGAAGCTGAAGTATGTATTAGTGCAATAGAGAAACTTCTATAATCGACGAACTTGCTAGGAGATTGTTCTTGTTCATGTTTCCGTGTCCTTTCAAGAAGAAGGTGAGCATGAACCTCCATTTACTACTGTCCCTGGTCGCTCTTAATATTTCCTCTTGGTATCAGTCCCAAACCACGCTCCGCCAAGCCCATCGAATCCCGCATTGCTTTCCCTTTACCCGTCGTGTGAATATTAGATTCTCCAGACCCCACTTCCACATTACGTGTCCTATGAATCTCAGTTGTCTCTTTCTGATGTGAAGTAAGGTTTCTTTTCTCGTTTGCAACCCCTCCAAAAACCTTATCGTTGCTTAGATGCTTGGTGCATGGTATCCTTAACATTTTGCTAAAGACATCGAATACGCAAATGGCACGTGACAGTGTGGCGAATAAGAAATGAAGACTAAAAAGCATTTTGGCAAAACCCAACTAAAACGTATAAAGTAAAATTGTACACCCTCAAAAGTGGATTCAAACGACTAAATCATTTTGTTTAAAACCCAAACCATTGTAAATTTCACAAGTTAGTGTGAAAAGCAAAATTCTGGATCCTAATTGGATAGCAAATAGAGAATTCATATATGACGTCAGTCAAACGTTTTTTCACACCTAAAGTAAAAATGCTGGCTGGGGCCGGTTACATGATCAGATTAACTAGTTAAGGACATTCAGTGACCGGCCAAGACACAGAGCCAGATGGTGGCAGCGAGACGAAACTACTAAAATGTAACAGAAGAAACTTCTACAACCCGGACATAGGTCACTTCACACCTTGTTCTCTTTCTTCTTTCTCGTGTGCTGATTCATTTTACTTCTTCTCCATTCAAAGACGTTCACACCAAACAAACGCTCACACATACATACATACATACGTACTTACGCATACACGAATATACTCTTTCAACAATTACTATTTTGACTTTTTCTACAACTCTTGATACCCTTGACTTTCTAATAGGGTTATTGGAATAGTGAAAGATGTCTTTTGAAACATAGACACCTTTTAACACACTAACCATCCCATTCTCTCCAACTCTCCCCCTATGTACATCCTAACTCGTCTATCGCTCTGTGTAACCCTCTGCGCTATAGTGGAAGTGGAATGCCTTGCTTGGGGGTGACATGATTAAAAAAAATAAGCAAATTGTTAAGAAAACAAATAAATTCGTTACAACAAAGAAAAGCGTGTTTATCGGATATATAATTTTAGGTCGTTACAATCCTTACGAGATTACTCTCCAAAAAAATTTTGAAGGATCAACACTAACCTGAAGAAAACCGGACACAATTTTGTGATAATAACACCAAAGATGAAGACATTAGATTTCTGCCCCGATCAACTTACACGTACTTTTTTTTTTTAATCATTTCACCCCGAGCAAGGCGGAAACGCCACTGATGTGCAGGGGGCTACATAAATGTAAAAAGATTAATTAGAAAAGAGTGAGGAGTACAAACTAGTTAGAAAGGAACAACAGAAAGCTGAGAAAGCAGGTGCGATGACAGATACATAGGTGGAGAGAAAGGGAAGGATGAGACTACTGATAAGAATGGAGTGGACGGAGAAAGGAACATAGCTCTTATTTCTCTTTACAGGAATCTTCCCATTACCTCATTTATCCCGTCCAATACCTTTACAATTAGGCATTATCCTTTACTCCTGATCTTTAAATGTATCTTCCAATTACCTCCCTTATCCCGTCCAATACTTCTACGATTATCCATTTTTTTTTAAAATCATTTCACCCCGAGCAAGGCGGAAACGCCACTGATGTGCAGGGGGCTACATAAATGTAAAAAGATTAATTAGAAAAGAGTGAGGAGTACAAACTAGTTAGAAAGGAACAATAGAAAGCTGAGAAAGCAGGTGCGATGACAGATACATAGGTGGAGAGAAAGGGAAGGTTATACAGGGGAGGGGAGAGAGCTAGAGTCCAGTGGTTAGTAGATGAGTATTGACTTTGCATTTAAATTTCTGGAGGTCGTAGCCGTCAGGAAAGCAAGAATACGGGAGCGAGTTCCACAGGCGGGAAGTGCGAGAGAGGAAGCTCTCGCAATATTTCATTAATCTCCCCAGTGTAACTTGTTTGGTCTTTGCAGTTTTCTTTGAACTTTGATGTAACCTTTAGTACTTTGGAGAGCTTGAACACTTTCTGGAAATTCCCAACTGATTTGTTATCACTTGTTATGTCAACACCACCTTCAAATCAACTTTAAAAGAATTTGTTTTTTAATTCTCTCTTACAGGAATTTATAAAAAAAAGATTTCTATATTAAAATAATTTTAATTATTTACATCGTTCGGACTGTTGTCCTCATCTTTCTGCCATGTTAACGACATTTCGGCCGTTGCATGCTCCAGCCTTTTTCAGATGATTAGAATTTCGAACCGAACCCTTTATCACAGGTTGTCATTAAAGTCACATGGTCCAATGGATAAAAGCGTTCGTTAGATATAGTGATTTGACCCAAAGCAGTGGTGAAAAAAAACTTAGAAAGTTGATTTAAAGAGAGATGACTAAGACATCTGAAAGTGGCATAGCTCATGGAACGAGAACAATCTACGCCAGTGATCGAAATAAAGGGTTCAGTTCTAAATTTCAATCCCCTGAAGAAGGCCAAAACGTACAATATTTGAAACATCGGGAATATGTCAATAAAGATAAGGACAACAGTCCGAACAATGTAAATAATGTAAATACTAACTTATCTCAGAAGTACAGAAAAACATTAAAAGAATTTTTGAAAATTCTTTCTTAAAATAATTTTATGAAATTTGTTTTTTTTTTTAATTTTTTTCTCTGATTTGGTATCTTTCGCAACGTTTTGAGAATAAAATTATTTAAATAATATTTTGGTTTGATTGCTTGGCCGGAATCTTTTAGACCGAAATGAAGTAAACATCAAATCTAAAGATTAAATTTAGCTACTAGAATTATCGCATCAACTTTTTTTATTTCTTAATTTTCTTTAGCACATTTTTCAGGAATAAGACAAAATACTCATTATTTATTAATGGATATAGTTTTATGGGATATCAAATATAAATTTCGGATATTTACATAGATCTTCAGTTAGGGTTTGCGTTGAGGTGCAGTGGCTCGGAATGAGAAATCGGAGAGCCGTTTCGAATTTTAGCTGAATTCGTTGCATCCACTTACGCCAAAATACCCTTCGCTTTTCTCTCCAGCTGTGTATTAAATATCAGAACAGATTGGTTCTTTAAACTTCGGTTTGCAGCCGGTCTACCGCAGAAAGTAATGGCAACTTACAGCGGGAAAATCTTCTGTCCAGTCCGTTACGTTTCTGTTGAGTGAGGAAAACTGAAGACACAATGGCAGAATAGTGATAACAACAACAACCAACCGCCCGTGCATTGAATACTGCTGCCATATCTGGTCGGGTGCTCCTGTTATACACCTAGGGGTCCTTGACAAAATCCAACGGAAGAATATGGAATTTGATCGATACCGATTTGGCAGCTCGGATACAGTCACTTTCTCATCGGCGCTATGTGGCGTCTCTGTGTCTCTTCTACAGATACTTTCATGGCTTCTTCTCAGATGAACTTAACTCACTGGTACCCCTTATACATGAATTTACGCACTTCCCGCCTGTGATATTTCCTTTCGTTTACTTGTTTTCCCAACAGTAACACTGTTCAAGAATTCAAATGTAAAGTCAATAGTCATCTCCTATCTCACTAACTTGCATCCTCTCTCTCTCTCTCTCTTTCATGCTCCTTACTCCATCCATTCTACTCTCATCAGTATTTTCATCCTTCTCATACCCACTTCCTGACACCCTCTGTAACCTGTCACTCTTTCTCATAACTTACCTCCTCTGTAACTCCTTGCTCAACAGTGGCAGTAAAATACCTTGCTTGTAGCGACACGATTATAAAAAAGAAAAAAATTATCGCCCAAGCGTGTATCACATATGACACTTAACTGACTGATATAATTCTTAACCGAAAAAAAAAAATACAGAAAAAACACGAAGTGAAACGAAATGTTTTCCCTTGACGCTGTTAATTTTTATACACTCCACGAGAAATTTTATTGTTATAGAAAATTATTTTTATAATATTTATATAATGGTTTGGCGATTAGAGACTCTTGATAAAATTTAAAGATCCTGGATAGAATCCGTAGAATAATCTGCAATGTTATTGGTCCTGACCTGACATTATGGCTTGTGCCTCTTTCCCGCCGTCATAACGTAGCGTCTCTGTAGCTTTACGATAAATACTTTAATGGTAATTGTTATGGTGAATGTTCCTCTATGGTACCTAGGCGTTAAGAATTTAAGCACAGTTCCTTATTGGCGCCGCAGAAAGCAATGGCGACCTATTGCAGGATAATCTTCTGCCCGGTCAGTCATGTCTCTTTCGAAACATGATCGCCCAAAGCGTGCATACCGTATGGCACTCAACTGAACTGACCTTATTGGCGGCAAGTTTTCATCAATTTATTTTTGAAATAGCTAGATGTAACCGAAGGTTCTATGCTAATAGTTTCTTCTCTTGTATTTCTCGCTTGTGAAAATCGTTTATGTCTTCTTAAAATATTTAAATGCAATGTCAATCTTCAACTTCTGTTTTCTAAATGCATTTTTGGAATATGCTTTTCCTTATCAACATTAACGATCTCCCAGAAGTAATAAGATCCGTAGTAGGCATATATGACGAAACTATAGTTTACTCTCGCATCGATCAAAAATTTGCCCAGGCTGAGAAAGCAAACCTCGCTGCCAAGCTTGAAAATACCTCCAATCTGTGGTAAACTGGGGGTAAGAAATGGCTCGTGAATTTTAATGCTTCCAAAACGAAGCTGCTATCTATTAACCATCACAGACAATCGCTTCTACCCCACCCATTAGCATGGATACGTTTAGTCTCCCTGAAGGCAAAACACCTTGGCTTAACTGTCACAACAGACCTCAAGTGGAATGACTATATAGAATCCATAGCCAAATCTGCTACTGGGAAAGTCGGTTCTCTATGTAGGGCCAGGACATTTTTCCGTCTGAAACAATCGTGCACATATCTAAATCTACCATCCGCCTGTCACTGAATACTGCTGCCATATCTGGTCGGGTGCTTCTGCTATCCACCTAGGTGTCTTTGACAAAATCCAACGGTGAATCTGCAATGTGATCGATCCCGACTTAGCAGCTCGGATACAGTCATCGGCGCAATGGGGCTTATGAATTTACTCGAGCAACAAGATTAGAAACTCGGTCCCATTTTTATATTGTAAAATCAATAAAGTGTGAACTAAAATTCTACTCCACCAGCTTCTTTTTTCGCACTTTCCGCTTGTGGAATTCCCTTCCATTTACTTGCTTCCCCGACAGCTACAATCTTCTCATCCTTCTTTTAGCCCCTCTATGACACCCCCTGTAAACTGTCTCTTTTTCATATAACTTACCTCCCCCTGCTCAAAAGTGGCAGTAAAATGCCTTGCTTGGAGCGATATAATTATAAAAAAAATTATTCTTTTATAATTCTCTCTTCGTGGAATTGTTTGTTTTCACTCTTATTCTTTTTTAATCGTTTCACCTCAAGCAAGGAGGTACTGCCACTGATGCGCGGGGCGGGGGGGGGGGGCTACATAAGAGTAAAACTTTAGGCAGGAGGAGAGTGTAAAGAAAGACGGACCAGTTACAGGGGTTATCAGAGAAAGGGCAAGACAATTATGGGAACACAGGTGTGAAGACATTTGCGAAGATAGAAAGAAAGGAAAAGAACAAGATACACAGGTGATGCAGAAAGGACTGGAGTCAAGTGGATAAGAGATGGGATTGCATTTAAATTCCTGGGGATTGTAAGGAAAGCAAGTATATCCGCGATTACTTCAACATTTCTATAATGAGTATACATCTACTAACCTGCTTAACTACTTAAATAGGTAGAAGAAATAGTTTTTTTTTAATCATTTCACCCGAAACAAGGCAGTTTTACTGCCACTGTTACGCAGGGCGTTACATAGAGGAAAGTGATGAGAAAGAGGGGTAGGTTATCGGTATCGATCACATTACAGATTCTTCGTTTGATTTTGTCAAGAACCCCGATGTGAATAGCAAGGGCACCCGACCAGAAAGACATTTTGTAGTTAATCGATAGGCAATAACATATATTATATATACATATAATAGGTACCTCTACTAATCGCTAATAAAAACAGTTTAAACAAAAAAGGTTTCAAACTTAATAAAAATGAAGTTTTTCTATCAAAATTATAATGTTATTATTAAGAGGAAAGAATAAAGTATCTTTTAATTTTTAAAAAATATTTTAATCCTTTTTAACACATTAAAAATTTTGATGAAATTCTTCTTTTGATTTTCGTTAGTGGGTAACCAATTGTCACGAGAGTTTACAATGGATAATGTAATAATCAGTCAGTCAGTTGAGCGCCATACGTGATACACGCTTTGGGCGATCATGTCTCGAAAAAGACATGACTGACTGGGCAGAAGATTGTCCGGCAGTAGTTTGCCATTGCTTTCTGCGGTAGACTGGCTACCGACCAATGCTATAGATCCCAATCTGTTCTATTATTTAGCACATAGCTAGAAGGGGAAGAGATGTATTATAGTATTAAGTAGTAATTAGTGGGGGATCAGTTTATTACTTCATAACAATATAAAGCTGATTCTCCACTTTATGACCAGTAGAAGCCTTTCCAGTAGAAGCCTTTCCAACTATTATATTCAGTCAGTCAGTTAAGCGCCATACGTGATACACGCTTTGGGCGATCATGTCTCGAAAAAGACATGATTGACTGGGCAGAAGATTATCCCGCAGTAGTTTGCCATTGCTTTCTGCAGTAGACTGGCTGCCGACCAAGGCTATAGAACACAATCTGTTCTATTATTTAACCAATAACTCGAGAGAAGAGATAGATTAATATCCATATCTTTCTCTTGTGTAAGAGAATGCAAGGAATTCAACAGGATTTCTAACTTGGCTTACCGAGTTGTCGTCTCGAGTCGATATCCACTGTACCACGGCGCCCATCCATTACGTAACTCGATTTTTTTAAAAATAGGAATGGTATTAATAGAATGAGAGTAGGAAAGAACAAGAAGAATGAAAATCTAAGAAATGACTGAACAAAAAGAAAGAAAGAAAGAAAGAAAAACTGAAAAGGCAAAAAAAAAAACAACAACAAAGAATGAACTGAACAGAAAGAAAGAAAAGTGAAATATATATACCAGAAAAGGGCTTCTTTTTTTCTAGCTTTCACCTTCTTTCTTTCAATGTCTTGCTTAGTCTCGTGAAATAATATTCGAAGAGAGATAGAGAGAGAAAGAGAGAAAGTTAGGAAGAAAGAAAGAGAAATGAAATGACGAATGTGATAACAACAAAGGATAAACTGAAAAGAAATAAATGCCGAAAAAAGAAAAACAGAAACAAAAAGAGAAGCAAAACATTGAAAAACAAGAAATAGACTGAATAGAAAGAAAGCGACAGAGAAAAATGAAAAAGAAAAGAACGAAAGTCAGAAAGAAAAAATGAAATAGAAAGTGTGTATGAAAACTAGAAATGGTATGAAAAGAAAGAAAGAAAGAAAGAAAGAAAGAAAAAGAGGGAAACACTACGATTAGAAAGAAAGAAAAAAGAAAGAAAGAAAGAAAGAAAGAAAGAAAAAGGGAAAAAATTAGGAATGATCTGAATAGAAAGAGAGAAAGAGAAATAGGAAAACTATGAAATGACTAAACAGAAAGAAAGAAGAAAAGAAAGAAAAAGAGGGAAAACACTACGATTGGACTAAACAGAAAGAAAGAAAGAAAGAAAGAAAGAAAGAAAGAAAGAAAGAAAGAAAGGAAAAGGCAAAACAGGAATGGTCTAAATAGAAATAAATAAATAAAGAAAGAAAGAAAGAAAGAAAAGAGGGAAAACACTAAGAATGGTCTGAACAGAAAGAAAGAAACAAACAAACATACAAACAAACCAACAAACAAAAGAAAAAGGGAAAAAACTAGGAATGATATGAATAGAAAGTAAGAAATAAAGAAAGAGAAAGAGGAAAAAATATGAATAGACTGAACAGAAAGAAATAGGAATGGACCGAACAGAAGAAAGAAAGAAAGAAAGAAAGAAAGAAAGAAAGAAAAAGTAGGAATGGTCTGAACAGAAACTAAGAAAGAAAGAGGAAGAACTATGAATATACTGAACAGAAAGAATGAAGGAAAGAAGGAATAAAACAGAGACAGAAAGTGAAAATGAAAGTATGAAAAATTAGAAATTATCTGAACAGATACAAAGAAAAAATAAAGAAAGAGAGAAAAAGAGAGAAAACTAGGAATGAACTAGAAATGATTTGAACAAAAAAGAGAAGAAAGAAAGAAAGAAAGAAAGAAAGAAAGAAAGAAAAAAAAGAGGAAAACTGGGGAAAATCTAAAATAAATAAATAAAGAAATAAAGAAAGAAAGAAAGAAAGAAAGAAAGAAAAAAGAGAGTAAAAACTATGAATGGACTGTAAAGAAAGAAAGAAAGAAAGAAAGAAAGAAAGAAAGAGGAGGAAAGCACTAAGAATGGACTGAAAAGAAAGAAAGAAAGGAAGAAAGAAAGAAAGAAAGAAAGAAAGAAGAAGAAAGCACTAAGAATGGACTGACAAGAAAGAAAGAAAGAAAGAAAGAAAGAAAGAAAGAAAGAAAGGAAGGAAAGAAGAGAGTAAAAACTATGAATGGACTGTAAAGAAAGAAAGAAAGAAAGAAAGAAAGAAAGAAAGAAAGAAAGAAAGAATGGCAAAACGAATAAGATATAAAAATTACAGGTTTCTTTTTTTACTTTTCTTTTTCTTTTTATCTTTCTTTTATCAAATAATAAACGAAGAAGAAAGAAAGAAAGAAAGGAAAGAAGAGAGTAAAAACTATGAATGGACTGTAAAGAAAGAAAGAAAGAAAGAAAGAAAGAAAGAAAGAAAGAAAGAATGGCAAAACGAATATTAATAAGATATAAAAATTACAGGTTTCTTTTTTTACTTTTCTTTTTCTTTTTCTTTTTCTTTTATCAAATAATAAACGAAGATAGAGATATGAACTAATAAAGAGAGAAAGAGAAAGAGGTAGCTTGATCGAAATAGAAAGAGTCACAGGAAGAATAGCAAGTCAGAGAGAGATAAAGAGAGAGATAAAGAGAGAGAGAGAGATATATATTTAGGGAATTTGTATATTGGGCGATTATTTTTAATTCGCTTTAACTGATGCTTTTTTCTTATGTAACCATCGGTTGAAGGTCAAAGTTATTATGATTATCACAACTCTGTTATTTTATGCTCTGAAATTCGTCGCCTCTCGACGGGGTCATTTGGCAACCTGACAAATGTTTAAGCTTGTTTACCTATAGCCAAACACACAAATATATTTGTCTATATTTAAACAGGCGAGATGGACGTTTAGGAGTATGTCTACTGAAATTTAGAGAAACGCCTGACCTACAAGCGGAAAACAGATTGAATGCATTGATTGAAATCTGCTTCAGATCCATGACAACCTGGTAAAACATTTGACGATGAATTTCAGCCCGTTCGTTCTGGTGCAGTGGATATGGGCCCGGAACAAGAAATCTGAAAACCGACTTCCATATCCAGCTGAATTTTTTCATTCACATACGCGCAAATACCCTTGGGAAGGGTAAGAATCTGTTGCCTCTCCCTTCAGCTATGGGTTAAATAGTGGTACAGATAGGGTTCTATATACTTGATTGGCAACCACTCTATTGCAGATAGTAATGGCAATCTGGTGTGGGAAAATATTCTACCCAGTCAGTCATATCTTTTTCGAGCTCAAGCGTTTATCACGTACTAGCAGTATAGCCCGGCGTTGCTCGGGTGTAATGAAAGCTTTAAAACTAATCCATGGTCCTGGAGCTCAGACTCTTTGAACGTTGGCACGAAAGACTAAAAAGCAAGAGTTGTTTCCAGTTAAAGCGAAACCGTAGACTGAAAGAAAAATGAATGGATGTATAATTGTAGTTCTTAGTCTCAGCCATGATACCATTTACTCAGAGGACTTATTAAGCCTACAAAATTCACTTTACGACGAAAAAAACTTATTTGATATCGATACCAGGAAATCAACATTTGATTTACAACCATTCATTTTTCTTTCAGTATACGGTTTCGCTTTAACTGGAAACAACTATTGCTTTTAGTCTTTCGTGCCAACGTCCAAAGAGTCTGAGGTCCAGAACCATGGATTAGTTTTAAAGCTTTCATTACACACGAGCAACGCCGGGCTATACTGCTAGTGTGACATAATGCAGTTGCATTCTCTCAATGAATAGGTTTAAGATGTTCTATTTTCATCTGTTGTGTAATCTATCACTGAGATGCAATACCTAATGTATGTTAGTGTAATATAAATTTATTCTTAATGGAATTCTTTTTAGGTTCCGCCAGCAAAGGTTATGTTAATCCCCAGGAGAGTGACTCAGGGTCTCTTCTCGGACTAACGATTTCCGCTGAGATGAAATGGAAAGATTATATTGAATCAATCACTAAGTATCACTTCTAGAAAAATTGGTTCAGAATCAATCTCCAGGAGAGTAAGTCATCGCGCCATTTTATTTATTTATTTTTTAATCGTATCACCAATTAAAAAAAAATGAAAAAAAAAATGAGAAGATTGGAAAAGAGAACGCCGGAAACCACATCCTAAACAGGGAAAAAAGGGATGAGCCTCTACACCTGTTCAATAGACGTGGGTGGAGTGTGAACCGGGCGATAGTTTAGTCTATCTACTCCAATTGAAAACAAAACAAAAAAAAAATGAGAAGATTGGAAAAGAGAACGCCGGAAACCACATCCTAAACAGGGAAAAAAGGGATGATCCTCTTAACCTGTTCAATAGACTGGGTGGGGCGTGAACCGGGCGATAGATAGATCTATCTACTCCAATTGAAAAAAAAAAACAAAGTGAGAAGATTGGAAAAGAGAACACCGGAAACCACATCCTAAACAGGGAACAAGGGATGAGCTTCTTAACCTGTTCAATAGACGTGGGTGGAGTGTGAACCGAGCGATAGTTTAGTCTATCTACTCCAATTGAAAACAAAACAAAAAAAAAAACAAATGAGAAGGTTGGAAAAGAGAACGCCGGAAACCACATCCTAAACAGGGAACAAGGGATGAGCTTCTTAACCTGTTCAATAGACGTGGGTGGAGTGTGAACCGAGCGATAGTTTAGTCTATCTACTCCAATTGAAAACAAAACAAAAAAAATGAGAAGATTGGAAAAGAGAAAGCCGGAAACCACATCCTAAACAGGGGACAAGGGATGATCCTCTTAACCTGTTCAATCGACGTGGGTGGGGCGTGAACCGGGCGATAGATAGATCTATCTACTCCAATTGAAAAAAAAAACAAAGTGAGAAGATTGGAAAAGACTAAGGTTTTCCGTTGACATGAAGTAGAAAGATTATAAGGAATCAATTGGTAAGTTTACAGCTAGGAAAGTTGGTTCACTGTGTCGGGCTAGACAAATATTATCGTCTGAATCTATCCCCAGGGAACAGGCTCATTGCGCTTTCTTAGACTAAAGTTTTCCGCTGACAAGATTATAACGAATCAATTGCTAGTTCTACTGCCAGGAAAGTTGGTTCACTGTGTCGGGCTAGACAAATATTATCGTCTGAATCTATCCCCAGGGAACAGGCTCATTGCGCTTTCTTAGACTAAAGTTTTCCGCGGACAAGATTATAACGAATCAATTGCTAGTTCTACTGCCAGGAAAGTTGGTTCACTGTGTCGGGCTAAACAATTTTCTCTCTAGATATTTATGAGTGAAGCTTTTCTCCTAACTTTAAATATGGCTGCCGTGCACCTGTTATATGTTTATAGGTTCTTTACAAAACCGAAAAATAGAATCGGTAATGTTATTAGTCGTGCCTGGCTTAAGTCTCTTACCTACCCACGTAACATAACTTATCTATTTTAGTATAAATACGAGTCCTTTTATGGCAAGCGTTCTGATGAACTTTCCGTTATGGTACCGAAACTTTATGAATTAAAGTGCAGTACTGGATTAGCGGTAAGGTTTCATTATTATTACTTTATAATGTTGTAGAGTTGCTAGAACCCCTTCAACACTCTAACCGATGAACTGGCTCATATCCTGAAAGAGTCAATGAGTATGTATTTAAAGGGTTTTCTTAATAAGTTCTGACAATCAGAATTAATATTCGGACTGATTTCCTTCGTCGGCTATATATTATTTAGTCCCTTCTCTTGCTCGTAAGTTTTGTTTTCTTAATTGTTTGTAACTTATGGGATTGTATTTTTTTGCACATATCCATTAGCACCGGATACGGTGTTGAATAAATATATTAAACATTCATTTTTCTCTGTGTATCATTCACCTCAATGATACAACATATAGTTGAAACTTGAAGTTCTATGCTAACTATAATAAATTCTATCGCAGTACTCTCTTGTGGAACCCTGGATTCTTGCTTTTTTTCTGGTACCCGGACTACATGCATCTAATCGTGCCACTCGGTTGGTAACTAGGTCCCACACTTTTATGAGCGAAATATTTAAATGTAACCAACTCTCATTTAACAGTTTCGTTTCTCACATTTCTGATTTGTGGAACTCAATTCTTAACCCTCTAGGGCCATTCGTATCATATTTGATACAGTATTTCCCTATAAGGAAACATTTGGTATTTCCCTATAAGGAAACATTTGGTATTCATTGACTGAGCAGTCAGTACTGCTTTCATTTGAAATTTATAAAATATTTCTCTTAAAAAATTTTTCAGGAAAATATTTCTTTCAAGGCTTGTTTTCATTTTATTATATTATTAACTAGTAATTAGTGGGGGGTCAGTTTATTACTTCATGACAATAGAAAACCGATCACCCACTTTATGCCCAGTGGAAGCCTTAACCCTCTAGGGCCATTCGTATCATATTTGATACAGTATTTCCCTATAAGGAAACATTTGGTATTTCCCTATAAGGAAACATTTGGTATTCATTGACTGAGCAGTCAGTACTGCTTTCATTTGAAATTTATAAAAAATTTCTCTTAAAAAATTTTTCAGGAAAATATTTCTTTCAAGGCTTGTTTTCATACTGTATCAAATATGATACGAATGGCCCTAGAGGGTTAAGGCTTCTACTGGGCATAAAGCGGGGGATCAGTTCTATATTGTTATGAAGTAATAAACAGATCCCCCACTAATATGATACGAATGGCCCTAGAGGGTTAAGGCTTCTACTGGGCATAAAGTGGGGGATCAGTTCTATATTGTTATGAAGTAATAAACAGATCCCCCACTAATATGATACGAATGGCCCTAGAGGGTTAATAGCTACAATATCCAAACATTTAAATGCAACGTCAATCACTATCTTTTATCTACTTGATTCCCATCCATTTCTCACCTTTTCTTTGATATTCCTAATACCTTTTTTATTCTTTTAGTCTAGCCCTCTGCGTACCATTTGAATTTCTGCCTTGCATGGGTGGAAATGATTTTTAAAATAGTTTGATCTTTATGCCAATCGTTAACTATTGTCTTCTTAATTCTTTTTCTTTCATAATCCTCATTCTTTAAATGTAGTTATTCTCATATTCTCTAACACTCAGTTATCGCTTGTGTCTTAGTGGCTTTATTGTCTTGCTTCGGATTGTTGTGGATCACGGAAATGGGAACCACACAAAATCAAGAAACAACAACCAAAATTTGAAATAAAATATAAGTATAGTGAATGTAAAGATATAAATTGAGCGCAGGTTAGTAATCCAGGAAAGATCTTAACGCCGATCACTCTGAGTGGCTTAAAGACTCTATTACTGATCCAGCGGGCATTCACGCCATGAACTTTGCTCTTTCCCAGTCCCTTACGCAAGTGGTGGACTTTCCAACTCGCTTTCCAAGCACTCCCTCTGGACACTCCTCGCTAATAGATATATGTTTTACCTCTGCACCTAACGGCTGTCAAGTCTCGCAGCTTTACCCTCTCGGCAATTCCGACCATGCTGTTGTCTCTCTCAATATTTCTTTCCACTTTCACTCTCCCCAGGAGCCTCCTACCTATAGAACCTTCTACTGCTACCAAAAAGCTGACTGGAACGTCTTTCGCGATTTCCTCTGCGACGTCCCTTGGGGAAAAGTTTTCGATCTCCCAGTTGATGACCGTGCCTCCGAGGTTTCGTCGTGGGTGAAAGCTGGTATTGATGCCTTCATACCTACCAGGAAGTAGTGTCTAAAACCTCATTCCTCTCCGTGGTTCTCTCCTACCCGTTCGGCCGCCATTGCCCACAGGGACCATTACGTCTGACTATTCCAGAGACAGTCATCTGATCACAATAGGCGCCTATTTACATCTGCTCGTAATGAGTGCAAGAGAATCCTGAATGACGCCAAATGGTTGTTTGCTAAGAGAATGCGACAGCGCATAGCTGACCGCAAGTTCGGCTCCAAGGACTATTGGAGGATTTGCAAACGAGTCCTGAACAATAGGAAATCCTCAATACCTCCTTTAATCCATGAATTTGAGGTTCTCACGTCATCTGCGGACAAAACTGAGTGCTTTGCTCGCAGATTCTCATCCAACTCCACATTTGACTCATCTGGAGTACCCTCTCCCGACTTCCCCATTAGAACTGAGGTCAAACATTACGACGAATATATTACCTCGACAGTAGTATCCCGAGTAATTTCAAAACTTGACCCCCATAGGCGAGCGGTGGTGATGGAATCCGGTGATATTCCTTAAGAGGTGCTCTCCTGAACTCTCCCCTGTCCTCTCTAAACTGTATATTTACTGCCTTTCTGCTTCCTGTTTTCCTGCATGCTGGGAGTTCTCTTCAGTTGTTCCTGTATTTAAGAACTGTGGTGAACACTCGGACCCATCAAACTACCGCCCTATCAGTCTCTACCAATTTTCGCGTAAGTGATCGAGGCCATAATTAAAATAGTTCAACATCTTACTGCCCACAAACTCTACTCTGACAGGCAGTATGTCTTCTGCTTTGCCAGGTCCACGGCCGACATGCTAACAACCGTTACGGAGTACATGCTCCAGGCCCTTGATGAGTCAGGCGAGGCTCGTGCTGTTGCTCTGGACATCTCCAAGGCTTTTGACAGGGTTTGGCACTCTGGCCTTCTGTGCAAGCTACGCGGTTACGGTATTACCGGACGCTTGCTTGATCTAATCCAATCTTTTTTAAATAACAGCAAAATGAAGGTCGTGTTGAATGGGCATGCCTCTTCATCCTACAGCACAAATGCTGGTGTCTCACAGGGCTCTATCCTGGGCCCGACGCTCTTCCTTATTTTCATCAATGACCTCCCAGATGAGATCAGTTCCCAAGTAGGCATCTACGCGGATGACACCACAATTTACTCACGCATCAGTAAGAAACCCATCGTGACGGACAAACATAATCTCACTGATGACCTTGAACGGGATCTACACTCTGTGGTGAATTAGGGCAAGAAGTGGCTTGTCAAGTTCAATGCGTCTAAGACCAAACTGTTGTCTGTCAATCATCACAGGCAACCTCTCCTGCCTCTAATAAACATGGACCAAGCGACTCTCCCTGAGAGCAATACACTGCGCCTCCTCGGCCTTAACCTCTCTTCTGATCTCAAATGGAACCACTACATCGAGTCCATAACTACATCCACTGCTAAGAAGGTTGGGTCACTGTGTCGGGCCAGGATGTTTTTCCGCCTGAATCCATCCTGCATATATACAAATCAACCATTCGTCTGTGCATGGAATACTGCTGTCATATATGGTCAGGCGCTCCTGCCGTTCATCTCAGTGTTCTCGACAGGCTCCAAAGGAGAATCAGTAATGCGATAGGTACTGACTTGGCGGCTCGACTACAGCCACTTCCCCACCGACGAAATGTGCCCTCCCTTTGTCTGTTCTATAAGTACTTTCATGGCTTCTGCTCAGACGAACTCAAGTCACTGCTGCCTCCTCAACATGTGTTTGCTCGTGCAACCAGATTGGCAACTGGGTCCCACCCTTTCACTTTTAGGTTAGCCAAATGCAGACGACAATTCTACTTCTGCAGCTTCTTCTCTCACACTTCCAGCCTGTGGAACTCGCTCCCATATTCTTCCTTTCCCGACGGCTACAACCTCCAGGAATTTAAATGCAAGGTCAATACTCATCTATTAACCACTTGACTGAAGCTCTTTTCCCACCCCGTATATCCTTTCCTTTCTTTCCACCTTTGAAACTGTCATCACACCTGCATTCTCATCTTTCTATTGCTCCTTTCTAACTGGTTCGTCTTCCTCTTTACTCTCTTCTAATTAATCTTTTTTACACTTATGTAGCCCCCTGCACATCAGTGGTATTACCGCCTTGCTCGGGGTGATACGATTAAAAAAAATACAGTTAGTATGAAGTATATATATATAAGTCTCTGAAGTGAAGCCGTAGTGTGTTTAGTATGTCCACGTCGGAAGCTGACGGGTGCATTGTAATAATCGACTGGCTGAGTGGAGTTCAGAGCTACTATGAACTGCTGACGCTGTATTCTCCGTGAAACCTCGGTATGTTCCGGTATCTCTCGGATCACACGTGTCTCACGGTATCTCACTATGGCAGTGTTATATGTATACTGAAGTCGAGTTCATTGTCATGGAAAAAGGGGAGACCCCACAACAGGGATGAAATGTAAAAAATTAAATGAAAATTCAGTCGAGATATCAATTGTTCTTAATACTTGTTCTTTTATTGTCCTCTCTCCTTTAATAGTAGTTTTTATCATATTTTCTAACAATCAGTAACCGCTTGTTTTAGTGGCTTTATTGCCTTGCTTGGAATAAAATGTACAAATTTAAGCGCAATGTCAATAGTTGTCTTCTGTCTTCATAAGACTTGTCCTTTTATTGTCTTTTCTCTTTCATTTTTGTAATATTCTCTGTCAGTCAGTAACCGCTTGCGTCTTAGTGGCTTTGTTGCCTTGCTTGGGATGACATGTAAAAATTTAAGTGAGGCGAGAATCAAAGTCAGTATTCTGTTGTAAAGATTCTGGTGAGTCTAGCTTGTTAACCATTACACGACGTCGAGGTGCCCCGCTCGGAATGAAACGATTAACAAAAATCTGCCACATATGACTCGTTGTTTGGATGATACATTCGGAATTACACTTGTTTCTCTCAAAACGGAAATTGTTTATGACCCAACGTAATAAAATGCGAGCGTGTCCATGCATCTAAAACACACGAAGGCATTTTGAAACATTTATCGGCTGCACCAATCAATAATACACACAACCCGCCAGAAACAAATGTTGATACATGGTCGGAGGGAAGTTGCCCTGAGAATTTATCAGAACTTTCATGTAAAGTTATGGATTTATATGCAATACATGTCTAATGCTTCACCAACTATTTATCAACGACATTGGCTGGGTAAACGAATTTCTTCGGCTTCGTAGGAAATACAAATTAGGGAAAGAATACAGGTGTACAAAATGGAGAAAAGGGTGGTCAAATTTCATTAGGGTATCATTTGGCCAGGAAAGCAAAGAAGAGAGTACTAGATTGCTTTGTGATGTCTGTCCTTCAATATGGCAGTGAATGCTGGACAATATCAGGGAAGATGAAGGGAAACCTGAAGTAACCGAAATGTGATTCTACAGAAGGATGCTGCGGATGTTATGGACCGACCATGTGAGCAACGCTGAAGTTTTGGAGTGGATACAAACGGAAACGAAACTAATACTTAACATCAGGAAAAGACAGCTAAAGTTTCTGGGGAATGTAATGAGAAAGAGGTGCTTGGAAAATCTGATGCTCACAGAGGGATAGAGAGACAAGTGAACATACTTGATGGGCATAGCGGGGTATAGGTGGGGTAACGAGAAGGCGAGCTAAGAGCCACTAGGGATAGAGAGATATGGAAGATCATGATCGCCTACGTCCTGAAGGGACACGGCACAAAGAAGATCATTTGTCCGGTTGACAAAGTGAGGTAGGGCCTACAGGGGTAGATCATAGGTAAATTCTTTTTTTATACAAATACAGACCTTTGTTGATCGATTTTTAACGGCATATCAACTCCGTATTGGCCATTTAATGCTAAAATTTAATTTTTTTGAAAGCGTTGGAGGAATATTGCTTTCATGATTTAAGTTTTATTCGCATAAAAAAATTGAACAATATCATTTACTCACTTTTGTTTATTAAGTAATGTCTTTGTCTATATTTTTGAGATGAAGTAGTATTTACCGTATTTACATTATTCGGACTATTGTCCTGATCTTTGTTGCCATTTGTACGACGTTTCTGCCGTTGTACGTTACGGCTTTCTTCAGGTGCTAGGAATTTCGAACCGAATTCTATATTACAATCATTGGAGTATTTCATTCTCATTCCTTGCGTAGTAATGCCAGGATTGGAAGTCATGAGTTATCTCCCTCCAATCCTGGAAGTTACTTGTTCACCAATGCTGTAGCCTGGTATTGAACTCATATAGACGTTGGTTAGTTCCTGACTTGACTCTTACACTTGTGAGTTCAATATCAGGCGACAGCAGTGGTGAACAAGTAACTTGCAGGGTTAGAGGGAGATAACTCATGATTTCCAATCGTGGCATTGCTACTACGCAAGGAATGAGAATCATATACTCCAGTAATTGTAATAAAGAGTTCGGGTCGAAATTCCCAGAACCTGAGGAAGGCCGGAGAGTACAACTGCCAAAAGGTCGTACAAATTGCAACAAAGATCAGGACAATAGTCTGAATAATATAAATACATTAAGTGACGTTATTTAATATCTTTCATAATTAGCCAAGACTTTTCTGTTGACAGCATTTTTACTTTTGTTTATAAATATTTTCGGCAAAATAAAATCGTTACATTTGCTTTGATAAAATAGTTCAGAGCACGAAACGCGTCGGGGTTGATATGTGACAATTTAGTATTTGTACATAGAGCCGAGTTTAAATTCCAGTTGAATTCGTGGCATTCCGTTACCCGCAAATATTCTTGGGAAAGGTAGTAATTGATCTGATTTTTCTCCGTCTATGGATGAAATGGCAGAACAAATTGGGTTCTATAGCCTTTTTAGGCTACCGGTCTACGAAGAAAGCAATGTCAACCCACTGCAAGAAAATCTACCTAGTCAGATTCGAGACAAGATTGCCCAAGCTTGTATCAAGCATGACACTCAATATATATATATATATATATATATATATATATATATTGTAACTAAGTTGTAGAACTCGTAGGTTTTTTAACCTGTTGTTCATGCATTTAATTTTATAAAGAGTGCTCGATACAAATGTAGAGCGTTATACTGTAATGGTTGTTACAATGGTTTATAAATTCATAGTATCACTACACAAAAATTTTCGCGTTTCGAAGCTAGCCATGTGTCTAGGCTGCTTCTTCTTCAGCTGATTTTTTTTTTTTAATCATATCACCCCGAACAAAGTGGTAAGGCCACTGAAGCGCAGGGGGCTACGTAATAGTGAAAAGATTGGAAAAGAGAAAGCCGGAAACCACATCCTAAACAAGGAACAAGGGGTGAGCCTCTTCACCTGTTCAATAGACGTGGGTGAAGTGTGAACCGGGCGATAGTTTAGTCTATCTACTCCAATTGAAAAAAGAAAAAAAGAAAACATTGAAAAGATTGGAAAAGAGAAAGCCGGAAACCACATCCTAAACAAGGAACAAGGGGTGAGCCTCTTCACCTGTTCAATAGACATTTTCATATCAACAATATCTTGTTGATATGAAAATTATCTAGTTGAAAAAACCGTTTATTTGTGTTGGATTTGGCTACAGAAACCAAGACATCCAATACATAGCAAACAATAACATCAACAAGAAAAATAGAAACAGAAAAATCATTTGGTACACACTTCCTTTAAACCAAATGATCAACACCAAGCTAGAACAAAAGTTCCTGAACTTAATTAAAAAACATTTCCCCACAAGTAACCCTCTCAGTAAAATCTTCAACAAAAATACACTTAAACTAAGCTACAGTTGCACAAACAACCTAGAAAAAATCAGAACAAACCATAACAAATATATCCTTAATCAACACGTAGATCAAAATAAAACCGACAACCACAATACAATCAAACACAACAACGAAAACGTGTGCAATTGTAGAAACCCTAGTAACTGCCCACTACAAAATAAATGTAAAACAAACTCAATAATCTATCAATGCAACATAACATCTATTGAAAATTCAACTATAAATAAAGTGTATATCGAAGCTACTAAGAACACTTTTAAGCAGCGCTGGTACATGCACCTAACCTCATTTAAAAACAGCTTATACCGAAACCAAACATCCCTTTCTACATACTTTTTAAAGCTAAAGGATTCAAAACAGAAACCCAAAGTGAAATAGAAAATCCTAGAAAAAGCTAGAACTTGCAACTCACTTGACGACATCTGCCGTTTATGTCGAAGTGAAAAGTTACACATTCTAGAGTACCCCAACAGTAGCGATCTATTAAACCGTAGAGACGAATTAGCAGTACTATGCAAACGTCGCAAATGTTTCTCGCTAAAATTTAAATAAACAAATAAACACCGAACCCCCAAAAGAAAAAATACACATAACCAACCCTATTAATAAACAGAACAAAATAAACGTAGAAACAAAGACAACAAACCCCATACCATACCAGCCAAATTCCAGCTACAGTAAAATAGTAGAAAAATAAAATATCGACACTAAAAAAGTAAAAAACAAAACAAACACATACCCCAATACAAAATAACCAAAATTAAAGAAGAAGCAACCAGTCCAAAAACAAAACAACACCTACCAACCCCTAAACCAAATAACAACACCCACGGCGCCACCACGCTACACGCAGACAAGATAAATAGGAAAACCTACCCTGAACTTAGCCACCCCTCCAAACACTTAACCCTAAGACGTTAAAAAGGTCAACAGAATTCAGATTACAGCTCAACCCCACTATCACCTAAAAAACAAAAAAAACAAAAAACAAATCCAACACAAATATACGGTTTTTTCAACTAGATAATTTTCATACACTCCTGATCAAAAATTTAAGACCACTTAAAAATCTTTAAAAAGAAATTTTATTTTACAGATAGATTTTATAAAAATGTAAATTTCTAAATAAAATGTTTGGAATATAGCTTTTTGTTTCCATAACCTTTTAGATTGTAGTATTGGTAACCTTAAGTGGGAGGAGTTTAAAATCTATCAGTAAAAAAATATTTCTTTTTAAAGATTTTTAAGTGGTCTTAAAATTTTGATCAGGAGTGTATCAACAAGATCACCTGAAGAAGAAGCAGCCTAGACACATGGCTAGCTTCGAAACGCGAAGATTTTTGTGTAGTGATCATATGAATTTATAAACTATTGTAATAACTATTACAATATATATATGTATATATATATATATATATATATATATATATATATATATATCAGTCGTTTGTTCAGTAATATTTCATCGTTCATTCTGTAATGAATTAGAACACTTTAACTACTAGCGTATGTTTACATGGTATATCACACGCTAAAGGTCTGCCGCCTTCTACCGAGCTCCCATAGCTGAGATGTAGAATCGCCGACTGACGCCAATTCGGTTGAGTTTCAATCCGGGGTAAAAGCAATCGGATGCCTAACCGTACTGATGAGCTGTAATATAGTGAAAGAGACTTGTCTGCGGATAACTATATATGTATATATATAAATGTATATATATATAGTTTCGATCCCGACCAGAAGCAAGTGGATGCGTCTAGCCACACTGATGAGCTGTGATACAGCGATACAGGCTTGTATGTCGATGACTGATATATATATATGCATACACACTATTTTCCATAATTATTAGGCCATCCCCAGTTTTAAAAGAAAAAATGATGTATTTCATACTATTTTTTAGTATTTATTGCCAAGTGAATAATTCCAAATGAAAATAGAATGGTACTTTTGTTATTATTGTTTTGCAAATTTTACAAGGAATCCAGGAAGCCTTTGCTTCGGCCAGCCAATAAGAAGAAGAGACTAGCATGGGGAAGAGAGCACAAAATCTGGACACCAGAACAGTTCATTTGATGCAAATGTTGTTGTGCAGTATTAACAAAAGAACCATTCTATTTTTATTTAGAATTATCCACTTGGCAATAAATACTAAAAATAGTATGAAATAGATAATTTTTTCTAAAAACTGGGGTGGCCTAATAATTATGGCCGGTAGTGTGTGTGTGTATATATATATATATATATTAGTAATTGTTTCACCCCAAACAAGGCCAATGATACGCAGGAGGCTATATAAAAAATGATTAGATAAAAGGAAGCCAAAAAGAAAGACTAAACAGTTACAGGGAGTGTCAGAGAAGGGAACAAGAGATGGATGGCAATACTGGTGTGATGACATTGCAAAGGTAGAGAGAAAGGAAAAAGTATACAGGGTGATTTAGAAAGAACTGGCGTCAAATGGTTAAGAGACGGGTATTGACATTGGATTTAAATTCCTAGAGGTTGTAGCCATCAGGAAAGCAAGAATATAGAAGAGACTTCCACAGGTGGGAAGTGCGAGAAAAGAAGTTGCCGAAGTAGATTTGTCGGCTGCATTTGGTTGATCTAACTGTGAATGGGTGGGACCCAGTTGCCAGTCTGGTTACATGAGTAAACGCATGTGGCAGGGGCATTAGTGACTTAAGTTCGTCGGAGCAAAGGCCATGAAAATATTTAAAGAACAGACAAAGGGAAGCCGCATCCCGTCGGTGAGAAAGTGGCTGGAGTCGAGCTGCCAGATCACATTACTGATTCTCCTTTGGAGCCTGTTGAGAACACTGAGTTGAACAGCGGGGGCGCCTGATCATATATGACAGCAGTATTCCATGCACGGACGGATGGTTGATTTGTATATTTGCAAGATGTATTCAGGCGGAAAAAACATCATGGGACGACACTGATACAACCTTCCCAGCAGTGGATCTAGAGATGGTTATATGCAGGTTTATATTGTAGATATTTATTTATATTTTGGAATATATTTTGATTTAATAATATATAGAATATTATATGGATTAATGTCATGAGAAAATTCATTCATGTTGGTTATTTAATTTTGTTTTAACGGCATATCAGTCACGATGGATTATTATCTAAATAATTTGAACATTAAATTTGAAGTTTATGGCTTCAACTAAATATATTTTAACGCAATTTTTTTTTAATCATTTCACCCCGAGCAAGGCGGAAACGCCACTGATGTGCAGGGGGTTACATAAATGTAAAAAGATTAATTAGAAAAGAGTGAGGAGTACAAGCTAGTTAGAAAGGAACAATAGAAAGCTGAGAAAGCAGGTGCAATGACAGATACATAGGCAGAGAGAAAGTGAAGGTCATACAGGGGAGGGGAGAGAGCTAGAGTCCAGTGGTTAGTAGATAAGTATTAACTTTGCATTTAAATTTCTGGAGGTCGTAGCCGTCAGGAAAGCAAGAATACGGGAGTGAGTTCCACAGGCGGGAAGTGCGAGAGGAAGCTGCAGGAGTAGAATTGTCGTCTGCATTTGGCTAACCTGACTGTGAATGGGTGGGACCCAGTTGCCAGTCTGGTTGCACGGGTAAACACCTGTTGAGGAGGCATCAGTGACTTAAGCTCATCCGAGCAGAAGCCATGAAAGTATTTATAGAAGAGACAGAGGGAGGCCACATTTCGACGATGGGAAAGTTGCTGCAGTCGATTCGCCAGATCAGTACCTATCACATTACAGACTCTCCTTTGGAGCTTGTCAAGAACACTGAGGAGAACGGCAAGGGCACCTGACCATAAATGGCAGCAGTACTCCATGCACGGACGGATGGTTGACTTGTATATATGCAGGATGGATTCAGGTGGAAAAAGCATCCTGGATCGACATAGTGACCCAATCTTCTTAGCAGTAGATTTTGCTATGGATTCAACATAGTGGTTCCATTTGAGGTCTGAGGACAGGGTAAGTCCGAGGAGGCGTAGTGTATTACTCTCCGGGAGAATCATCTGGTCCATGCTTATGGGAGGCAGAAGAGGTTGCCTGTAATGGTTAGCAGACAACAGCTTGGTCTTAGAGGAATTGAAGTTGACAATCCACTTCTTGCCCCAGTTCACCACAGAGTGTAGATCCCGCTCAAGGTCAGCAGCGAGATTATGTCTGTCCGCCATGACAGGTTTCTTACTGGAGCGGGAGTATATTGAAGTGTCATCTGAGTAGATGCCTACTTGGGACTTGATCTCATCTGGGAGGTCGTTGATGAAAATAAGGAAGAGCGTCGGGCCCAGGATAGAGCCATGTGGGACACCAGCATTCGTGCTGTAGGACGAAGAGGCACGCCTTTAACTACAGATAATTTTAATATGCATATTGTTGTTTTCTTACTCAATAACTTTTTTCAAGTATTTTTTAGGAGTTTCTTTAAGGCTTTCTAAGGGATTTTTTCGGGATTTTTCTTCAAAGCTTCATTTAAGAATCCTTTTCCCAGGATTTTTCGAAGATTATCTTCAAGGATTCCTTTAAGGATTCAAGTAGTTTCTCAAGGATTTTCAAGGATGGCCTTGAGGATTTTTCTTCAACGATTTTCTCAGGGATTTTCTTCAAATATTTTCTTTAAGAATTTCCTTTAAATAATTTTTTTATTTTTTCAAAGAATTTCTGGACGATTTTCTTTGATGATCTTAAATATTTTCTTCAAGGTTCACTTTAAGGATTTTTCTTCAAGAATATTATTCAAGTGTTTTCTTTAAGAATTTTCTTTTAAGCATTTTCTCATGGATTTTTTTAAGGATTTTCTCCACAAGTTTCTTCTCGATGATTTTCTTTAAAACTTTTCTCAAGTTTTTTTTATCAAGTGTTTTCTTTAAGAATTTTCTCCAGGGTTTTCTTAAGCATTTCCTTATCGATTTTCTCAAGGATTTACTTGAAGGATCACTTAAAGAATTTTTTCAATGATATTTTCAGGGATTTTCTTGAAGTATTTTCCATTAAAAATTTTCTTTACGTATTTTCTCATGGATTTTTTCAATGATTTTCTCAACAATAAGTATTTTTAAGGGATTTTTCTTCAAAGATCATTTTAAGGATTTTTCTTCTAGGATTATTTTCAAGTATTTTCTTTAAAAAATTTTAAAGTAATTTCCCATAGATTTTTTCCAGAATTTTCTTGGAGATTTTCTTTAAGGAATTTCTCAAAGATTTTCTTAAGTATTTTTTTAAGAAATTTCTCCAGTATTTTCTTTAAGGACTTCGTCAAAGATTGTCTTAAGGATTTTCTTTAAGGATTTTCTTGAGGATTTTTTAAAGAAGCACGTTTCTAAGATTGGGTCACTATGTCGATCCAGGATGTTTTTTCCACCTGAATCCATCCTGCATATATACAAGTCAACCATCCGTCCGTGCATGGAGTACTGCTGCCATTTATGGTCAGGTGCCCCTGCCGTTCTCCTCAGTGTTCTTGACAGGCTCCAAAGGAGAGTCTGTAATGTGATAGGCACTGATCTGGCGAATCGACTGCAGCAACTTTCCCATCGTCGAAATGTGGCCTCCCTCTGTCTCTTCTATAAATACTTTCATGGATTCTGCTCGGATGAGCTTAAGTCACTGATGCCTCCTCAACAGGTGTTTACCCGTGCAACCAGACTGGCAACTGGGTCCCACCCATTCACAGTCAGGTTAGCCAAATGCAGACGACAATTCTACTCCTGCAGCTTCCTCTCTCGCACTTCCCGACTGTGGAACTCATTCCCGTATTCTTGCTTTCCTGACGGCTACAACCTCCAGAAATTTAAATGCAAAGTTAATACTCATCTACTAACCACTGGCCTCTAGCTCTCTCCCCTCCCCTGTATAACCTTCCCTTTCTCTCCACCTATGTATCTGTCATCGCACCTGTTTTCTCAGCTTTCTATTGTTCCTTTCTAACTAGCTTGTACTCCTCACTCTTTTCTAATTAATCTTTATACATTTATGTAACCCCCTGCACATCAGTGGCGTTTCCGCCTTGCTCGGGGTGAAATGATTAAAAAAAAAAAAAAAAGAATAATATTCTCGGAAGGAAGAAGCCAAAGTTTGAAATGAAAATCATAACCAAAGTAGGAAGCAAGGAATGGCGTCATGGTTTTGATTCGAACTATTATGAAGATTATAAGTGGATGAGAGGATGTCCCATTCTGAAAAAAAAACATGATTCCCATGTCTGTTATATTATCAACAAAAGAACACTTGAACAGTTACCGGCCACTGCGATTTGAACAATTTGATTACCACACAAAAAATCTCAGAACCATCTGAATTCTGTAATTGCTTTGAAAGCCTTTGGTCAAAAGAGAATTAATACAGCGATCGATTACTGGAAATCAGCTTTGGTTCAGTTGCATAATAGATCAGTCGAGTAAAACCGTGATATATTGTAAAGGTTAAATCATTGTATTGAATTTTTGGCCTGTCAAGAATTACCATTTCGAAGACACGAGGAAACGGAACAATAAAAAAATAGAGGTCATTTTCTGGCTATATATGAAGCAGCAGCGTATTACGGAGATTGTTCAAGATCGCATTTAGATATCGTGATGAAAAATAACAACTGCGAATATTCTGAACTATCAAGTAATATTCAAAACGAGATCATTAATTGTGCAACTGCTACAGCTGAAGGTGAAATAAAGGCATTGATAACAAAAAACATTATTTTTTGCTGTTATATTTTACAAGGCCACAGATCTTTGAATGAAATCTCAATTGTTACGCATTTAGCGATTTGTTGATGAGAAAGTCAGTCAGTTAAGTGCCATACGTGACACACGCTTTAAGCGATCATGTCTCGAAAGAGACATGACTGACTGGGCAGAAGATTATCCTGCAGTTGGTTGCCATTGATTTCTGCGGTAGACTGGTTGCCGACCAAGGCTATAGAACCCAATCTGTCGAATTATTTGACTTGTATTTAAAGGAGAAAGAGATGTATTATATTATTAAGTAGTAATTAGTGGGTGATCAGTTTATTACTTAATAACAATAGAAGACCGATACCCCACTTTATGACCAGTAGAAGCCTTACTCATGATTCCAACTATTATATACAGTCAGTCAGTTAAGTGGCATACGTGATACACGCTTTAAGCGATCATGTCTTGAAAGAGACATGACTGACTGGGCAGAAGATTTTCCCGCACTAGGTTGCCATTGATTTCTGCGGGAAATGAGACTGGTTGCCAGCCAAGGCTATAGAACTCAATCTGTCCTATTATTTAACCTATAACTGGAGGGTAGAGATGGATTAATACCTTTCCCAGTGGTATTTGTCCATAAGTGAATGCAACGAATTCAACTGAAATTCGAACTCAATTGATAATTGTTGTCTCAGTCACTTAAGTACCATACGTGACAGACGCTTGAGCGATCATGTCCTGAAAGTGACATGACTGACTGGGCAGAGATTATCACCCAGTAGATTGCCAGTACTTTCTGCAGTAGACTAGTTGCCAGCCAAGGCTATAGAACTCAATCCGTCCTGCTATTTAACCCATAACTGGAGAACAAAGACGGATGAATACGTTTCCTAAGTGTATTTGCGCGTAAATGAATGCAACGAATTCAAATGGAATTCGAACAAATTGTCGTCTAAATGAAACAAAATTAAAAATATCACTGGAATCTCATTTTTACAGATATATATATATATATATATATATATATTACCAAAATTGCACAAAAATATCTAGTAATAATATATATGTTCACCACTGCTTCAACGACTCTTCCCACAAGACTTCGGAATCCCCTGCAACTCTCCTGGACGATCGCCACGCTTAATTTAGTGAATGCTGCCATAATCCTTTGCCTTCAGTCCATCTTTAGTGTTACAAAGTGTTTTGCTGGTCTTTTGCTCAACTGTGCCCCACAATATTAATTATAGAAGCTTTACATTGGATATCGGCTCGGAACGAGAAACCGGGGAGCCGAGTTCGAATTCCAGTTGAATCCATTGTATTCACTTACGCGCAAATACCCTTGGGAAGGTATTAATCCCTCTCTTCCTTCTAGTTATGGGTTAAATAGCAGGACAGACTGGGTTCTATAGCCTTGGTCGGCAACCAGTCTACCGCAGAAAGCAATGTCAACCTACTGCGGGATAATCATCTGCCCAGTCAGTCATGTCTCTTTCGAGACATGATCGCCCAAGCGTGTATCACGTATGGCACTTAACTGACTGAAGTCTTGAAACTTACATGGGCATATATAAAAATTAGGTGATCAGATATAATGATGTGGTCACAGAAATTTTCTGGCTGCTATGACTAAGTTCCTTTGCTTTGTGGCATGGTGCAGAGTCCTGTTTCTATACACATGGTCTTCCAGCAGCCACTCTCTTGACCCAGGATAGTACTACGTCTTCAAGACACTTGATGTAGGCCTCCGTGTTAGAAGGATCCTGAATGGGAGCATAACGTCACCATCATTAGTAATCAATCCAAATTCCTTCGTAATCCTCATTAGACTCACCAAAATCTTTCCGAAGAATCGGTACTATCTTCCGATTGACACCCAAACATTCATGGTACTCTTTTTCTCACAGACGACACCCAACTGGCCCTTCTATAATGCGCATCTACCAAAATCAAAAACAAAAAAACTCGCACACGTTAAATTTGAAATATAAACTGGCGACAATTAATCAATTTCAACCCGTAGAGATGCTGTGACAAGGAAGATGAAATGTTGTAACAACCTGGACATAAATGCTAGCGATTAAAGCACTTTCTATATATTTACACCTAAGTAACTTGTTTTCTCTCCTAGTTAAAGTAGCCTTTTTAAATCAAAAGGTCCGACAATTTATGATATAAGTAATAAAAAGATGTCAGGTTAATGAATAAAAAAACATTTCTTCGTTCATTATATAACAATAGAGAAAACACAAGCTGGACAACAGAACAGTTCATTTGATGCACATGTTACTGATGAGCTTTAATACAGTGAAAGAGACTTGTCTGCGGATAACTATATATATATATATATATGTGCATACACACTATTGACCATAATTATTAGGCCACCCCAAGTTTTAAAAGAAAAAATGAATTTTACTATTTTCTAGTATTTATTGTCAAGTGAATAATTCTAAATGAAAATAGAATGGTTCTTTTGTTATTATTACTTTGCAAAATTTTACAAGGAATCCAGGAAGCCTTTGTTTCGGCCAGTCAATAAGAAGAAGAGACTAGCATGGGGAAGAGAGCACAAAAACTGGACATCAGAACAGTTCATTTGATGCACATGTTATTGTGCAATATCAACAAATGAACCATTCTATTTTCATTTATAATTATCCATTTGGCAATAAATACTTAAAATAATATGTAATACATCATTTTTTAAAACTGGGATGGTCTAATAATTATGGCCGGTAATGTGTGTGTGTATATATGTATTTCTTCTAAACATATATTGTTAAATATAAGAGAAAATGAGACTATTTTTGGCAACTGTTATCGTCGCTTAGCAAAGTTTTATGTCAACACAAGATAAAATCATCTTTGATGGTGTATGTTTTTATGTTAACGCCCTTGTAACCTCTTTGAAGATTGCTCATGTGAGCCGATAGATTAGAACCAACTAAATAAAAAATTATCCAAATGTTGGAGAATTTTCGTCTTTAATTTCACCTGAAATTAAAGCCAAAATACGACGTTCAGAACGGCTCATGATTACACACAATATACATTCACTGTCTCTTATATTTAACAGTATATATTTAGAAAATTATCTGCTACCTCCATACACTATATATATATGTGTGTGTGTGTGTGTGTGTCTGTGTGTGTGTGTGTGATTAAGAAACCCGTTAAAAATTATAGAAAAACTCATTAGATTTCAGTGATATTACTAAAAATGTTAGTTCTGAACAAAAATAGCATCACAAAAAACATTCAAACATTTTCTGTAAAAAGCAGGTTTCAATCTGAATGTCTCACATTTATTAAATAACAAGTGTACCCCTGCCGTAAAAATAACAAAAAATATTTATATATATATATATATATATATATATATATATATATATATATTAACGAAACTTGGTTATAAGCAACCGACAATTTGTAATGATTAGTTTGAAAATTATTTTTACCGATATCTATTTAAATACGAGTATCGGTAAAAATAATGTTCAAACTAATATATATATATATATATATATATATATATATATATATATATATATATACCCGAAAAGAAATGGCTTGGAGGTGAATCCCAAAGGATCCTAATAATATTAGATATTGACACTGATTCAACCAGGGGGCTCAATGTAGTGAAATTTTTTTGTTTGCACAACCAATATTTATTACATATAAAAATACAGATTTTCTTATATCGGATGGCCATTTTGACGTGTAAATGGGTAAAATTTGACGACCCATATCATCAGCGAAACGAAAACATATTTTGGTCTGTCGAAATGGCCACCCGATATCACAAAATGTAAAAGTTTATATATATATATTCAAATAAATACACAGTGACATTAGCACCCATAGCTCTAGGGTAGAATCGCCTACTGACATCAATTCGGTAGGGTTTCAATCCTGGCTAAAAGCAATCGGATGTCAAACGTACTGATGAGCTGTATTACAGCGAAATATATCTGTCTCTGGATGTTTATTCTACGCTCTCACTCCCTCACTCTCACTCTGGAAGAATGGTAGCTACTCTAGCATCTACCCATTGTTCATTCAGCAATGAATTAGAACTGTTAGTTACTGGCGTGTGTTTACATGGCATAAGGTCTGCCTTCTTCTACCGAGCGCCCATGGCTCAGAGTAGAATAACCGACTGGTGTCAATTCGATCTGTCTGCGGATGACTATATATATGTATATATATATATATATATATATATATATATATATATATATATATATAATTATTATTGTAAAACGTACCAAGAAAACAGTATCACTAATAATGACTAAAATAATTAAGTCCTACAGTTAACAAAACGGTAAATTTAGTTGTCAATCAGAAAAGGTAACACCAAATGCGTAAAGGGGAATCAAAAAAAGAAACAAACAAAGCAAAAGCTGTGTTCGAAAGAAAAAAAACTCAAGACGAAAACCTTAACAGTAAAGAGCTCAATACGAAAGTACGAAAATACTTTCGTATTGAGCCTTGTCCTGACGATCCGGCGAGTGAAACCGCAGTCGGCTTTGGCTCACTTTTAGATTTAGTTTGTATATATATATATGCGGCGTAGATATAGAAGAATCCGAAAGAGTATCCTGTACATAAAGTTGTAGGATAACTCTCTAGGAGAGCTCTAAATAAATATGTATATAAATACATATAGGGCAAATACATGTAAACAGTAAGACTATTTCAGGTGAACCATCTTCAGCTTCCGTCTTTATTGTACAGAAGATTTTACGCGAATCGTGTAAAATCTTTAAGCACAAACTGATGATGGAGCGAGCATGATAGCTGGTCATTTGTACGGAGTGCAACCAAAAATAAGGGAAATTTTCGGTGAGCAAACGTCATATTTTCACATTGTTATGCATATTAATTTTTTTGTAATGTCTTAATCAGCTTCAAGTATTCAGGAATATCGAATTTTCTACGAAAAATTTGTTTGTTTATCAAAGTCAACGTCTCGAATAGCACTGCTCGACGAAATCGTTGGAAGTGATTTGGAAACATTAAGTATTCATTTTGTCTGACAAAATTACTGTGTCTTCTGAGCTATTTTCAACCATATTAAAAAAGTTCCGAGAATTGGAGTGTTTTAAAACTAGCGCAAGAAACGATTTTCCTTGCAATGTGAGAAGATTGTTCAGATTAACATGATATTAATGATTTTTGAGACTATATTGATTGAGTCATAGATTTTGTTTACGACTCTTTCCGAAAGTTTGTTATTTCGAGGCGTATTTGTGAGTTTGAAAAATAAAAAAAACAAAACAAAACATTTGCTTGAGATCGAAAACAACTTTAAGAAATTTTACTGTTGATGTCTGCGTGGTGTCACTGAACGATCTGAGATGCATGGACGACATCAACAACGAGAAGCCGATTTTAAAATTTTGTTTAACAGCATTTTTGGATGTAGTTATTTGCGCAAAGGTTTAAAACAATGGAAGAGTTCTCTCTTCGACGTAATGTGGCTTCACTTTTTCTTTTCTACAAGTATTTTAATCGCAACTGCTCTGACGCGCTTTATTCCCTTGTCACCCCGACCATATGTATTTACTACTAGATTGGCATTAAGGTCCCACCCTTTTACTGTGAAAGCAATAAAATGTAAACGCAAATTCTACTCCATCAGCTTCTCTCGCAGTTCTCGCCTGTGGAATTTTCTTTTGTTTACTTGCTTACCCGACAGCTAAAATCTTCAAGAATTCAAAATAAAGTCAATAGTCATCTCCTATCTCACTAACATCCTCTCTCTCTCTCTCTCTCTATCTATCTATCTATCTATCTATCTATCTATCTATCTATCTCCCTCTCATACTCCGTTCTTCGTCCATACTACTCTCATCAGTATTCTCCTCCTTCTCCTACCCTCTTCCTGACACCCCTTGTAACCTGTCACTCTTTCTCATAATGTTCCTCCTATGTAACCCCCTGCTCAACAGTGGCAGTAAAATGCCTTGCTTATGGCGACACGATTATAATAAAGATAATTAATTTTTACCAATATTTATTTTCGTTTTTACTAAGTGATCTGGCTTCCCATTGACTTTTTCTACAAGGATTTTAATGGCAACTGCTCTGACGAGTTTATTCCCTTGTCACCCCGACCAAATGTATTTACTTGTGCTACTTGATTGGCATAAGGGTTCACACTTTTACCGTCGAGATAGTTAAATGAAAATGTTACTTCTACTTTAACATTTCTCTCGTTTACCTTTTGTGAACTCATTTTCATTTGCTTGATTACCTTAGTAGTTAAAATCTTCAAAGGTTTTAATGCAACGTCAATTGCCATCTTTATCTACTTGATTCCCACCCATCTTTTATCTTTCCTTCAGCGTCTCAATAGCTACAATCTCCAAAAGTTTAAATGCAATGTCAATTGTCATCATTTATCTAATTGATTCCAATCCATCTTTTATCTTTTCTTCAACATCCCAATAGCTACAATCACCAAAAGTTTAAATGCAACGTTAATTGCCATCTTTTATCTACTTGATTCCCATCCATCTTTTATCTTTCTTTCAACATCCCAATAGCTACAATCTCTAAAAGTTTAAATGCAACGTCAATTGCCATCTTTTATCTACTTGATTCCAATCCATCTTTTATCTTTCCTTCAGCGTTTCAATAGCTACAATCTCCAAAAGTTTAAATGCAATGTCAATTGTCATCATTTATCTAATTGATTCCAATCCATCTCTTATCTTTTCTTCAACATCCCAATAGCTACAATCACCAAAAGTTTAAATGCAACGTTAATTGCCATCTTTTATCTACTTGATTCCCATCCATCTTTTATCTTTCTTTCAACATCCCAATAGCTACAATCTCTAAAAGTTTAAATGCAACGTCAATTGCCATCTTTTATCTACTTGATTCCCATCCATCTTTTATTTTTCCTTCAACGTCTCAATAGCTACAATCTCCAAAATTTTAAATGCAATGTCAATTGTCATCATTTATCTAATTGATTCCAATCCATCTTTTATCTTTTCTTCAACATCCCAATAGCTACAATCTCTAAAAGTTTAAACGTAACGTCAATTGCTATCTTTTATCTAATTGATTCCTATCCATCTATTATCTTCTCTTCAAATATCCCTTGTACCTTTTTTTTATTCTCTCACTAAAACCCCATGCGCACCAGTGGCATTTTTGCCTTGCTTAGGGTGAAATGATTATGAAATAAAAGTTCAGGATTGTTGCAATCTTGAATCCGACATTTTTTATGCTTACGAAAAAAAAAAAAAAAAAAAACTCCCATGGAAGCGTTGACATTTTTGTAAGCCTTTAAAAACATATTGGATTTGGATAGATTGAAATGTGAAAAAAATATAAATAGTTTGCGCAGTAGGTTTTGCAAAGTCCGGCATTCCAGTCATAATTCCGGAACTTGAATAAACCAAATTCTGGCAGAAGTAGCAAAATTAGTCTTTGCTTATATTTCTGAGATGAGGTAGTATTTACATTACGACGTTTCGGCCGTTGTACGCTGCGGCCTTCTTCAGATGCTAGGAATTTCGAACCGAACCCTTTATTACAATCACTGAGATTTTTCTTTCTTATACTTTCCTAGATCCTCTTCTGGTAGTCATGAGTTATCTTCTTCTAACCCTGTAAGTTACATGTTCACTACTGTAGCCTGGTATTGAACTCACAACTTTTGGGGTTAAAGCACAGAAACTAACCAACGTCTATATCCACTGGGCCATGTGTCCTTAAGGATAAGAACAAATGAACTTTTGGGACTTATAAAGCTAATATCCAGTAATACTTTTTTTTCTGACCAGAGTTCATATTGTATATTTTTATGTTAATAGTTTTCTCTAGTATTTTTTGATGTTAATGGTATCTCAATATTTTTACCAGAGCTCATAATGCAATTTTGACACGAATAATTTTCTATGGGACTCTGAAATGTCCTACAAATTGCAACAAAGGTGAGGACAATAGTCCGAAAATTCTTCTTCTCCTTCTGTGTGCCCTGTCCTTTCAGGACGTAGTCGATCATGGCTTTCCACATCTCCCAATCCCTGGTGGCTTTCAGTACGTTTTCTCCTGCTACGCTAGACTGGAGGTCATTCGTGGTTGAGAGGTCTAAGACGTTGCCAGATCAAATGGTAGCTTCCCCTATTCGCAAGTTCGAATCCTACCGAATGACACACATTTTCGTAATTAAAATTTATCGTAAATAATCAGGCCAGTAGATATAAATATATAATACTGTTCAATTAAAAAACAGAATATCTACTTAAATACGAGTATCGAGCAAGAATAATGTTCAAACAAATCATTCCATATATATATATATATATATATATATATATATATATATATATATATATATATATATCAATTCGTCTAAGACCAAGCTGTTGTCTGTCAACCATGACAGGCAACCTCTCCTGCCTTCCATAAGCATGAACCAAGCGATTCTCCCGGAGAGCAATACACTACGCCTCCTCGGAATACCCTGCCCTCAGACCTCAAATGGAACCACTATATTGAATCCATAGCAATCTACTGCTAAGAAGGTTGGGTCACTATGTCGATCCAGGATGTTTTTTTCCGCCTGAATCCATCCTGCATATATACAAGTCAACCAACCGTCCGTTCATGGAGCACTGCTGCCATTTATGGTCAGGTGGCCCTGCCGTTCTCCTCAGTGTTTTTGGCAGGCTCCAAAGGAGAGTCTATAATGTGATAGGTACTGATCTGGCGGCTCGACTGCAGCCACTTCCCCACCGTCGAAAAGTGACCTCCTTTTGTCTGTTCTATAAATACTTTCATGGCTTCTGCTCGGACGAACTTAAGTCACTGGTGCCTCCTCAACAGGTGTTTACTCGTGCAACCAGACTGGCAACTGGGTCCCACCCATTCATAGTCAGGTTAGCCAAATGCAGACGACAATTCTACTCCTGCAGCTTCTTCTCTCGCACTTCCCGCCTGTGGAACTCGCTCTCGTATTCTTGCTTTCCTGACGGCTACAACCTCCAGAAATTTAAATGCAATGCCAATACTCATCTACTAACCAGTGGACTCTAGCTCTCCCATATATCCTTCCCTTTCTCTCCACCTATGTATCTGTCATCGCACCTGCATTCTCAGCTTTCTATTGCTCCTTTCTAACTAGTTTGTACTCCTCACTCTTTTCTAATTAATCTTTTTACAGTTATGTAGCCCCCTGCACATCAGTGGCATTTCCGCCTTGCTCGGGGTGAGATGATTAAAATATATATATATATATATATATTCGTTAATAATAAAGCACTGTTCCAAAGCAAACATATGACAAGAGGTTTCATGACTAGAAAAAATATATATATAGTAAAATATATATAGTAAATATATATATATATATATACATATATATATATATATATATATATATATATATATAGTAATCTGCAGATAATCTTGTTACACTGTATCACACCTCATCAGTACCGCTAGACATCCGATTGCTTCAGTCGATTAGATTTGACATTAGTCGGAGATTCTACCTTTAGCTATCGGCGTACAACAGATGAAGGCAGATTTTAACCTGTTATATACACAATGTAAACAAACGCCAGTAGCCAAGAGTTTTCAATTCATTAGTAAAGGAGGATGCGTAAATAGCGATGAGTAGCTATTGTTTTTAAAATCTCCCATTTCCCCAGAGTGATGAATCGACGGAATACACAACGGTCTTTATTATAATAGAGATTATAATTATTAATTCTATTTCGCATGGTTTAATATCATTGTACCAATATCATTGTACCAATATCATTGTACCAATATCACTGTACTAATATCACTGTACCAATGTCATTGAACTAATATCATTGTACTAATATCATTGTACCAATATCATTGTACCAATATCACTGTACTAATACCATTGTACCAATATTATTGTACCAATATCATTGTACCAATATCATTGTACCAATATTATTGTACCAATATCATTGAACCAATATCATTGTACTAATATCAGTGTACCAATATCATTGTACTAATATCATTGTACCAATATCATTGTACCAATATCACTGTACTAATATCATTGTACCAATATTATTGTACCAATATCATTGTACTAATATCATTGTACCAATATCATTGTACTAATATCAGTGTACCAATATCATTGTACTAATATCATTGTACTAATATCAGTGTACCAATATCATTGTACTAATATCATTGTACCAATATCATTGTACCAATATCACTGTACTAATATCATTGTACCAATATTATTGTACCAATATCACTGTACTAATATCAGTGTACCAATATCATTGTATCAATATCATTGTACCAATATCATTGTACTAATATCATTGTACTAATATCAGTGTACCAATATCATTGAACCATTATCATTGTACTAATATCAGTGTACCAATATCATCGTACTAATATCATTGTACCAATATCATTGAACCAATATCATTGCACTAATATCATTGTACCAATATCATTGTACCAATATCACTGTACTAATATCATTGTACTAATATCATTGTACCAATATCATTGTACTAATATCATTGTACTAATATCAGTGTACCAATATCATTGTACCAATATCATTGTACTAATATCACTGTACTAATATCAGTGTACCAATATCATTGTACTAATATCACTGTACTAATATCAGTGTACCAATATCATTGTACTAATATCATTGTACTAATATCAGTGTACCAATATCATTGTACCAATATCATTGTACTAATGTCACTGTACTAATATCATTGTACTAATATCATTGTACCAATATCACTATCATTGTACCAATATCATTGTACTAATATTGTACTAATATCATAGTGCTAACATAGTCTATTATAGTCTGGATATTAACATTAAGTTTAATAATAGAAATAAAATATAAAAAATAATGAAATAATATTTTTCAAAATGTCTAATAATCATGTGATTCTGTCTAACATTTTATTATTATACCCTGGTGCTTATTTTCAATGGCCGATCGTTATATAAGCTTACTTTCAATGGCGCCATTGACTAACGATGAGTAAACGAGTGCCCGATCAAACTTCCTCTTCATTGGTAGCCATTACCAATCGCAACATGCTGTAATATCATTGAATTGAGAGACAACACGCATACGTGAACAGCGATGGGGTTAGTTTCTTTGTTCGTGTTGAATCTGTGTGTTTTTGTCGGCTGTTCTTCTCCCTATTTGTTTACGGTTCCTGTTTTCATCTCTTCCTTCCTTTGGCTTAATTATTTGGTTACTAATTTTTCTTTCCTGCTTTCGTTCTTTTTTCTTTTTCTATTTTCACTAATATTATTTTTTTTTACGGACTCTCTGTAAGGCTTTCTGTGTGATTTCTTTCATTCACATTTCTTTTTTTCAAACTTCGTTTATTTTTTCAAATTTTTTCTCTCTTTCTTTCTGCATATCTGTATTTTTTTCCCTAAGATTACTGGTATTACTTTTTTTTATATTTTCTGAATCTCCTTCTTTTTTCGTTCGTTCGTTCGTTCTTTCTTTCTTCAATTTAGTTTATCTTTCTTTCTTCACGCTAGTTTTTTTCTTTGCACGATATTCTTTCTTTCTTTCTTTCTTTCTTTCTTTCCATTCATGCATTAATTCTTGCTTTCTTTTCTTTTTTGCAATAATTTATTTCATTCTTAAGACTTGTTTTGCTTTCCTTCATTTTTGTTTTATAATTTTCTTTCTTAATTTCTTCTTTCTTTTACTCTTTCTTTTTCGCATTTATTCTTTCTTTCTTCCTTTCTTTCTTTTTTCTTTCTTTATTCATTCTTATTTTCTTTTCCTATTTGCACTTACTGATTTCATTCATTGGTTTTATCTGGCTTTTCTTCATTTTTTTCATCATATTCTCTCTTTCTTTGTTTCATGTCTTTCTTTTTCATTTTCATTCTTCCTTCCTTTCTTTGTTTCTTAATCTTTTCATTCATGCATTCGTTCTTACTTTTTTCTTTTTTGCACTTACTGATTTTATTACTAGAACTTGTCTTGCTTTCATTCACTTTTCTTTCGTTATTCTCTTCCTTTTTTCTTTCCTTCATTCTTTCTTTTTCACTTGTTTTCTTTTTTCTTTTCTTTCTTTCTCTTGTCATTCATACTTTCATTCTTACTTTCCTTTCCTATTTGCACATACTGATTTCATTCATTGGATTTACCTTGCTTTTCTTCATTTTTTTATAATATTCTTCCTTTCTTTTATTCATTCTTTTTATTTTTATTCTTCCTTCCTTTCTTTATTTCTTTCTTTCTCTTTTAATTCGTGCATTTATTCTTGCTTTCTTTTCCTATTTGCACTTTCCGATTTCATTCATTGCTATTCTTCCTATTCACGCTTTCTTTCTTTTATTCTTTATTCAGTTTCTTTCGTCCTTCCTTTTTTGCTTCTTTCTTTTCTTATTCTCTATTTTACTTATTACGCTTTTATAATGCCTTTTTTTGTTTCTTACTTTTTTTCATCCATGCATTCATTCTTGCTTTGTTTTCCTATCTGCACTTTGCACATATATTGGATTTACCTTGCTTTCCTTTATTCTTCTTTCATATTATTCTTTCTTTCTTTCTTTCTTTCTTTCGATTTTTCGTTCTTTCTTTCTTTCTTTCTTTCTTTCTTTCTTTCATTCTTTCTTTCTTTCTTTCTTTCTTTCATTCTTTCTTTCTTTCTTTCTTTCGATTTTTCGTTCTTTCTTTCTTTCTTTCTTTCTTTCTTTCATTCTTTCGATTTTTCGTTCTTTCTTTCTTTCATTCTTTCTTTCTTTCTTTCTTTCTTTCGATTTTTCGTTCTTTCTTTCTTTCTTTCTTTCGATTTTTCGTTCTTTCTTTCTTTCTTTCTTTCTTTCATTCTTTCTTTCTTTCTTTCTTTCGATTTTTCGTTCTTTCTTTCTTTCTTTCTTTCATTCATTCTTTCTTTCTTTCTTTCATTCTTTCTTTCTTTCTTTCTTTCTTTCGATTTTTCGTTCTTTCTTTCTTTCTTTCGATTTTTCGTTCTTTCTTTCTTTCTTTCTTTCGATTTTTCGTTCTTTTTCTCTTTCTTTCATTCTTTCTTTCTTTCTTTCTTTCGATTTTTCGTTCTTTCTTTCTTTCTTTCTTTCTTTCATTCTTTCTTTCTTTCTTTCTTTCTTTTTTAGCTCTTATATTTTAAGAATCTTTTCTCTTCCTTTCCATTCCTACTCTTTCTTTTTTTCTTTGTTTCTTTCTTATTTAGCTCTTATATTTTAATAATCTTGCTTCTTTTCTTCCCATTTCTTTTTTACTTTTTTCTTTCTTTCTTTCTTTCTTATATTTAAAGAATCTTCTTTCTTCATTTGCATTTCTACTTTTTCTTTGCTTTTTTCTTTCTTTCTTTCTTTTTTTCTTTTGTTCCAAGAATCTTTCTTCTTCGTTTCCATTCCAACTTTTTCTTTCTTTCTTTCTTTCTTTCTTTCTAATTTTATCCATTTATTGCTTGTCTTTAATACTTTCCTTGCCGTTTATTTCAATCTTCTTTTAACTTTTTTTCCTTCTTTGGAGTTTTCCTTCTCTTTGTTTTCTTTCTTTTTATTTTCTTCCATTTTTTCTTTTTTCATTCTTTAGTTCTCACTTACTAATGGCATTCATGCATTACTTATTTTCCATATTTTACTTTCTTTCTTTTTTTGCTTTCTCTCTTTTCATTTTCATTTCTTTCTTTCTTTTCAGATATCTTTCTTTTTGGCTTTCCATCACTTTTATTTAAGTCTTCCTTTCATTCTTTGCACGTCTTTACTGTCACTTTTTCTTTCTTCTTTCTTTACTTTCCTTTTCTGGCTAAGTGATTCATTCATTTATTTTTCCTTCATGCTTTCAATCTTTTTTTTTTTATTTCCTTCTTGTGTTCTTCTTCGTTTTAACTATTCGATTTTAACTTCTTTTCGTGCATCGTCACGGTTTTTTCTTTCTTTTTCTTTTATTTCATTATTGTCATTAATACTGCTTTATTTCTTTTACGAATCTCGTTTACAAATTTTATCTATTTATCATTTTACTTTTCTTTCTTTCTTTTTTTTCATCGCGTTTCTTTCATTGTCTTTTTTTTTTGTTTCCAGAAAAACCGTTATCTTTCTCATCCGTGTCTTCATCGCCGCCATCTTGTCTTATCCAAAGGAACAAACGACCTATGGTTAAAGCAAGATATCGGTGGAGGCATATCGCGTAGAGCATTGTCCGATGGAGAGGCTGGTTTTGATTGCATTGTTATCTCGACTGACGGCATTTTGCCAATGAATGTCTTCGTTACGATCGGACCATCCGATTGGGCGGACTAGTTGATTACTTTAGCACGTCCTTCTACGTTTAGCTAATAGCATACATATGACAAGTAAGCAGCAACGTATATGTAAAGGGGTTTCATGGAATTTTAAGCACACACACAAATACACGGCAAAAAGGAAAAAGGGAGTGAAAATGTGTGGGAATACGTGGATAAAGAAATAAAAAGAACACAAATGAATTAGGATATGAAAAAAAAAAGGAATAAACGGTGCTACTTAAGTTAACTGTTCTGTTCGTGAAAAATAAAGGCAGTGAAGAATTATTTTAACAATTTTTGCAGATGAGAATTCATTAAACCTTTCTTTACACATATTTTTCAGGATCGAATAAATATCAATATTTTCATCATTTTAGAAGAGTGCCTGTCTATAATATACCATTATAGTTGTGTTTGCCCCTTCCTTCGTTAGTTTGCACGAGTGTTACGCCTTGCCAACTCCTCATACATAATGGACTATTCCGTTTTGATCGCGTGAAAAGAGGGGGAAAGACATTTGGTTTCAATGAGAAAATGAATGAAAGAAAGACAGGAATTGTAGAATAGTAAAGAAGTGTTTAATGTCTGCTGCAAATGCCTAATAAATAATGGACTATTCCGTTTTGATCGCGTGAAAAAGAGAGGAAAACACTTGGTTTCAATGAGAAAATGAATAAAAGAAAAAAGATAAGTGTAGAATAGAATAGAAGTGTTTAATATCTGCTGCCAATGCCTAAAAAATAATAGACTATTCCGTTCTGATTGCTTGAAAAAAACAAAAAAAACAAAGCACATAGACGCTACTTGGTTTCAGATAGAAAATAAATAAAAGAAAGAAAGAAGGGAAGATAGAAGTATTTAACGGCTGTTTCAGTGAAATGGAAAAGAGGTGTCAATTTCAAATCTGTTCACCTTCACCCATTTGCATAACGACCGGCATTCATATTTATGAATGTTATTGCGATATTTCCTTAAAGTTTTTAAGCTCAAATAATTAAAGATGCGATGTATGAATTTCTACGGATATTTTATTGCCGTTGAACTTGCCATGATTTTAGCTGATCATTAGGTTGTAACCTAAAATGTTACTGCCTGAGTAATTAGCAAAACGGACGTTGGGAATAATAGTATATCAACAAGTATAAGACTTTCTCACTGCGTGAAGTAAATACACTGCTAGCGAACACAGTATAATCACTTTCCTTTACTACAATAGTGTCCTCCTATTTTAGAGGATAGGAACATACCATTCACGTATACAGGTAAGTATACACATTAACTTAAAAATTAAAATTCATCAGAATAGTCAAACAGAACAGTAATGAAATTTTTACGGGACTTTCAAGTAAATACAGTGTCAGATTGATGCCTAAAGTGTTAAAAAGTTATATCTGCTTTCTTTTTATTTACCAATGACAAGTTTGAATCTGTGCTTACGTCACTGACAACGGCTTACCAATGACGCCCAATCTTGGATATGACGATAAACTACATCATGCAGCAAGGCCTCCGATCGGGAGATTGGCGAGTTCGAAGAGCGTGGAACCACCTCTTTATGGCTGTTATACCAATGTCCACTCTGACACGGACTAGTAGCACCTGTTAGGGTCCCAGGTATGGGTAAATAGTGAACCTCTAAGCAAACACAAAGTACTAAGAAAGGAAATATAAAAACACATTTTTATAGTTATAAATACGATCTAGTTTTTCAAAAAATTCCTTGCAAGAATTATTTACAGTAAAATTATCAACAATAGCACTTTAAAACAAAACGAACAGGTCCTGGGCATAACGATAAGGCCTCTGATTGGGAGGTTGTGAAAAGCATGGAATAACCTCTTCCTTGCTATTTTTCCTCGCCTTGGGTGGTAGCACTAGTTAGGATCCCGGCAGGGGCAAATAGTTAACCCCCAAACTGGGGTCAAAACATTAAGAAAGTATAAAAATACAATTCTGCAGAAAAATTATACATTGTTGAAGGAAAAATATTGCCAACAATACATTTTCGAAAAACGAATTATTACCATAACACATTTTTTAAGAAAAAATTATTCTTAGTAAAACATTTATGAATAGAAAACTAGAAGATATTTTCAGCTTTCTAAAATAAAAAGAATAAAAACAAAAAAAAATCATTAAAATCTTTCTAAATCAACTTTCTTACTATAACCGAACATTAAAAAAAAATACCCCTTAAAACCCCAAATTTTTGGCATTAAATAACCCATAGAGGTGTTGATATGCCGTTAAACAAAATTCAAACTCAAAATGACCAACAATAGATTCTATAACAAAATGACCGACAATACACTTTATCTTTAGTTGAATGTATACAATTGCGTTCAAAATATATTTAGTTGAAACCAAAAAATTGTGTTCAAAATATTTAACTTTCGGCCTTAAATAAACTCTAGAGATGTTGTGATGCCGCTAAACGAAATCATTCATCAACACAACCACTGTTTCATCTGCGTACCTTATGTTGTTTAAATTGTGTCCTTTTTTTCTCAATACGATTGAACTCTCTAGAGAAGAACATTTTAAAAACAGTTTCCACTTCTGTGATATATGCGTGACTCTTGAAATGAATTGAGTTCTTTCGGTGATTGGCGTGAGTACACACTACTTATATACAACACGTTAAAATTTCCATGACCGACAATACACTTTATCTTTAGTTGAATATATACAATTGCGTTCAAAATATATTTAGTTGAAACCAAAAAATTGTGTTCAAAATATTTAACTTTCGGCCTTAAATAAACTCTAGAGATGTGATGCCGCTAAACGAAATCATTCATCAACACAAACATCATGAACAAAAACCTTTATGACATTAAACCATACAGAAAATCAAAATTAAAAAAACACAACATAAAATCGCTTAATTATGTTCACACAGACATGTATATGCTCAAAAGCGGAATATCATCTACCATGTATTCAATTGTGAAATCAAAATAACATAGACAATATCTTTATTCAAGGTTCTCAAGAAGGATAAATTTCGTTATTAAATGACCCATAAGGATTTGACATGAGTTAAACAAATTAATTCAATTAAATTCAAGATTAACTGCCATAATATAAACTGATATTTTATAACAGTTCAGCTTTGTTTCAAACGATCTTACTCTTACTTAATACTTTGTTTAGTTTTGGAAAGGCATCTGCAGCATTCTCTGTTATATAAAAAGACTGATATTACGCAAGAGTTCTCTGGCCCTTTCTTTGTTTTTAATGATGTTTTTCTCTTTCTTAATAATTTGTTTAGCTTTTGGAAGTCATCTCCAGCATTCACGGCCATATAAGAATTCTGATATTTTTCGGTTATCCAGAAAGTTCATCTTAACATTTATTCGTTCATGTTCGAACACATTTGGTCACGTCAAATCTATCGACATATATATATATATATATATATATATATATATATATGCTTCTTCTTCTTCTTCTTCTTCTTCTTTGTTCTTTGTTTCTTCAGAACGTAGGCGATCGTGGCCTTCCACGTCTCCCTATTCCTGGAGGCTCTTAGCACGCTTTCTCCTGTAAGATCCCGCAGCCCCTGTTCTATCATCCACCTGCCCAGGCCCTTCAAATAAGTAATCCGCTGCCTTCCCTTGTCTTTTTCCTCTCTATGCGGCCTGTTAGTATCAGGTTCTCCAAGCCCTCCTTCCTCATTGCATGTCCCACGAACTTTAGTTGTCTCTTCCTGATGCTCAGTATTATTTTCCTTTTCATTTCCATTCTTTCAAATACCTCATCATTGCTCACATGCTCGGTCCATGATATGCACAGCATCCTTCTGTAGAACCACATTTCAGTTGCTTCAAATTTTTCCTTCATCTTTCATGATAGTGACCAGCATTGACTAAGATATTGAAGAACTGCTATCACATACCAATCTAATACTCCTCTCTTTGTTTCTAGTGAAAGTTCCATGTTCCTTAATACTTGACTCAGCTTCTGGAACGCGTCCTTCGTCATGCCAATTCACCTTCGGATCTCAGTGTCGCACTTTCTGTCTTCTGTTAGAACACTTCCCAGGTATTTAAATTTCTGTACCTGCTTTATTTTAGAGTCCCTCACCTTTAATTGGTATTTTGGGCTGCCTTTTTTGCTGATGACCATGCATTCGGTTTTCTTACAGTTTACTTGTAGTCCTTTCTTGTCACTCTCTTTAGCTACTTTCTGTAGGAGGTCTTGTAGTTTTCTTTCTGTGTCTGCTATCAGCACTGTTACATCTGCGTACCTTATCTCGTTTAAATTGTGGCCTTTTTTTCTCATTACGATTGAACTCTCTAGAGAAGAACATTTTAAAAACAGTTTCCACTTCTGTGATATATGCGTGACTCTTGAAATGAATTGAGTTCTTTCGGTGATTGGCGTGTGTATACCTCGCTTATATACAACACGTTAAAATTTCCATTCGCCTAGGGCTTGGCGGGTAGCGACTGACACCAAATCAGTCGAGTTAGTTGTCTCTTTCTGATGCTCATTATTAATTTCATTTTCGTCTCCATCCTTTCTAAAACCTCATCATTGCTCGCATACTCGGTCCATGATATGCACAGCATTCTTCTGTAGAGCCACATTTCAACTGCTTCAAGTTTTTCCTTCATCTTTCATGATAGTGACCAGCATTTTTTTTAATCATCTCACCCCAAGCAAGGCATTCCACTGCCACTATTGCGCATGGGGCTACATAGGGGAAGGTAAAGAGAAGGAATGGTTAGACATAGGGAATATCAGGAGGAAGGTGACAGATGAGTAAGGATACCGAGGATGAGATGGGAAGAGTGTTTGATAGAATGGGAGCAGATTAGTGTGTTAGGAGGTGTCTATTGACCTTACATTTAAACATCTGGCGATTGTAGCCGTCGGGGAAGCAATCGTGTGGAAGAGAATTCCACAGTCGGGAAGTGCGAGGAAAGAAACTGTTGGAGTAGAAGTTACGGTTGTCTCTTTCTGATGCTCATTATTAATTTCATTTTCGTCTCCATCCTTTCTAAAACTACCATATTGAAGAACTGCTATTACATACCAATCTAATACTCTCTTCTTTGTTTCTAGTGAAAGTTCCATGTTTCTTAATACTTTACTCAGCTTCTGGAACGCGTCCTTCGCCATGCCAATTCGCCTTCGGATCTCTGTGTTGCAGTTTCCGTCTTCTGTTAGAACACTCCCCAGATATTTAAACTTTTGTAGCTTGCTTGATTTTTGTATCCCCCACCTGTATTTGGCATTTCGGGCCGCTCTTTTTGCTGATGACCATGCATTCGGTTTTCTTGCAGTTTATTTGTAGTACTTTCTTGTCCCTCTCTTCAGCTACATTCTGTAGGAGGTCTTGTAGAGAGCACACTTCAAACAATTTCGGTTCTGGGTATGACGGTAAACTCCATTCAGTAGCAAGGCTTCTTATTGGGAGGTTGTGAAGACTAAGAACACACCTCTTCATTGCTGCTGTTCACAGAACCAAAGACCCAGGGCAAATAGTTAACCCTTAAATTCGGGTCAAAACAATTTGGAAGTATAAAAATAGACTTTTATAGAAATATATATACATATAAATAGACTTTTATAGAAAAATATACATTTTTAAACGAAAAAATTATTACCAGCAATACATTATTGATTACAAATCTAGAAGATACTTTCAGTTTTTTAAAATAAAATAAATTAAATTTTTTGATCAGAATCTGTCTAAATCAACCATCTCACTATAACCGAGCATTAAAAAGATACCTTAAAACCTCACCTCTTTGGCATTAAATAACCCACAGAGGTGTTGATATGCCATTAAACAAAACACAAGCTCAAACAATTTCTTGAGAAAGAAAGTTTAAAATTACATAATTTGTGTCAATTTTTAATCCCTAGGAAAATGGAAGATTATAAGGTGAATTTTAGACGATTAATGATTCTTTTTTATTATTAACGTAAATACAAAAAGACCCCAAAAGAAAAAAAGATATGTGCTGTCTACGGGGAAATTGCTTTAACTGAAATAACTGTACAAAGTGGTTGGCTAAGTTTTCGAGTTAATGATTGTAGCCTTATTGATGATAAACGCTCAGGCAGACATCACACACTACATCTGACGAGTAATCCGCAATGAACAACAGTGGAATTAGCAGAAACATAACATTTATTAAAATCCATCACCCATTATCACTTAGCATTCAAATCGCTACGATATTTGCATACCACATGATCTAAGTGAAAATAATCTTTTTGATTGTATTGATTTTCTGTATAAATGCACTCCCTTTTAAAGAAAATTGTTACGGGACAGCGAGACTATTCTGAGGACCCTAGATATTATGCCAGGATATGTTATCGGAGGCCACAATTTGAACAACATTTGATACAGTGCTGATAGCAGACACAGAAAAGAAACTACATGACCTCCTACAGAAGGTAGTTGAAGAGAGTGACAAGAAAGGACTACAAATAAGCTGCAAGAAAAACAAATGCATGGTCATGGGTAAAAAGGACAGCCTAAAATGCCAAATACCGTTTGGGGATGCAGTTGAGTGAGGGACTAACGAAACCCATTTAAAAACCAGAGATGAAAAAAAGGCAAGGATTTGGAAAACATTCACCAACTTAAAGAAATCTGCCATCCAAAAATGTTGCAGGGAATTCCGAAGTCGTCTGGAGACTGTGGCTGAAGGCAATGATGATTGTATTGAATCAAGTTATTTTGCTGTAGTTTTGGTAAATATATCTATTAACATGAGATGTCACTGTCATTTCTTTTTTTGCGACATTTAGACGAAACTTTATCAATCGCACTTAATAGGTTCAGACTTTTTCTTGCAATCGTTCCACACAAAGTAATGCACTACTGCCACTGGTGTGCAGGGGGGTTACAGTGAGAGTAAAAGGATGAGGAAAAATGGTTAACGTGGTTGTCGAAGAAAGGATAAGAAAAATTGGAGTCGAGGAGTTACAAGAGGCGCAACTGACTTAACCTTTTAGAGATTGTATAGTTATGCCAGGATTCGTCATCGGAGGCCATATTTTAAACAATGTAAGGTATTCAGATGATACAGTGCTGATAGCAGACACGGAAAGGAAAGTACAAGACCTCCTACAGAAGGTAGTTGAAGAGAGTGACAAAAAGGACTACAAATAAACTCTACCTATGTTTTATCCATTATGAAAAAGCGTTCAACAAAATACGCTACAAAGAATTGATGGAGATGCTCAGCAGCCTCGACATATTTGGGAAAGACATTTGAGTAATCAAGAATCTCTACTGGCAGCAAGCCGCCTGCTTACGGAAAGGTAACAAATTCAGCAGATATACAAAGTTCAAAAGACAAAGATGTCTTTTCACCGGATCTATTCAACTTGTACAGCGAGACTATTTTGAGGACCCTAGATGTTATGCCAGGATTTGTAATAGGAGGTTACAATTTGAACCACATAAGGTACGCAGATGATACAGTGCTGATAGCAGACACGGAAAGGATCTACAAGAGCTCCTACAGAAGGTAGCTGAAGAGAGTGACAATAAAGGACTACAATTAAACTGCAGGAAAACCGAATGCATAGTCATCAGCGAAAAGAGCAGCCTCAAATGCCAAATACAGGGGGTGGGATACTAAAATCAAACAGGTACAAAAATTTAAATACTTAGTAGGTGTTTTAACAGAAGACAGATAGTGCGACACAGAGATTCGAAAGCAAATTGTCACGGCGAAGGACATGTTCCAGAAGTTAAGTCGAGTATTAAGAGGCAGGAAAATTTCGCTAGAAACAAAGAAAAGAGTACTGAATTGGTATGTGATGTCAGTTCTTCAATATGGCTGCGAATACTGGACAATCTCATCAAAGATGACGGAAAAACTTGAAGCAATTGAAATGTTGTCCTACAGAAGGATGCTGCGGATATCATGTATGGAGCATGTGAGCAATGATGAGGTTTTGGAAAGGATATTTGAAGTACCTGAGCAGGTAGATGACAGAACGGAGATTGCGTAGTGTAAAAGAAGAAAGCGTGCTGAGAGCCACCGGGGATAGGAAAACGTGAAAAACCATGATCGCCTACGTCCTGAAAGGACAAGGCACATAGAAGAAGAAGAAGAAGAAGAAGAAGAAGAAGAAGAAATGGTTCGTTTACAACAATGTTCAACAAAAAAAGATCATGAGTGAAGGGAAATGAGCCAAATTTAACAACCCCAAAGGCAGGTCTTCATGCTGGGCACCTGGTAGCATTTGAAATTGAATCTTGTAATTTTGCCAAGTAACCAATCAATTGATTCTTCTGAAAAGTATTTCTCGTAACTGAATAAAAGACAATTATTTTAAAAAAAATCGAATGGAAAGGATTTGTTTTCCAGCAGAATAATGCCAGACATCACGTTTCTTTGGCGGCTCGGCAAAAATTGTTGCAGCTTGGCTGTGATAGGTTACCCCACCCGATATAACCATCAGATATTGCTCCTTCGGATTTTCTTTTATTCAGGTCCTTGAAAAATAATCTCAGTGGCAAAAATTTTAATTCTTTGGATGGTATAAAAACAAAAACCTTAATGTATTCTGGTGCCTATATTCCATCGAAATTCTAAGACGAAATATTTTAGTTGAAAGATAAATAGAGAAAGAATGTGCGCTAAAACAGTTCATGTTTAGTTAAATAAATAATTAATGGCATAATTTTGTTTTGCGTTTTAATTTCCCTTAAAAAATCGGCAAGAATTTTTTTTAACCCTCTAGGGCTATTCGTATCATATTTGATACAGTATTTCCCTATAAGGAAACATTTGGTATTTCCCTATAAGGAAACATTTGGTATTCATTGACTGAGCAGTCAGTACTGCTTTCATTTGAAATTTATAAAATATGTCTCTTAAAAAAATTTTCAGGAAAATATATCTTTCAAGGCTTGTTTTCATACTGTATAAAATATGATACGAATGGCCCTAGAGGGTTAAGAACTCAGTACATAAGAATCCAATACTCTTTTATTTATTTCTAACGAGTTTTTCTCTTGCTTAATACTTAGCTTAGCTTTTAGAAGGCATTTAACAGCCATATAAGAAGACTGGTATTACATAAGAGTTCAGTACTCTTTTCTTTCTTTCTAACAAGATTTTCTTCTTGCTTAATACTTTGCTTAGCTTTTGAATAGCATCTCCGTCATTCACTGCCATATAGAATTACTGATATTACATTTTCGAAAATTGTAACTCTGCACGAGTATACTGACAAACTTTTTCAGAGAGATCGCGGATATTGTTGGTGTCAGCCTTTCAACAGACAGTCGCGTCATCAAGGCGAAAAAGAACTGGATCCATAGTTAAAAAACGAAATGATATAAACTACTGGCCATAATTATTAGGCCACTCAAGTTTTTTTTTTTAATGAAATGATGTATTTCATACTATTTTTAGTGGATAATTCTAAATTAAAATTGAACGGTTCTTTTGTTTTTATTACTTTGCAAAATTTTACAAGACAAGGAAGCAAAGATGACTTCGTCCAAATCACCCTAAATTTCATTCATTCATTCTTTGATGAAACTGTGATATAGGTAATTACTAAATATTTATAAATTCATTTGATGCACATGTTATTGTACAATATTAACAAAAGTACCATTCTATTTTCATTTACAATTATTCATTTGGGAATAAATACTAAAAAAAATCGTATGAAATACATCATTTTTTAAGACACTGGGGTGGCCTAATAATTATGGCCAGTAGTGTATATCCTGGAAACAAAAGAATATAATTGACCTTAAATAAATATTATTTCTGTCAAAGACATAAAAGAAAACAGGCGATGATTTCAATCGAAACTGGAATGCAGAAAAATAAAATGTATATTGTCTCAAAGACGCCGGTTTTCAAGGTTACGAAATATAAACTAATAGAATGTAATCTGTGACCCATAAAATATAATTTACATGAAATAAATATTATTTCAGTCAAGGACTGAAAAAAGAATTTTAACAAGGATTTCAATCGAAACTGAAATGCAGAAAAATAAAAAAAATGTGTATTAAGTCAAAGACAGAAGATAATTGCCGTTGAACTATTCAGTCAGAAGCGAATAATGCAGAAACAACGTTTAAGGCCGGAAATAAAAAACAATGACTAAAAGAATTAATTATATTTTAGTAAGCCGAGCATGCTTACAGTCATATCACGTTGAATACACCGGTTCTCGCTCGATCACCAAAGTTAAGCAACGTTGATCCTGGCCTAGTACTTAGATGGGTGACCGCTTGGGAATGCCAGGTGCTGTAAGCGTTATTGACGGATGTGCGTTGTGGTGCAGTGGAAGCCGGCTCGGAGGGGGAAATCGGTGAGCCGAGTTCCAATTCCAGTCGAACACTTTGTATTCACTTACGCACGGGTACACTTGGGAAAGGCATTAATCCGCCCCTTCCCCCCAGTTATGGGTTAAATAACTAAGGTCTGTTATTCGGGCGATCTGTGGCAGACTTCTGCACCGATTGTTTGTTATCAGCAGTTCCAAAATGTGTGGCTGGTGCTTCATAAGCCTTCACCACTTTAAACAATTCTTTGTGTGGCAGTCTAACTGAGTTAGACGCTTATACGCCGAAATCGACGGGAGAGTCCATAATAATAGGAAGCCTAGAAAAATATGCTTTTGGTGCCAGAAACAATGACAAATATACAGGTGTTGCATCAACCGTGTCAAAATAAAAAAAGAAGAAGAAAAATTAAACAATAGAAGCTAGTAATGTGATTACGTCAAAATGCAACTGGACAAAGAAAATAATCAGTTTTCCTGCCTTGAGACAGACCTGGACGTATATATAGGACCAGAATTTTTCGAGTTGAAGAGAAAACAAAATAAGAGGACTCAATGAGAAGGCAGGGAAGACAACTACAGCCCGTCTCTCCTTCGTATGTACGCTTTTCTCTCACTATCCTCTACACATAACCTCCACTGAAGATAATAAACAGAATAAGTTGAAATGTTTATATATACGTTCTTCTTGTTGATCGTTGATGTCAAGGCGATTGAATATCAGTTTGTTTTTTGTTTTTTTTTAATCATCTCACCCCAAGCAAGGCATTCCACTGACACTATTGCGCATGGGGTTAAATAGGAGAAGGTAAAGAGAAGGAGTGGTTAGACATAGGGAATGTTAGGAGGAAGGTGACAGATGAGTAAGGATAGCGAGGATGAGGGTTGGGCAGATGGGAAGAGTGTTTGATAGAATGGAAGCAGGTTAGTGTGTTAGGAGGTGTCTATTGACCTTACATTTAAACTCCTGGAGATTGTCGCTGTCGGGGAAGCAATCGTGTGGAAGAGAATTCCACAGTCGGGAAGTGATCAGTAGTAGCAGTATATATTAAACGCGAGTGATATATAACAATAAAGGAAAATTTAGTCGGAAAAGAAAAACAACGACAAGAGACAACGTATACGTAATCAGGAAATGTGTTAAAGATCCAAGGAAGACATTATTCGTTTTGTTGCAATTAATTTGCACAAGTATCTATCTATCTATCTATCTATCTATCTATCTATCTATCTATCTATCTATCTATCTATCTCAGTTTAAAACCTAAAGGAAAATGTGGTCGGAAGAGAAAATCAACGTCAAGAGACGACGTGTAGGTGATCAGATCCCAGGAAGACATTATTCGTTTTGTTTCAATTAATTTGCACAATGATATCTATCTATCTATCTATCTATCTATCTATCTATCTATCTATCTATCTATCTATCTCAGTGGAAAACGTAAAGATAAATGCGGTCGGAAGAGAAAATCAACGTCAAGAGACGACGTGTAAGTGATCAGATCCCAGGAAGACATTATTCGTTTTGTTTCAATTAATTTGCACGAGGTGTATCTGGTTAAAATTTGATGTCTCATGTTTTAAAGAAAAATCAATACATCGAATAAATCCTTTTAGGTACTGCATACTTACGTATAAATAACTGACCTTTGCTTCATGATCTTAGTGAAGAAAATAAACGCTCTTCTCCGATATTTAAAGGCAAATAAATAAACAAAAATAAAAATAGAAACATAATATCTAAATGTGAGCATTTCGCAAGATACAACAAAAATATTTTAGAAACGGCAAAGTTTTGAGAAAAGCTGGAAACAAAACGGGTACTTAGAATCAGAAAATGAATGTTCAGAAGAAGTCTTGGAGAATTTAGCACTCACAGTACAAACTGAAGACAAGATGCGAAGACGGAACGACGTGTTAAATACTTCAGCAACTTGTGTAACTGGATGACAAAACAGGGACCTGGAGAGACAGTAATGAAAAAAAAAACACTGCTTATGTTTTCAAAGTATAGGAAGTTATGGAGAGCCATTATTACGTTCATTTTAAATATTCAAGGTATATAAAAAAACGTATGTTAATATTTTACGTGTCGCCTCTCTTTTTGCTTCTATTCTACTTAAAACTTCTCCTTGCTTATAAGCTCCGTTCATGATATTCTCAGCATCCTTCTGTAGAACTAAATCCTTTTTACTTCTTCATATGGGATGAAATTATCCAGGATTCACTGCTATATATTGATTGTTTTGTTTTCTACTGCTTCTCAAGCATTTTCGGGTTATTTAAAGACAGCAAATATTTTTAGACGTTAAGAATTATTTTTTAATATAATAATGATTTAAGGACACAATTATTATTAATTAACCCATAGCTTGGGAAGAAGAGGTGATCTTCTATCTTTCTCAAGAGTATTTTTGCGTAAGTGATTGTTAGGAACCCAATCGGAATTGGAACTCAGCTCTCCAGTGAACAATTCCGAACCAATATTCCTCATTCTGTCTGCATATCCAAAGTTACAGGACTTCTTATTCACAAGTGGTATTCTATCTAGGTAGTGACTAAGTGTCCCATTGCTGAATTTCTATGATTGTTCTGGAACTGATGTCGCAACAAGATTTTGTTGCAATCCTACTGCGCTATTTGTGGATTGATATTGCATTCTAGTTCTTTGTGTCTGACAAAAGTTTCCTCTTTCTTAATATTAAAAGAGCAACTAACACGAGTCGCCATGGAGAGGCGGGTTCGCAGGATGCAAAATGACAGCTCTAATAGACCAGAAACAAACCATAAATGCCACCTCTGCAACAAAGACGGTCCCTCCCGCATTGGTTTCTACAGTCACAGACGCCAATGCTCCAGCCAAAGAGACAACTAGGATGCTACCCATGTTCAGCCCTGACTGACGAGTCCTACTAAATTCCCATATCGAAGAAAAAAATCAAGGAAGTAATAATTTTTGCCAACCTCTCAAAGGAGAATTCACTGCTAGCATTTAAAAGCAGAATTCCAAATTGTGATGTTAACTTCGGCTCGAATGCAGACCCCATACAATCCGAGAAACAAGTGTTTAGAGTTTCACAAACAAGAAAATTTTATAATATTCAACTGAGCATTGACTACTATAAAAGCGTTGTTGGAATCAGAATAGAATAAAAACTATTCTGATGATTAAATATTCTTTTTGTTTCTTTTATTTAATCGTTTCACTCCAAGCAAAGTGATAATGCAACTAGTAAGCACAGACATTGAAAGTGAAAGTGAAAGTGAAAGTAGTGAAAGTGGCTGAGAACACTGAAATTGGAGATTATTGGGCGAAAGACAAACATGAACAGGGTTCAAGAAGACAGAAAATGACGATTGATATTGCAACCATCCGTCCGTGCTTGGAGTACCGTTGCCATTTATGGTCAGGCGCCCCTGCCGTTCTCCTCAGTGTTCTTGACAGGCTCCAAAGGAGAGTCTGTAATGTGATAGGTACTGATCTGGCAACTCGACTGCAGCCACTTCCCCAACGTCGAAATGTGGCCTCCCTTTGTCTATTCTATAAATAATTTCATGGCTTCTGCTCGGACGAGCTTAAGTCACTGATGCCTCCTCAACAGGTGTTTACCCGTGCAACCAGACTGGCAACTGGGTCCCACCCATTCACAGTTAGGTTAGCCAAATGCAGACGACAATTCTACTCCTGCAGCTTCTTCTCTCGCACTTCCCGCCTGTGGAACTCATTCCCGTATTTTTGCTTTCCTGACGGCTACAACCTCCAGAAATTTAAATGCAAAGTCAATACTCATCTACTAACCACTGGACTCTAGCTCTCTCCCCTCCCCTGTATAACCTTCCCTTTCTCTCCACCTATGTATCTGTCATCGCACCTGCTTTCTCAGGTTTCTGTTGTTCCTTTCTAACTAGTTTGTACTCCTCACTCTTTTCTAATTAATCTTTTTACATTTATGTAGCCCCCTGCACATCAGTGGCGTTTCCGCCTTGCTCGGGGTGAAATGATTAAAAAAAAAAATTACAATTTTTAGAAATTGTAATTATCTGGGAGGTGTGTTGTGAATATCGACTCGGAATGGGAAATCGGAAATCCGAGTTCAAATTCCAGTCGAATTCATTTCATTCTCACAAATACCCTTGGGAAATGTATAATTCCATCTCTTTTCGCTCCATTTATAGGTTGAATAGCAGGACAGATTAGATTTTATAGCCTTAGTTGGTAAAGAGTCTACAGTAAAATGTAATGGCAACCTAGTGCGAAAAAAAATTTTCTGCCCAGTCAATCATGTCTCTTTCGAGATATGATTGTCTAAGTGTGTATCACATACGGCAATTAACTGATTGACTGAGTTACCTAGTAAGGAAGAAGTCAGAAGAAAGTTCAAAAAGTGAGAAGTGAGAAGAAAAACCGTTACAGAAGAGGTGGCGCTTGCATATAAAGAAAGAACGAATGGATTAATATTAGGTTGTCCTAAAAGTTCGTAAACACTTGCAAAAAATTGAAATTTTACTCGCAAAAAGTTTTTGACAACTGTATTCCTGGGAAAAGAAAGACATTGCTTTTTTCTTTATATAAAGACATTCTTCGTAGCTCTCCAGGCAGGTTCGACCTTGTTCATTAATTTTATTATTTTTTTATTTATTTATTTTTTTGGTGCCGTGTTTATTTTTTTCAAATCACAAGTGTACACCAGTATCCGGACTGGCTCAAGAAGGCGACTACTAAAATTGCACGATGTGACCTCTGGGATCTAATCACAACGTGGGACAGTGGCCCGTTGTTGCAACAGACGTCTTGTAATCCAGCTTTTGTGGCGACATCATCGGACGAGATCGTCACGACCAGCAACAGCGACCAAACCAACCAGGTGGTAGTGTCAGAACTGGGATCGTCACGAGCGTCAGCGAGAACGAAAGTCACATTAGACAGACGGCCAGCTCGGCTTGGGGGGTCACAACTGGTGCCGTTTCGACCGGGATCTGACTTGAGGGCAGCCGTAGGCCCTGCAGTGGTACAATATTAGGTTGTCCCAAAAGTTCGTAAACACTTGCAAAAAATTGAAATTTTACTCACCAAGTAATCTAAGGTTACCAGAAAACATATGCAAAAAATTGAAATTTAACTCGCAAAATCAACTAAAAATTATTGCTCAAAATAAAGACCATCATTTCTCAAGAGTTTCTGCCATCGATCTGCAAGCTTTCGGATCTGGTCAAAGTACCATTCAGCCGGCTTCGAATCAAAGAATTCTTGACACGCTTCCTCGACTTCATCAAATGAGTCGAATCGACGGCCCTTCACAAAGTGTTGCATTAAGCGGAAAAGACCGTAATCTACTGGAGGACAGTCAGGACTGTAGGGTGGATATGGCAGAACCTCAACACCATCCAGCTCTTCAAACTTGTCTTTGGTCTTCCTGGCGGTGTGTGGCTTGGCATTGTTCTGCTGCATCAAAGCGCGCTTTCGGTTGATCAGAGCCGGGTACATTTGCTTCAACTTTTCGTAGACCCACTCAAGTTGTTGACAGCAAAGTTCGGCACTGATGTCACAACCATTCGGAACGAACTCAAAATGCACGATTCCTTCAAATTTCCACCAAACGCACAGTATGACTTTCTTGCCGAATCGATCTTGTTTTGGAACCGACGGTGTCTCTTGCCCTTTCTGAACCCATCGCTTGTCTCGATTGTGCTGGACCAGATAGACCCATTTCGCAAGTGTTTGCGAACTTTTGGAACAACCTAATATTTAGAAAAAAGTTAGAAGTCTTATTTTATATGTAATAGTTATTCGATACGTAAAGTATAAAGTTTATCTTAGCGAGAAAAAAAGCGGTGAGATCTACTTTCCAGTCTGGTAAGCACACTTAAATTCTTGTCGCCAGTCTCTAAGGGTAGAAAAATAAAACAAACTGTTACAATGAAAATATATATATATATATAAATTTATCATTTCACCCCAAGCAAGGCAGTTTTACTGCCACTGTTGAGCAGGGGGTTACATAGGGGGAAATTGATGAGAAAGAGAGATAGGTTATAGAGCGTGTCAGGAAGAGGGTAATAGAAGGATGAGAATACTGGTGTGGTGGAGGTAGAGTGGATGGAGGAAAGAGCTTGAAAGAAAGGATGCGAGTTAGTGAGATAGAAGATGACTATTGACCTTACATTTAAATTCTTGGAGATTGTAGCTGTCGGGGAAGCAAATATACGGAAGGGAATTCTACAGACGGGAAGTTCGAGAAAAGAAGCTGTTAGAATAGAAATTGCGTTACATTTTATTGGTTTCACTGTAAAAGGGTGGAGCCTAGTTTAGTAGCTCGTGTATATTCATACATAGGGGAAACCAGTGAGTTAAGTTCATTGGAGCAGAAGCCGTGAAAGTATTTGTAGAAGAGACACAAGGAAGCCATATTGCGCCGGTGAGAAAGTCACAACAGCCGGGCTGTTAATAGAAAAGACAGAAAGCAAGGCGTTTCTTGTTGGTGAGAAAATGATAGATGTTGCGATGCCAGCTTAAGATCGACTACATTAAGGGGCGCTCTTTGAATTTTCTAAAAGAAAGGATTTTATCTGTCGCTATAAGTCAGATATGGCGTTTGGCTGAGATGAAAAGTTCACAGTTTGTAGAACACAGAGGGAAGGCGCGTTGTGTCGGTGAGAAAGTGACTGACGTCAAGATGGCTGCTCAGGATCGATTACATTAAGGGAACATTTTTTTGAATTTTTAATGGGAAGGACTTTATCTGTCGTTATCAATCAGAACATACGGCGTTTGGCTGGGATAAAAAGTTCACAGTTTGTAGAACATACAGAGGGAAGGCGCGTGATTTTGGTGAGAAAGTGACTGACGTCAAGATGGCTGCTCAGGATCGATTACATTAAGGGAACATTTTTTTGAATTTCTAATGGGAAGGACTTTATCTGTCGTTATCAATCAGAACATACGGCGTTTGGCTGGGATAAAAGTTCACAGTTTGTAGAACATACAGAGGGAAGGCGCGTGACTTTCGGTGAGAAAGTGACTGACGTCAAGATGGCTGCTCAAGATCGATTACATTAAGGGAACATTTTTTGAATTTTTAATGGGAAGGACTTTATCTGTCGTTATCAATCAGAACATACGGCGTTTGGCTGGGATAAAAAGTTTACAGTTTGTAGAACAGACAAAGGGAAGGCGCGTGACGTCGGTGAGAAAGTGACTGACGTCAAGATGGCTGCTCAGGATCGATTACATTAAGGGAACATTTTTTTGAATTTCTAATGGGAAGGACTTTATCTGTCGTTATCAATCAGGACATACGGCGTTTGGCTGGGATAAAAAGTTTACAGTTTGTATGCGTTTTGGAATCCATTAATCCATTGTCTGATGTTAGCAGATTAACAGTGAAACGAAGATAAAAGCAGGAGAAAGAAAGAAAGAAAGAAAGAATGAAAGAAAGAAAAAGAAAGTAAGAAAGTAAGAAAGAAAGAAAGAAAGAAAGGACGAATAGATGAATATTTCGAAAAAGATAAAGAATAAATACAAGGCTTATTTTATATGTAGTAGTTATTTGATACGAAAAGCGTAAGAGTTATCTTAGCGAGAAAAAGCAATCGATAAACTGAGTTCAAATTCCAGACCACTAGTCTGTTGATCTTAATATCATATAAAGTTCATGATAAAGCCATATGCCCATCTCTCCTTCTAGCAGCGATTTAACGAATGCACGCGTAACCATATGTAAATTTAATAAAAATCACCAGCGTATTATTAATTAATAAATACAAAATACCCATAGTTCCTGGGCATGACGATAAACTACATACGGCAGCAATACATCTGGTTGGCAGATTAAAGCGTTTGAGGCGCTTGAAACCACGTCTTAATTGCTGTTGTTCCCAGGTCTGTCCTGCCCTAGCCTTTTAGCAGATGTTAGGGAAACTATCTATAGCCAGATAGTGAATTTTTTTATATTTTTTATTTTATTTTATTTTTTTTTAATTTTAATTTTAATTCTTTTTTAGAGCTTTCTCGCAGATTTATTTCACTGTTTAAGCCTAATTGCAAACGTATTGTGAATGGAATGGGGGAGAAAATAGTTTCGTCGTAGTAATAGTCTGGAAATTTAGGATGTTGATGCTGGTATTAATTGAGTAGCTTTATTTTGAGAAATATGTATCAGATTGTGAATACGTGTACAGGTTACTCAATTGAGTAGATAGCATAGCTATTTATTTATTTATTGTAATTAGGTTATAAAATTATTTTAGTTGGTAATGGACAAAATAGGGAAGGAAATTCAGAAAAAATTAGTATGAATTAAGTGAGATTTTAAAATAGTTTTTTGGTTGGGTATGCGGGTAGGTTTAGTTACAGATGTAGCATCGCCATGGGATTAGTATTTAACAAGTAAAAGATGGACATAAACAATGCAATAAAGTTTCCGACGCACCTCATTATAGATTCTGGAATTAGTAAAGCTAAACCAGACGTAGTAAAAAAAAAAAAAAAAAAAAAAAAGGAAAGGGAAGAGGAGAAGACACCACTATATAGGGGAGGAGCGTGGAAAGCTCCATTTTCATTGGCTGACGCTGACTGACATATGTCACTAAGAACGGTCTAAGTCCCGCCTTCATAGTATTGTTTTATAGTTACTGTTCTCTGCAATATTGCAGTGCGTAGCACGACGCTTTCAAGAGAGGCGGCCTGACTCGTTTAGAATCAGGTCGGGATTTCTGTTGGAGCCGATATGATGCGAAACCCAAAATCGGCGATGGGAACAGTGCATCGCTGAAGACCCCCACCCTTGATGCAATTAAAATGTATGATTTGACTGAACGGCTCTAAAGAAAACGGAGACCCCATGAAAGTAGAACAGTTATTTTATTAAGAATACACCTTTAAGTGCCGAATCTAGGTGTGTTGTCAATGTTGTTGCTTCTATGTCACTAGAAGTTACAGATCTAAATAAACAACACACTTCTTCGATACGCGACCCGACTGAATATGATCAGTCATCGGCCCACACGTAGAAAAAAAATTGCTATTATCTTTAGGATGTGCATGATATAAGTTCCTCTAGAAAACGGCGACCAATCAAGAATTCGCTTGAGCTATTCGATGTTATAGATCGGGTATGCTCGGTTGTACTGAAGTTCCTACATACGGTCAAGACAGGGTATTATTGGAGGAAGTGAAGAAAAGAAACTAATATATATATATATATATATATATATATATAAAACGATTTATCATGTTGGCCCGTCTTTCGACTTACTTTTCTTTCCCTCCTTCTCCTTTTAACTTCTTTATTATATCATACTAGCAGTATAGCCCGGCGTTGCTCGGGTGAAATGAAAGCTTTAAAACTAATCCATGGTCCTGGAGCTCAGACTCTTTGGACGTTGGCACGAAAGACTAAAAGGCAACAGTTGTTTCCAGTTAAAGCGAAACCCAAAGCAAAAACTAAAATAAAAAAGCTGAAAAAAAACCCCACAGACATAAAGGCAGATAAACAGACACACAAACATCTTTCCTTATATATATATATATATATATATATATATTATCGATTTTCTGCACTATTGTAAGAACTGCAACCTTGAAACTTCTGAATGTCGTTTCTTATGTCTTTGTCTATGAGTGTATCAAATTTGATTAAAATCGGATAACTCCCTCTATAACCCGATTTTTTCGATTATTGATATTCGATATTCATCGAAATAAAACCTAGCTAAGAACACTCGCAGCCGCTTATAGTACAACTGTGTCAATTTTCAAGAAAATCAGTTTAGCCGTTTCGGAGTTTATAGGTAACAGACACACACACAAACATACACACACACACACACAGACAAAGTTCCATTTATAAATAAGTTTAGATTTATTTGGTCATTCTCTTTTATACCTTTTCGTTATTCTTATTTTCCTTATCTACACAAAATATTTACAATAAAATGTGATTAAAAGGACTTAGAATATTTACAAAAAAAAAAAAAAACTTCTAAAATGCGGTATGAATTATTCGGGATATTGATTGATAGTCTAATAAATTTCATTTAAAAACTAAAGGAAATAATATTTAACAAAAATTTCATAAAAATAAATTAATCAAAATATTTACATATTAAATACTCGTTAAAAAACATAATAGCGTTTAAATTTTAGTTACAATAGGTTACTCCCCACCCACAAAAATATACTCAAGAGAAGAAATTCGTTTAAAAACTCAGAGAAATAACAAATAATTAAAATTGCTTAAAGTTAATTAATCAATTTTTATAGTATAAAAATCAGCAATACATTTTGATAATAAATATTTACCAACAATGCTTAAAATATACCTTAAAAAACTAGAACATAAAACACACACACCACCGCCCCTAGTAATTATGTCTGCAAAAACATGTATATGTACAAAAACTGAGTATAATCTACAATGCATTCAATTGTAAAAGCAGAATAGCATATATTTTTATAACTTCAAAGCTCCGAAAAAAAAAAATTGGTATTAAATCTAATCTAAACTTATTTATAAATGGAACTTTGTCTGTGTGTGTGTATATGTGTGTGTGTGTGTGTGTGTGTGTCCGTTACCTATAGACTCCGAAACGGCTGAACCGATTTTCTTGAAAATTTACACAGTTGTACTATAAGCGTCTGCGAGTGTTCTTAGCTAGGTTTTGTGTCGAAGTACCCCCGATAAATATCGATAATCGAAAAAATCGGGTTATAGAAGGAGTGGTCCGATTTTAATCAAATTTGATACACTCATAGACAAAGACATAAGAAACGATATTCAGAGCTTTCAAGGTTGCAGTTCTTTCAATAGTGCAGAAAATCGATAATATATATATATAAAAGGCAAGATGTTTCTATGTGTGTCTGTTTATCTGTCTGTATGCCCTTTATACAAATCCACAATTTTTATCCGATTCTCACCAAACTTCAAAATTTGACTTACATCTATTAATTTTTCTTTCAGTCTACGGTTTCGCTTTAACTGGAAACAACTATTGTTTTTTAGTTTTTCGTGCCAACGTCCAAAGAGTCTGAGCTCCAGGACCATGGAGTAGGTTTAAAGCTTTCATTACACCTGAGCAACACCGGGCTAGTTATAAATGAAAATAGAATTTGTTTTTGTTAATACTGCACAATAACATGTGCATCAAATGAATTAATAAATAGTTAATAATTACTTGTATTGCAGTTTTATCAATGAAAGAATGAAGAAAATTTAGGGTGATTCGGACGAGTCCATCTTTGCTTCCTTGCCTTTTAAAAATTTGGCAAAGTAATTATAACAAAAAAACCATTCTATTTTCATTTAGAATTATCAACTTGGCAATAATTACTAAAAATAGTATGAAATACATCATTTCTTTTAAAGAACTGGGGTAGCCTAATAAATATTGCCGGTAGTGTTATGTAGCAGTTCACTACTGTTTTGTTTGTTTCTAACGATCGTTTTCTGTTCCTTAATGCTTTACTTAGCTTTTGGAAGGCCTCTTTTGCCATCGCAATACGCCTTTGGTGTAATGTTACAATTTCCATCTTCTGTAAGAACTATTCCCATCATAATAAAACCTAGGTAAGAACACTCGCAGCCGCTTATAGTACAACAGTGTCAATTTTCAAGAAAATCAGTTTAGCCGTTTCGGAGTTTATAGGTAACAGGCACACACACAAACATACACACACACACAGACAAAGTTCCATTTATAAATAAGTTTAGATTTATTTGGTCATTCTCTTTTATACCTTTTCGTTATTCTTATTTTCCTTATCTATACAAAATATTTACACGAAATATCAAATGGTGCTTGATTGAAACAACACTATATATATATATATATTTTCTAGACATATTCTATTAAATATAAGAGACAATGAATGTCTATTATGTTTAATCATGAGCCGTTCTAAACGTCGTATTTTTGCTTTAATTTCAGTTGAAAATAAAGACAAAAATTCTCCAACATAGAAGAAAACCAATAAATAATTATCCAAATGTTGGAGAATTTTTGTCTTTATTTTCAACTGAAATTAAAGCAAAAATACGACGTTTAGAACGGCTCATGATTAAACATAATAGACATTCATTGTCCCTTATATTTAATAGAATATGTCTAGAAAATTACTTGCTGCCTCGATATACTAAATATATATATATATATATATATATATATATATATATATATATATATATATATATATAGTGAAGGAGATGCGAAAATGTCAAACCCTGCGCACGTGTTAAACCATAAATTAAAGCAGACAGATACATCATCAAATCGTAAAACGGCGCCCGCTATCACTTTAGAAAAGAGGCGAAAAAGCCATGTCCTACTACTGCGCACACTTATATAAACCATAAACACACACACACACATACACATACATGAACTAACCCACTTACAGATACACGCACACACGTACTCACTACAATTAACAACAGCAGTAGCAGCGAAAGAGGACCATTCGTTTAAAGGCACGGTCCAGCAGTGGACAACTTGAAACCAAGCTCTTCTATTATTCTGAAGATGAGATTCTGATCTCGAAATATTAATGAATAATAAATAGGTAATACCCAACACCTTCTTTGTCTTTCTTTATTATACTAAACGCATTGTGATATCCTTCAAATACCTACCGATACACCATATATATATATATATATATATATATATATATATATATATATATATAGACCATACCCCTTTAAGGAGGAAGTACTTTGAAAACGTATTAATATCATTATTACCAACTATATACACACGATTAAATCATTACATTGCTTCCAAATATTTTCACAAAATAATAATTTATGAATCCAAAATACCAGCAGATATTATTACATAATTTACATATAGTTCCTTATATTCTTAACAATGTAATCGTTTTCTTACTTATTATCATTCTATATAATCTAGAGTTGTTTATTATTATCATTCGTTTTTTCTCAGTATTATTATTATTATTATTATTATTATTATTATTATTATTATTATTATTATTATTTTACATTTTATTTAGTAATTTATTATTTCATTGAAAGATTCTAACCGTTAATATTTTTTATGAGAATATATATTTGTATGGTTCTTATATATATAATATTACTTTATTATGTTATTATAATAATTTTAATACATTGTTTTTTTTTATTTCATTGTAAACTACTAACGATTAACTTTATTGAACGTTATTTTCACTAGAATTTCAACGGAAATATATTCCGTTTATGATTTATAAATGATTATCACGTTATTTAGAATGGAAATCGTTCCCTCATTTGATTTCTCTCAACACAGACATTCATAAACGTTTTCTCTTATTTTATTCAAAAAGAACGTGTTGACACAGACAGTTAAACAAACACTATTTTATCTTCTACATTTAATATCATCACTTGCTTTATCACACGTGACATGCACCTAACGAATTTTTAAATCATTCGTCCTTATTAAATTTCTGAAGAAGCTTGTTATAAGTCAAATATATTAGATTAAAAACACCTTTTTCCTACTTGTTCTTTATTTATTTTATATATATATATATATATATATATATATATATATTAAATAAATTTTCAATATTCCAAAATGTTGAATGAACATTTCTACATAAAATCCCTAAGAGAGATTTTGCATCTCCTCAGAAACGGTACATATTTCAAAATGGAAATAAAATAAAAATAAGAATGAAAAGAGAGAAAAATAAAAATAAAAAAAGAAATAAAAATAAAAATAAAATACAAAATGACGGTTAAGATTTGAGAAATTTACGTCACAAACAATTTTCGGAAGTAATTCATGTCTAATTTTAAAAAAAGTTAAAATCGAAAATTAGACATGAATTACTTCCGAAAATTTTTTGTGACGTAAATTTCTCAAATCTTAAACGTCATTTTTTATTTTATTTCCATTTTGAAATATGTACCGTTGCTGAGGAGATGCAAAATCACTCTTAGGGATTTTATGTAGAAATGTTCATTCAACATTTTGGAATATTGAAAATTTATTTTAGTTCATATATATATATATATATATATATATATAGGAAATTATATGTCTCTAAACAGGAAATTATATGTCTCTAAACATCTACATGAATGCAGTGACTGCCTATTTTCAGTCAAACCAATCTATCAAAATATTAATTATGAGATCCCATTAACGCAGGAAGAAAGATTCATAAAAAAAATACAAACCTTCGCTCAACAAAACAACATAAAAAACAAACACACTGAAAAACATATAGAAACAGCATACATATACTCATAGATAAAAAATACACACACCAATCTCAAAAGCAAATCCAATTCATACTAAATAAAAACAACCACACACGCAAACAGACACATAGAGACACACACTCACAGAACACAATCCAACTAACACACACACCGAAAAACACAGAAACACGCATACATATACACACAATAAAAACATGCATACATATACACACAATAAATAAAAAACACCCACACACACAAACGGACATAAATAAAAGAGGCCCTCACAAAGACACACACACACTAACACAAAGATACAAAATATCACCAAACCTATAAGATAATAAAGAGGCGCCAGAATGCCTTAAAGAAAACACTTGACCATTTCATATGTTTATTTATTTACTGGTTAACCCATTAGGACACATGCTGACAGAGAAAAGAGACGATTCAAACAGCATTGAATTCACATTATTCTGATTTATTTTATTATATTTTTTTAATTTTTTTACTGTTTTTACTGTTCTTATTTATTTATTTATTTATTTTTCACATACTTCCTATTAACTTTAAACAGAATGATCAGATATTCAGAGAAACCCAAACGTAAAACAACGAATTTGTTCGCCTGAAGAGAGTCAATTTTAGACTCGAAACACGTGTAGCACAAATCATGAACAATTAATACTTTATAACTTGTATAAATGCCAAAACAATAAATATATATTTTAAAGAAAACGTTCACGGCTTCTCACACTTTTTATTTTATACTAATTACTCTCGTTGGAACAACCCTATTCCTTTATTCGATATATATATATATATATATATATATATATATATATAGGGTGGGCCATAAGTCGCGCACCAAAGAATTATGTGAAGTGATAGAATTGTGTATCAACGCAAATGGCGAGCATTTTGAGCATTTGTGATTGTACCAGCGTGTACAACGTGTTTTTCAGTTCATTAGTTAAGCGTGGTTTTAATAAAATAATGTATACTATTATCAGAATTACTTTAAATGCTTTGGTGCGCGACTTATGGCCCACTCTGTATATATATATATATATATATATATATATATATATATATATAGGAAATAATGACAAATCCGTAAAAACGGGTAGGATAATCCCAAAAAATGATCTCATTAATATGTAATATTAAACAGATAAAAATAGAAATCTCAGTGGATGTTATCCATGCGATATGAAACATAGAGACGAAAACTGAAGACGTAATTAAACAGTTATAAATACAGAATTTATTTCGGCACTTGTAAAAAACCCAACAAATCAAATTATATTTCTACTGAGTTTCCTTCATTCTCTCTCCTCTCTCTCTCTCTCTCTCTATATATATATATATATATATATATCCAAGTGAATAAGGAACGTTGAAAATATTAACAACGTTCAAAAAATTAATTTAAAACAGTGTTCAATATAAAAATAGAGCTATGAATATTGATTATAAATAATAGTTTAGAACATGTACAAATTATCATCTACTACAAAGTGTACATTTTGCTTCGACATTGAAAAAACAATGTCTCATCAGGTAGTGTGGAAGAAGATAGAAAATTCTTTACCTTATATTGGCGAATTGGGTGTGAGAGGTAAGTGGGGTAGAAAGAGGGAGAAAATGGGAAATCAGAAATTGAAATTGTAAATTAGAATTTGAACAAAAAGAGGAAAGAGGCAGTGGAGAGAGGTGATTAATGGACATGTGGAAAATTTTAGAGACAGGTGTAACCGTAGAAGATAAGGTCTGGTCCTTTACAGCCTTTTATGGCCTGTCCTCTGGGTTTAACAAAGAGAAAGAAGTCAGGAAATATATATAGGGTGGGAGGAAGTAGAAATGGATGGGCTAAGAAGAGATAGGAATTGGTCAAACATATCTGTATTAGTTAAGTATAAAGCTACAAATTATTTCTTCTGTTAAGCCTGTATCTAACATTTTCAACACCTGATACATAATTCACCAATATAAGGAAAAGAATTTTCCATCTACATTCACACTACCTGATGAGACATTGTCCTTTCAATGTCGAAACAAAATGTACACTTTGAAGTAGATGATTATTCGGACATATTCAAAACTATAATCTATAATACACACACACACACACACACACACACATATATATATATATATATATATATATATATATATATATATGCAAAAATTAAGACAGACAATTTATTCCATGGTTAAATGGAAGTGTAGGCCTATTTCAAGCGAACCATTTTTAGCTTCCATCTTCTGTAAAATAAAGACGGAGGCTGAAGATGGTTCGCCTGAAATAGGCCTACATTTAACCATGGAATAACTTGTCTGTCTTAATTTTTACATATATTTGCTCTATATGTATTTATATACATAAATATTTAGAACTCTCCTAGATAGTTATCCTACCATTTTATATACAGGATACTCCTTTGGATTATTCTATATCTACACCGCATATATATATTGTTGTTTACTCAGTGCAAAGCTCAGCGGTCATTCAGGGTAAAGGATTACAGATTAAGAGGCACATATTACGCGGATATGTGTGGAAGGTCATGGTTAATCCTACAATTGAACAGATTAAGATAGTAGTGATCGTGGAAGCATCTTCTTGAGTCAACAAGGCAGTGGTTTCAAGGAATGATGATAGTTCGCTCCAATTTTTCTGATATGGGGAGTCTTATCCTTGAAGATTAGGACTGGTGTATTGAAGGATCGTAGTTTACAAATAAACTTTAAGAAAACTGAGTGCGTGGTCATCAGCAAAAGATACCCAAAATGCCAAATAAAGGTGGGGGATAACAGAATCAAACAAGTCCAAGAATTTAAGTACCTAGGAAGTGTTCTAACAGAAGATGGAAAGTGCGACACGGAGATCCGAAGGCGAATTGGCATGGCTAAGGACGCGTTCCAGAAGATGAGCAAAATATTGCCACACAGGAAAATCTCAATAGAAACGAAGAAAAGAGTGCAAGACTGCTACGTGATGTCAGTTCTTCAATACGGCTGTGAATGCTGGACAATATCATCGAAAATGAGGACAAAACTGGAAACGGCCGAAATGTTGTTCTACAGAAGAATGCTACGGATATCGTGGACTGAGCATGCAAGCAACGACGAGGTGTTAGAAAGAATGGCAACAAAAAGGAAATTGATGCTGAGCATCAGGAAGAGACAACTGAAGTTCCTGGGACATGCAATGAGGAAGGAGAGCCTGAAGAACCTGATACTGACTGGACAGATAGAAAGAAGGAGAGACAGAGGAAGGCAGCGGATAACATATTTGCAGGGTCTGATCAGGTGGATGACGGAACGGGGGTTGCCAGGAGCAAAAGGAGCAAACATACTAAGAGCCACAAGGGATAGGGAGACGTGGAGAGCCATGATCGTCTACGTCCTGAAGGGACAGGGCACATAGAAGAAGAAGAAGTTTATCTGAATACTCTCCAGGGAAATAACGACCATATGTGGGAACAATTTTGTAAAATGGAAAACTATTCGTCATATACAAAAACGTGACGCTTTTGGATTAATTCCCTCCGAATTCCATTAGTGAGTAGTAAGTTCCGCTGAAAGAGCTTTTTCCGTAGAACCACTGCCTTGTTGACCCAAGAGGGTGCTTCCCCGATCACCATAATCTTAATCTGTTCAATCTAGGATTAACCATGACCAACACATGGTTTGATAATAAACTGCATCCGGCAGCAAGGCCTCTAACTAGGAAATTCTGTCAAGCATGGGAGCACCACTTAATTGTTGTTGTTCGACTCTGATTCGGGATGAAAGCACCAGTTAGGGTCCCAGCTATGGGCAAATAGTTAACCTATAAACTAGAGTAAAAACTTTAAAGTATAAAAATAGATTTGTATAGCGAAAATTTCAGCGATACTTTTTTGGAGTAGAAAATATTACCAATAATACATTTTCGAAGGAAAAAAAAACATTAACAACAATATATTTTTTAAGTAAAAATATATATACCAGTAACACACCTAACTCTCGACAAAACCCTCTTTACAAAAATACGTGAATAAAAACTGATCTAGAAACTGATTTCTCACAAAGAATACATATTCTATTCATAAATTAAGTTGTTGTACGGGGCATAGACAGAAGAAGTAAGTAGAGAAATAAGAGTATCTATAAAATTAGGTTGTCCCAAAAGTTCGTAAACACTTGCGAAATGGGTCTATCCAGCAAAACCGAGACAAACAATGGGTTCAGAAAGGGCAAGAGACACCGTCGGTTCCAAAACAAGATCGATTCGGCAAGAAAGTCATGTTGTGCGTTTGGTGGAAATTTGAAGGAATCGTGCATTTTGAGTTGGTTCCGAATGGTCGTGACATCAGTGCCGAACTTTACTGTCAGCAACTTGAGCGGGTCTACGAAAAGTTGAAGCAAAAGTACCCGGCTCTGATCAACCAAAAGCGCGATTTTGATGCAGCAGGACAATGCCTAGCCACACACCGCCAGTAAAACCAAAGACAAGTTTGAAGAGCTGTGCTCCATCAGATTACGCTTTTCCGCTCAATGCAACACTTTCTGAAGGACCGCCGATCCGTCTCGTTTGATGAAGTTGACGAAGCATGTCAAGAATTGTTTGATTCGAAGCCAGCTGAATGGTACTTTGACCAGATCCGAAAGCTTGCAGATCAATGGTAGAAAGTCTTGGAAAATGATGGTATTTATTTTGAGCAATAATTTTTGTTGTTTCTGCGAGTAAAATTTCAATTTTTTCCAAGTGTTCTCTGGTAACCTTAGATTACTTGGCGAGTAAAATTTCAATTTTTTGCAAGTGTTTACGAACTTTTGGGACAACCTAATAGATAACGGCTGATATCAAAATTAAAAAGGTTAAAGATTGTAGTGCACGGATATACCTTCTTTTAAGGGCTTGCGACATAAAGTAGCGGCTCTTAGAAAGAAGAGATTCAAATTGCACTTATTTCTTACTAATGAATTTACGAAGGAAATGAGGGTGTGTCAATCCTGGTTACGTGTCATGGCCAGTCTTAGGTGTACATATTCTATGCCGGAAAATATTCATCGCCTACAAGGGCGCGTATATGCTTTTGGATGCTGCCAAGGGTGGAAAAGGAGGATTGGGCAGCTCTTAACGGCAATACACCATTTTCGGTTCGGCTTGATCAGACTCTTGTAAAGATGGAGAATGACAGCAGCCAGATACATTCTGGAGTGTTATGAGAACCTGGCAATTTTTAGAATGGATCGTATCGACGAATAGCAATTGAGGTTTAGCATGAACGTGTGTTTCAAAAAAAAAAGGATTAAGAACGGGTACCATTGTAAAAAAAAAATTAAAATCAAAATTCTGACAAATTTGTTTTGAATGCATTAAGCTGAACAAAATTGAGCCCATCAAATCATGTCCTATTATTTAACCCATAACTGGAGGGAAGAGACGGATTAATACCTTTCCCAAGGGTATTTGCGCGTAAGTGAATGCAGTGAATTCAACTGGAATTCGAACTCGGCTTCCTGATTTCTCCTTTCGAGCCGATATCCACCGCGCCACAAAAGAGTCAGTCAGTCAGTTAAGTGCCATACGTGATACACGCTTGGGCGATCATGTCTCGAAATAGACATGACTGACTGGGCAGAAGATTATCCCGCAGTATGTTGCCATTGCTTTCTGCAGTAGACTGGTTGCCAACCAAGGCTATAGAACCCAACCTGTCCTGTTATTTAACCCATAACTGGAAGGAATAGACGGATGAATACCTTTCCCAAGGGTATTTGCGCGTAAGTGAATGCAGTGAATTCGGCTGGAATTCGAACTCGGCTCCTCGATGTCTCGTTCCGAGCCGATATCCAATGCACCACAACGCACAAAAGAGTACCAATCTCAAAAATCTTCTTAACCATTGCACATACAACTGATTTAAGAAGATACGACTTACTGTCAATTTCGGTACATCTTTCATCATTCTTATGACACACCAACTTCGTATCTTTGGGTTACGTCATGTTTTTCTATCTTTGGCATAATGACATTTGTTGCATGGATGTTTGACATATTGGAATTGACGGTAAATTCCTATTTTTTCTAAGTCAACTGTGTTTTGCATCGAATTATATAGAATTATTCTAGAAGCTGTCTACCAACGAACTTTTCAAACAAGAGATTCCGTATTTCAAAATGAGAAAATTACAACCGTGTCAGTAATTTCCCCCTTACTAATTTTTTTTTTATTTGGCTTTATTTAAATAATTTTCATCATTTTTCTTTCTTTGTTGTTGGATTGCGTTTGGCGAAAATTTTTCAAAACTGGCGATGCCTGTGTAAATTTCACGGCTTTCTTTCTTTTTAATCTCCTGATTTCTTAAGCAAATGATTGAATAAGCTCTTTGAAAGTTCCATGGCTATACAATACACGTAATTCTCTTATTGAATACTTAAATATTTTTCACTTAACAACATTAACAAAATATTGCAATAAAAATTATGAATAGGAATATTGGTTATTATGAGGGCGCAGATAAAATGATTCAAAACTTAAAACGCTTTCCATTTCATTGGATCAGACAGTAAATGCACGAGAGATTTATCGACTTTTATTTCTTTCTTTTTCTTTAGAATTACAATTGCTTTCTTTCTTTCTTTCTTTCGTTCTTTCTTTCTTTCTTTCTTTCTTTCTTTCTTTCGTTCTTTCTTTCTTTCTTTCTTTCTTTGTAATTACAATTTCTTCCAATCTTTGCTTCATTTTATCGCGATGGCTTTCTTTCTTTCTTTTAGTTTATTTATCGTTACAAGTTCTTTCTTTGTTTCATTTGTCTCCATATTTTTCGTTCTTTTTCCTTTTTGTTCTCCGCTGTTACATTTCCTTTCTTTCTTTCTTTCTTTCTTTCTTTCTTTCTTTTCGTCTATATTTTTCTTCTTTTTTTTCTGTTTCTCTTTCATTAAAATTTCTTTCTTTCTTTAATTTTGTCTCAATATTTTTCGTTCTTTTTCTTTTTTATTCTCCTCTGTTACATTTCCTTTCTTTCTTTCTTTCCTTCTTTCTCTCTTTAATTTCGTCTATATTTTTCTTCTTTTTTTTCTGTTTCTCTTTCATTAAAATTTCTTTCTTTCTTTAATTTTGTCTCAATATTTTTCGTTCTTTTTCTTTTTTATTCTCCTCTGTTACATTTCCTTTCTTTCTTTCTTTCCTTCTTTCTCTCTTTAATTTCGTCTATATTTTTCTTCTTTTTTTTCTGTTTCTCTTTCATTAAAATTTCTTTCTTTCTTTAATTTTGTCTCAATATTTTTCGTTCTTTTTCTTTTTTATTCTCCTCTGTTACATTTCCTTTCTTTCTTTCTTTCCTTCTTTCTCTCTTTAATTTCGTCTATATTTTTCTTCTTTTTTTTCTGTTTCTCTTTCATTAAAATTTCTTTCTTTCTTTAATTTTGTCTCAATATTTTTCGTTCTTTTTCTTTTTTATTCTCCTCTGTTACATTTCCTTTCTTTCTTTCTTTCCTTCTTTCTCTCTTTAATTTCGTCTATATTTTTCTTCTTTTTTTTCTGTTTCTCTTTCATTAAAATTTCTTTCTTTCTTTAATTTTGTCTCAATATTTTTCGTTCTTTTTCTTTTTTATTCTCCTCTGTTACATTTCCTTTCTTTCTTTCTTTCCTTCTTTCTCTCTTTAATTTCGTCTATATTTTTCTTCTTTTTTTTCTGTTTCTCTTTCATTAAAATTTCTTTCTTTCTTTAATTTTGTCTCAATATTTTTCGTTCTTTTTCCTTTGTTTTTCTCTATCATTAAAATTTCTTTCTTTCTTTCTTTTTTCTTTCTTTCTTTCTTTAATTTAGTCTCTATATTTTTCCTTCTTTTTTTTCTTTCTGTTTCTCTGTCATTACAATATCTTTCTTTGTTTTGTTTTGTCTTTTTCATTTTATTTCTTTGTTCTTTCCCTTTTCTATTTCTGTATTATTACAACTTCTTTTTCTTTATTTCAATTTGTCTATATTTTCGTTATTTCTTTCTTTCTTTCTTTCTCTTTCTTTCTTTCTTTCTTTATTTATTTATTTTGCCCACTAAAACCAATCCTCGTCTTTCATATAATTTTACATCCATCATTCAACGCACTCAAAACGGAACGGTCCATTAATTTCCAGAGGTAATTGCAGACTGTAATGCCCGTGCCAAAGTACTAACGGAGGACCAAGCAAAATTATAAGAGATATTGGTTCTTTTTTTAGTATTTTAAAAATTAGTTATTCCCATAAAACTACTTTTATTGAAGCATATCAAACATTTTGACAGTCACTGTATACGTGTACGTCTCTTTCTTTCTCTTTCTCTCTCTCTCTCTCTCTCTCTCTCTCTCTCTCTATATATATATATATATATATATATATACATATATATATATATATTATTTCCTTATTTAAGTATTATGTGGTCCCACTAGGTACATCACTCAGACAAGATAATTTTCTTTAACATTTAATTAATTACAATGTTTCATTTATAACTTATACCCTAACATAAAAAAATGAATGTTATTTTAATAAAATAAAATGACCCACACAATACTAAATTGCTGTTCTTAATACAATATAATTAAGCATACTACAATTATTCAATCCTAATTCTGGCTTATACTCATAGATATTAGTAATAAATCTATTGTTAAAAAAATAAAAAGATAAATCCAACCTCCTGATTAACATTATTGTCTACCCTTAAAAAAATCTAAGGTCCCACTATCTTTCCCAGACAAAATTAGAAACTGACATATCTAGATCTAAGCCATCCTGCTCCCTTCCATAACCCAAGTTTTAAAACTCTTCATGGTTACCTAATTCTAAATGCTGATAGAACTGTTTTGACACACCTAAATGCATTTCCTTCATCTACCACACACTAATTTTCTAAATAAACAGAAATTCATCCTATATTTTCAAAAACAAATCGTTTTCACCATTTATATAAGCATATCATTTGAAGAGGAACAGTTTTGTTCAGAAACATGAAAATTATTGTGTAGTGATATTATGCTTTTAAAAACTATTGTAATAACAAAATTACAATTATATATATATATATATATATATATATATATATATATATATATTATAAAAGAGTTTAGATTATTACAAAGGGTAATACATATTTCACCGCGTCCTGATGTTATCATCGCGGCTCGTCAGACCCAAATGTTACAAGAGTTGGTCCTGAAAATATCCCCCTAAAAAATTTCTTTTCTTTTATTTAATTTTACATAGACGCTCACATATCCATATTGGTATAGACATTTGTAACGGTTACTTAAAAAATTTCTCACTCATTCGAAAAAAAAAACCAAAGAAAGAGGAAAGCAAGGATAAAGAAAAGATAGACGATTGATTACTGTAAAGAAGAGAAAAAAGTCATAGAAAAAAGAGGAAAAAGAAAAAGGAAAACAGTGAAAAAAGAGAAAAGAGAAAAAAAAAGGAACAAAAAGAGGAAACATAAAAAACTGAATGGAAAGCAAGAAGAGAAAAAGAAGGTCAAAGAGATACAATAAAAGGAAATACAGTATCACGAGAAATAAATGTTGACACCATTTCTCGTAACAGCTTCTCAAACCTCCTAACTGTTCTCTTAGGAAAACATGGAAAAAATTGAACTATGAAATTTAATTTCAAATATACTGCGATATATTTACGGTGCTAAAAATAAATTGTATATCATAATTTTAATACAATTTGAAAAAATAACTACTCTTACTATTATTTTACAAATTAATGGTAATTTAAAAAAATTTCTTAAAATAATTAAAAATACTAAAATTAAAAAAATATAAATATAAATATAGAAATATAAAAAATTTGATAAACCCCTACAGAAGGGGGAAATACACAAAAAAAGAAAAGAAAAAAGAAGAAATCACGATAATGCCTGTTTCGCTGTATCACAGCTCGTCAGTGTCGTTAGACGCATCAAAAACAAAAGCTTGTCAGTTAATTGATTTATTCCGACTCGTAGGCAAATTTTACCAACCACTTTACAGGGGAGTTAACAATTCACTGTTAATATTACCAAA
>JBBBDQ010001270.1:2112500-2262500 GCA_037127315.1 Ascarosepion bandense
TGATCCTTTTACGGCAGGCAACGGAAGACATCGAAACCAAACGATATTTCTTTCCCAGTCGGTCGGGTTTCAATCCTGGGTAAAAAAGCAATCGGAGTCTAACCGTACTGATGAGCTGTGATACGGCGAAACAGATCTGTCTGCGGATGACAATATATATATTTGGTATTTTGGGTTGCACCTTTTGCTGATGACCATGCATTCAGTTTTCTAAAAGTTTATTTGTAGTCCTTTTTTGTCACTCTCCACCGCTACCTTCTGTAGGAGGTCATGTAGTTTCCTGGAAGCAGTGGAAATGTGGTTCTACAGAAGTATGCTGCGGATATCGTGGACTGAGCATGCAAGCAACGATGAGGTGTTGGAAAGAATGGCAACAAAAAGGAAATTAACAGTGAGCATCAGGAAGAGACAACTGATGTATTTATATATATACAAAAAATAAAATCGTCGGTGATGGTGGATTTTATAATATTTCAGTTTAAACAACCTCTCTGAAGATGACTCATGTGAGCCGAAATCTTAGAAGAAAACCAATAAATAATTATCCAAATGTTGGAGAATTTTTGTCTTTATTTTCAACTGAAATTAAAGCAAAAATACGACGTTTAGAACGGCTCATGATTAAACATAATAGACATTCATTGTCTCTTACATTTAACAACATATGTTTAGAAAATTACTTGCTGCCTCGATATACTAAATATATATATATATATATTGTCATCCGCAGACAGATCTGTTTCGCCGTATCACAGCTCATCAGTACGGTTAGACTCTGATTGCTTTTTTTTACTCAGGATTGAAACCCTACCGAAATGGCGTCAGTCGGTGACTCTACCCCTGGGCTATGGGCGTATATATTGGACATACTACCAACTCGCCCTCACGGCATCTTACATTACACTTAAATGACAATTCAAACATATTCCGACATTTAAGACAACACGTTTATCAACGCACACTTCTCAGGAAAACGCACGTTGAAAATACATGTATAATTAGACAAGAAAATAATAAACGAAAACTCAAAATCCTAAAAGCTATCTACATCAAACAGCTTAAACCTAGCTTAAATAAAATAAATTTTATATCTCTACTAACATATTGCAATACCTGTAATCGGATCAAGAACCACACCACCACCATTTTGTCACCGTCTGCGGCCATTCGACATGTTAATATATATATATATATATATATTTATTATAAATTATGTTTTAGAACATGTACAATTTTTTTTATATATCCACTACAAATAGTACATTTGTTTCGACATTGAAACTACAGTGTCTCATCAGGTGGGGTGGACAGGAATGGAAAGCCTCTTTTCTTATATTTGGTCAGTTGTATGTGGCATGTTGGTGGAGGTTAGTGATAAGGGAATAAGTCTTGTGGATTGTCCGTTAGAATTTTGAAGAAAGTCGTGTTGGTAGTGAATATAGTTGATTAATGAGTGTCATGGAATTGTGTAGACAGATTTAACATTAGCAGATAGGATGTAAGTTTAATGATCTTGCGACTAAACTTTATCCTTTGGATTTCTTAGAGGAGCAGAGTAGGGAGGTGTAAGGGTTGAGGGATGAGATTGTATATATATATATCCGAGTGAATAAGGAACGAAGAAAAAATTTATTTTTACAACGTCCAAAACATTAATTTAAAACATTGCTCGATATATAATATATAGAGCTGTGAATATTTATTATAAATTATATTTTAGAACATGTACAATTTTATATATAAAATATGTATAAAAAATTGTACATGTTCTGAAATATAATTTATAATAAATATATATAAGTGTGTGTGTGTGTATAAAAATCACCGCCATTTCACTTTCATGTAAATCGACGTTTTAAAATGTAAGCAACTGATTTTTTTTATGTGCCATACTCCTTCAGAACGTAAGCGATGATAGCTTTCCAAAATTTCGTCTCCTTTTTCAGCTCTTAATAAATTATCGTCCTGTTATCTCACCTAAAACCTTGATCCGCCATCCATTTACTAAAGTTCGCTTGTTCAGTTATACGTTGTTGTTTTTTTACATCTTGCATATCACGTGAGTTTCAAATTTTCTAAACCCTCTTTCTTCAATATTTGCCCGACAAATTTCAACTTCCTGTTGTTAAATATAAGACCACTTTTAGTTTCCATTTTCTGTAAAACTTTATCGTTGCTCATATGTTTTGGTCTATGGTGTCCATAACATCTACCTGTAGAACTACATATTTTATTTATTTATTTATTTATTTTTTTTTGTTATTTCAAGTTTTGTTCTCCAACTGTGAAGAGATTGTGTAGCATTCACTACCATATAAGAGGATTGATATTACGTAAGAATTTTGTACACTTTTCTTTGTTTCTAATGGAATTGATTTTGTTTCGTAATACTGCTTATTGCAGACACGGAAAGGAAACTACAAGACCTCCTACAGAAGGTAGCGGTGGAGAGTGACAAAAAAGGACTACAAATAAACTTTTAGAAAACTGAATGCATGGTCATCAGCAAAAGGTGCAACCCAAAATGCCAAATACAGGTGGGGGAAACCAGTATCAAGCAAGTACAAACATTTAAATACCGAGGAAGTGTTCTAACAGGAGATGGAAAGTGCGATACAGAGATCAGAAGGCGAATTGGCATGGCAAAGGACGCGTTCCAGAAGCTGAGCAAAGTACTAACACAGGAAAATTTCACTAGAAACAAAGAAAAGAGTGCTGGATTGCTATGTGATGTCAGTTCTTCAATACGGCAGTGAATGCTGGACAATATCATCGAAAATGAGGACAAAACTGGAAGCAGCGGAAATGTGGTTCTACAGAAGGATGCTGCGGATATCGTGGACTGAGCATACAAGCAACGATGAGGTGTTGGAAAGAATGGCAACAAAAAGGAAATTAATACTGAGCATCAGGAAGAGACAACTGATGTGATCCTGGGACAGGCAATGAGGAAGGAGAGCTTGGAGAACCTGATACTGACTGACCAGATAGAAAGAAAGGGAGACAGAAGAAGGCAGCGGATAACATATTTTGCAGGGCCTGATCAGGTGGATAACTGAATGGGTGTTGCCAGGAGTAACAGGAGCAAACATACTAAGAACCACAAGGGATAGGGAGATGTGGAGAACCATGATCGCCTACGTCCTGGAGGGACAGGGCACATAGAAGAAGAAGAAGAAGAAGAAGAATACTGCTTAACGTTTGGAAGGCATTATTCTTTTTATTCCAAACAGTCTTTGAATTTCAGTGTCGCACTTTCCATCCGCTGCTAAATGACTTCGCAGATATTTAAATTTTGGGGCTAGTTTGATTTTCGTATATCCAATTTGAATGCTAGGGCCGTTCCTTTTGCTGGCAACCATGAATTCTGACTTCTTGTAATTAATGTTTAGCCCTTCCTTTCTTCTCGTTTTTCTTTACTACCTTCCGTTAGAGTTCTTGTAACTTCCTTTCCGCGTTTTCTATAAACATTCTGTTTTTCTGCATCATTCATGTCGTTATGATTATGGCCACCCATAAAGAATGAATCCGGCGAAAAGATCTATCCTTGTCTTACACCCCTTTCTATGTTTATATGTATTTAACATGTTTGTGGCTTTAAATAACCTACAAAGTGTTGCTAAATAGTAAAAATCGAATAAATAAAAAGCATACTATCTTCCGGACATTATTATTGGGGAAAAGTATCGGCACCCTACCCGTAGGTATGCCAATAAACCTCCATCGAAGATTAATCTATTTGAATTGCTTTGTTTAAATCTTTATACATTCACTGTTTATAATATATTAAGAGGCATGAATAACCACGCCATGAAAAAATGCGGAAGGCAAAATGAAAAAAAATATTTGGTATGGGAGCCGAAAAGTATACAAATGCAATTTTGGTGCGTTTTTATGAGAAAAAAATTCCTCTGAATTCGACTACAGTCATCATGTTTGTGCATTTTGATTCTACAAACGTTTACAAGGAATTGCTCTAATAAATAATTCCTTTTGTTTTTAATTTCACCCGAAGCAAGGCGGTACCGCCAATGATGTGCAGGGGTCTACATAAGAAAGTAAAATTTTAAGCGGGAGGAGAGCGTAGAGAAAGACGAATCAGTTACAGATGGTGTCCGAGAAAGGGCAAGAGAAGAATGGGAATACAGGTGTGATGACAGCTGCGAAGGTAGAGTAAAAAAGGAAAAGAACAATATACAAGGCGTGAAGTAGAAAATACAGGCGAAAGACTGGAATCAATCGAATAAGAGATGGGAATTGACATTGCATTTAAATTCCCACAGGCGGGAAGTGCGAGAAGAGAAACTGAAAATAGAAGTATCGGCTGCATTTGATAGATTTAACTTTGAAAGCGTGGGGCCTTGTTGCTAGTCTGGTTGCTCGAGTAAATTCTTATGGAGTGGGGGGGGGTCTATGCAAAAGCATTTGACTGTAGTTCAATTTCCGTTTCAATGTATTTCAGTTGATATTGAATAATAATCTTTCTCTCTCTTTCTTTTTACAACAGGCAACCTCTCCTGCCTCCCATAAGCATGGACCAAGCGATTCTCCCGGACAGTAATACACTACGCCTCCTCAGACTTACCCTGTCCTAAGACCTCAAATGGAACCACTATATTGAATCCACAGCAAAATCTACTGCTAAGAAGGTTGGGTCACTATGTCGATCCAGGATGTTTTTTCCACCTGAATCCATCCTGCATATATACAAGTCAACCATCCGTCCGTGCATGGAGTACTGCTGCCATTTATGGTCAGGTGCCCATGCCGTTCTCCTCAGTGTTCTTGACAGGCTCCAAAGGAGAGTCTGTAATGTGATAGGTACTGATCTGGCGACTCGACTGCAGCCACTTCCCCACCGTCGAAATGTGGCCTCCCTTTGTCTGTTCTATAAATACTTTCATGGCTTCTGCTCAGACGAACTTAAGTCACTGATGCCTCCTCAACAGGTGTTTACTCGTGCAACCAAACTAGCAACTGGGTCCCACCCATTCACACTCAGGTTAGCTAAATGCAGACGACAATTCTACTCCTGCAGCCTCTTCTCTCGCACTTCCCGCCTGTGGAACTCACTCCCGTATTCTTGCTTTCCTGACGGCTAAAACCTCCAGAAATTTAAATGCAAAGTCAATACTCATCTACTAACCACTGGACTCTAGCTCTCTCTCCACCCCTGTATAACCTTCCCTTTCTCTCCACCTATGTATGTCATCGCACCTGCTTTCTCAGCTTTCTATTGTTCCTTTCTAACTAGTTTGTACTCCTCACTCTTTTCTAATTTGTCTTTTTACATTTATGTAGCCCCCTGCGCATCAGTGGCGTTTCTGCCTTGCTCGGGGTGAAATGATTAAAAAAAAAATGTATCACATTCTCTTCATACGAATCTATCTAATTCTCCTCATAATAATCTATCTTAGTAAAGTGACATCCATGATATACGCTAAGGTAATCGAGACATGAATGACTGGGCAGAAGATTTCTCCACAGTAGGTTGCCATTACTTTCTGTGGTAGACCGGTTGCCAGCCAAGGCTGTAGAACCCAATCTGTTCTGCTATTGAACCGATAGCTTGAGAGAGAAGAGAGCGATTAATACCTTTCCCAAGAGTATTTGCTCGTAAGTGAATGCAACGAATTCAACTGGAATTCGAACTCGCTTCCCCAATTTATTGTTACGAGCCGATATCCACTGCACCAGAACGTACACCTAATAATCTATATAGCTATCTAGAAATCTGTTTTTTCATTATTTTTCTGCCTATCTATTTATCTAGCTAAATAGCTGATTCATATTTTTCATTCATATATATATATATATATATGTGTGTGTGTGTGTGTGTGTGTGTGTGTGTGTGTGTGTGTGTGTGTGTGTTTCTATCTATCTATCTATCTGGACACCTCGACGTGGTGTAATGGTTAGCAAGCTTGTCTCGCTAGAATTGTTACAGCTGAGTAGTGAGTTCGATTCTCACTGGGTACCACATGCATTCGGCCCTTCGCCACTCCTATGCTACGCTTAGGAGAAAAAGGCCACCTCGACGTGGTGTAATGGTTAGCAAACTCGTTTCGATAGAGCCTGTTACATCTGAGTAGTGAGTTCAATCCTCATAGGGTACCCCAGACTTTCGGGCTTGTGCCACATTTAAGCTATGCTTAGAAAAGCATCTATCTATCTATCTATCTATCTATCTATCTATCTATCTATCTATCATCCATCTATCTATCTAGTCCATTCTATCTATCTATCTATCTATCTATCTATCTATCTATCTATCTATCTCAGTCCATTCATATCTATCTATCTATCTATCTATCTATCTATCTATCTATCTCAGTTCTATTCTATCTATCTATCTATCTATCTATCTATCTCAGTTCTATTCATATCTATCTATCTATCTATCTATCTATCTATCTATCTATCTATCTATCTCAGTTCTATTCATATCTATCTATCTATCTATCTATCTATCTATCTATCTATCTATCTATCTATCTATCTCAGTTCTATTCATATCTATCTATCTATCTATCTATCTATCTATCTATCTCAGTTCTATTCTATCTATCTATCTATCTATCTATCTATCTATCTATCTATCTATCTATCTATCTATCTATCTATCCTAGCCTGTTCATTTACTGATCTATCACGCCGTATCATTTCTTCAGTAGAATGTTTGTAATTATCCTTGAGTGTGAGTTCTTTTTTGTTTTGTTTTTTTTCGCAACGGACTTGTTTCAAATATGCGAGCAACCACGTTTTCCCGAACATCGGTTCAACTCATTATTAATACCACTTCGCTTCCTACAAAAGAAATTTACTTCTGTTTTCAACCGAATCTTCCGTTTTATTCACTTCTTTATTGGCCGCAAGGCATTTCAATCTTCACTTCTTATCAACGCTTGTCTTTATTGCTTCGCTCTGGTGAGGCAGAAAAGAAACCGATTGAATATTCATATAATTAATACTTCGATTAGCATTATCAAAGCGGCTAATCGATTTTGTCGTTTTTCTCTATCGAGCAGATAACGTCATTAAAAAAGTTTTATTTCATTTTCCTGCGTTGTTAAACGTTCGTATTTTAAATTTAAATTCGCGAATGTCGAAACCATGTCTGATCGTCACGAATGATGTTTCTGTTTTCTAGGAATTATTAGTTTAATTCTTAGCATTTTTAAGAATGTTTCCTGTATACCATTTACAAAATGAGACATTATACACTGAAATAATAATAATAATAATAATAATAATAATAATAATGATAATAATAATAATAAGAGTTGTGCCAGTGATAGTAGGTGCACTTGGAATGATAAAAAATGGAACAAAACAACACATTGAAAGAATCCCTGGAAACCCCAGCTTAAGAGATATACAAAAAATTGTCTTATTAAGTACAGCCCACACACTAAGGAAAACGTTATCTATGTAATGCTGGGGATGATAGGGAAGATAGAAAAACATGAAATGGAGTCATAACAACACGCCACTACCTGCCTTAGGTCTCCCCGCAGACTTGGTTGGTAGTGAGACCAAAGCAGAAATCGAAATATGATGAAAGATGACATAATAACAATAATACATTACACACTGAAAAGCGCACTTATTTTCCATAGTGCATTTAGATGAATATTCTCAATTAATCAGTCAGTCAGTTAAGTGCCATACGTGAAACACGCTTGGGCGATCATGTCTCGAAAGAGACAAGACTGACTAGGCAGAAGATTATGGAAGTAATGTGTGGCTGATTTATTTTATTAAAATAATTTCCATTTTTTTTATATGTTTAGCGCCAAACTTTTAGCTTTTCAGTGGTTTTACTGATAAAATGCATTTTGGCAAGCAGGTTTTATATATCTATATCTATATATATGTGTGTGTGTGTGTGTGTGTGTGTGTGTGTATAAAGAAATAATGAATTTTTCTTTATTAATATAAAATAATTTATCACGTTATTTTTAGTTCATACTTATATTTAAGTAGACACTGTTTATTTATTAAAAAGCATATTTATTTATTTTGGTCTACCGGTCTTAATATTAGAGACATCCTATAAAAAATATTTCAATGCGAGACAACTTTTCAAAAAAAAAAATTACACAGAGATGTCAGTATTACGTGGTTTTTGAAGTTCTTGGTTTATTTGATGAGGAAAGAAGGCTTGGAGAATCTGATACTCACAGGCCATATAGAGAGAGAGAAAGAGAGAGAGAGGGGAAAGCAGTGGATACCATTTTTGAAGGGCTTGAGTAAGTGGATGGCAGAGCGGGCTTTGGGTGCGGTAGCAGGATCAAGCGTACGAAGAGCCACCAGGGACGTGGAAAGCATAATCGACTACGTTTAAGGGAATATGGCAAAGAGAGAAGAAGATTATTGTCTGGTGTACTTTATTTCCTGTTTTTAGATACAGAAACACGGGGTGATTTATACTCAAGAAAATACACGAGGGTGTATTATACTCAAGAAAATACACGGGGTGAATTATACACAAGAAAATAACTTAGGTCGTATACACTAGAAAATACGTTAGGTCTTATGCACAAAAAATACGTCAGGTCTTATACGCAAGAGAAAACGTTAGGTCGTCTATTTAAAGAAAACGTTAGATCTTATGGACCAATAAATACGTTAAGTCTTTTACACAGGATATCGACTCGGATCGAGAAATCGGGGAGCCGAGTTCGAATTCCAGCTGAATTCATTGCATTCACTTACGCTCAAATACTCTTGGGAAAGGTATTAATCCGTCTATTCCTTCCAGTTATGGGTTAAATAACAGGACAGATTGGGTTCTATAGCCTTGGTCGGCAACCAGTCTACCGAAGAAAGAAATGACAACCTACTGCAGGATAATCTTCTGCCCAGTCAGTCATGTCTCTTTCGAGACATGATCGCCCAATCGTGAATCACGTATGGCACTTAACTGACTGATTTTTACACAAGAAGATACGTTAGAACTTACCGGTACATGGAAGAGAGTAGGCTGAATCCATTTTCTCGCCTTCTAAGTAGCAGTTAAATTTTTGTTGCCAAAATTCTTTGAACCATGGATTGCGACTGTTATTGTGTGGCCGTAAGTTTAGGAAATGCCGATCAAAATATCTGATTGGCGGCGAATAGAGTTTAATGGATATTCCTCCGGCAGCTTCTTCCATATTGTGTTTTACGACATCCGGTCGAGTCGCCCAACCGTCACTGGAAAGGAAGAATAAGAAAAACGTTAGTCGGTACGAAAAAAAATGTTTATTGAGACAGGTTACGACTTTTTCATAGATATGAGAGTTTTAAGCTGAAAAAAAAGAAAAAAAGGTATTGACATTTGAGTGCTAAGCATGCGTCAGTTTCTTTATGTTATAGTGGAGCATCCTGCCATAGAATACTCTAGAATATAAGAAACGGTGACAAGCGGTACGAGAGGGAGAACAAACGTTTTAAGCAAAGGCATTCACTATTTGATAGTTTATTCCGCTCCTACTCGTTGACTGCTTATCAGTATCTTATTGTTAATTGTACCTTAGTACAATAAATCCATTATATCGTATTCCTGTGTTGAGTACCATTCTTCAACTAATCTTTACACTGATATTCCTTTCCGGGATATATCAGTTTATCTTCTATTGTGCTGTCTCCTTTCTCGTTGCTCCTGACCTTAGAAACCTTTGTGGTTCTGCCATCCATTAACGCAAACTCGTCAGGTAGGGTTTCCTCTGCCTTACTGCAGTCCCTTTTACCCTCTCTATATATATCCCTTGAGTGTCAAACTCTCCAAAAGCTCCTTCTGAATTCTGTCGAAAAATTTTCACGTCTCTCTTTCTGATTGTAAGTATACGTGTCATTTTTATTTTTCTGGTGCAGTAGAACGCAAAACCGGGGAGCCGAGTTCGAATTCCAGTTGAATTCCTTGCATACACTTACGCACAAATACCCTTGAAAAAATATTAATCCATCTCTTCCCTTCAGTTATGAGACAGACTGGGTTCTATAGCCTTGGCTGACATCCATTCTACCGCAGAAAATAGTGGCAACCTACTGCAGGATAATCTTCTGCCCATTCTGTTTTTTTCGAGACATGATCGCCCAAGGGTGTATCACATATGGCACATAACTGACTCACTGTTCTCAATTCTTCGATTTTTACGAGCTCCATTAATCGTGTCCTCAACATATACGACCACTGGTTTTGGAAAATAGTCCTTATTTATATAATACTTCAAACGTTTTCATAGTGGAAACTTTGTATTTGAAAGAGATGCCCCATTTTATATTAAACAGTATGCGCTAAGTCTATCGGCGTGCGCATTCAAGGAATTTGAGTAAAGAAATTATGCTTTTCCGTAGTGTCACATCAACCTTTATATGGGAAAAGGCGTTTTGATATGGCGTGATTCACGGCTCGGCCTCGCAGAAAATTGCTCTTAAGCAAGTCTCTATTTTCCCTTTTTTAAGAAAAGCACATTCTTTTCATCCAGATTGCTTGTTCTCAAATTGTTTGTTTCATATCCAAAACATAATCAAAATATTTCTAACTGCCTTTGTGAACTGCTTTGTTAACTGCCGTATTAGCTACTCTTTAACTGTTCTTCCGGAGGTCACACAGATAATCACAAGAGGAAGAGCCCATTCCTCGTAGAAGGGCACCATTACAGGGGATAAGATGTTGACTGTCCATACTACTTCAAGCAAAAGGTTAGAAAGAAAATCCCAACAATACTGGAAAGATCAATAACAGTTACTGAAATTGAGAAACTGATTTTCCTGAAAAATTGTTTTAAGAGAAAAAATTTATAATTTTCAACGGACAGCTGTACTGAATGATCGATCAATAAATTCTTATACGAAAATGACCATTGCTGGAGCCAAAAACAATGTCTACAGGTTCATGAAATAAAAGCAGCAGAATTTAACTCGAATTTTGTTTTGTTTTCGGAGTTCAAAGAGAAACTATATATTGCTCAAGATATAGACTTCTTTAATCATTTCACCCTAAGAAAGGCGGGACTGCGCAGGGGGTCAGTCAGTCAGTTAAGTGCCATACGTGATCTCGAAAGAGACATGACTGACTAGGCAGAAGCTTGTCCAACAGTAGTTTGCCATTACTTTCTGCGGTAGACTGCTTGCCATCCAAGGCTATAGAACCCAATCTGTCCTATTATGTAACCCATAACTGAAGGGAAGAGACGGATTAATACCTTTTTCCAACGGTATTTACGTGTAAGTGAATGCAAGGAATTTAACTGGAATTCGAACTCGGCTCCCCTATTGTCGTTCTGAGTCGATATCCAATGCACTACAACGCACATCCGTCCGGATGTACACACATTAGAAAATACATTTTTGGTTCGTACGAACCCGGATGAAAGTGTCTACAATAATATTTCGCTAGTCTTAACTAATTTTCCCCATTATTTAAAACTTTCTGTTGAGCGTTATAAAATTACTGCTATGAATTTAAAATGAAGCGTTAGGAAAACAGTTTTTATTTACCCTTCTCCCTCACAAAGTCATTTTTTTATGTGGAGAATCTGGGTGCGGAAGCTCAGTCGTCAAAGATTACCCAGCCTCTACTTACGCTGTAACTCGGCACCACGACCCCTCATTTCGAGTCGATATCCAATGCACCACAACGCACAGAGGTAGTACCTGAACCAAATGTATGGGACTTTACAGTACACACATCAGTCAATTAAGTGCCATACGTGATACAGGCCAGGGCGATCACGTCTCGAAAGAGACATGACTGATTGGGCAGAAGATTATCCAACAGTAGTTTGCCATTACTTTCTGCGGTAGACTGGTTGCCAGCCAAGGCTATAGAACCCAATCTGTCCTATTATGTAACCCATAACTGAAGGGAAGAGACGGATTAATACCTTTTTCCAACGGTATTTACGCGTAAGTGAATGCAAGCTGTTAGGCGTGGCTCCTCCTAGTTAGTGGTAGTGGTCGTCGTGTGGTTCCGGTCCTGTCCTTCTTACCTGGCCCCGGCAAGTCCTGCCTTCCTGCCTGCGCAGGGGGTACAATGAGAGAAAAGACTGGGTATAAGGGGTGTCGAAAAAAGGATAAAAGATGGATGGAATTCAAGTGGACAGAAGATGGCAGTTGGCGTTGATTTTTTATAATTGTAGCTATCATGGAAACAAGTACATAGGAGTTCAACAGGCGAGAAGTGTAAGAAAAGAAACTGTTAGAGTAGAAGAGGAAGCTAATTTGGCTATTTTAACGAGACCTGGATGTCAATCTAGTAGCACACTCAAAATCATGTCATCAGGGCACCAGGGTGAAAAAACTCATCAGAAAAGTTGCAATGAAATTATTCGTATAAGATACAGCGTGAAAGTAAAACATGTCGGTGAGAAAGTGACGGAAGCCAGAATCTTTTACATTGCAGATCCTTATTTTCATTTTATCGTTAACATCGAGATGAGAATATAATTTACTAGCAGTATAGCCCGGCGTTGCTCGGGTGTAATGAAAGCTTTAAAACTAATTCATGGTCCTGGAGCTCAGGCTCAGCCTAAAGAATACTTGAAATAATAAAATAATTGCGACAATTTACCAAACGCACCTAATAAAATAATTGCGACTATTTACCAATCGCATATATATATATATATATATATATATATATATATATACTAGCAGTATAGCCCGGCGTTGCTCGGGTGTAATGAAAGCTTTAAAACTAATCCATGGTCCTGGAGCTCAGACTCTTTGGACGTTGGCATGAAAGACTAAAAAGCAATAGTTGTTTCCAGTTAAAGCAAAACCGTAGACTGAATGAATGTAAGTCAAAGTCTGATTTCCTGGTATCGATATCAAATAAATTTTTTTCTTCGTAAATTGAATTTTGAAGGCTAAATAAATTTTCTGACTAAATGGTATCATGGCTGAGACGAAGAACTACAATTATACCTACTTCGAGCCAAACCCGAAGCAAAAACTAAAATAAAATGGCTGAAAAAATACAGACATACAGACAAATAAACAGACACACACACAAATATCTTGCCTTTTATGTATATATATATTATCGATTTCTGCACTATTTTAAGAACTGCAACCTTGAAACCTGAATATCGTTTCTTATGTCTTTGCCTATGAGTGTATCAAATGTGATTAAAATCGGATAACTCCTACTATAACCCGATTTTTTCGATTATCAAATTTCATTATTTATCAGGGATACCTCGACACAAAACCTAGCTAAGAACACTCGCAGACGTTTATAGTACAACTGTATAAGTTTTCAAGAAAATCCGTTCAGCCGTTTCGGAGTCTATAGGTAACGGACACAGACACACACAGACACACACACACAGACAGACACACTCACATACACACAAAGACAAATTTCATTTATAAATAAGTTTAGATCTAAACTATCAGCTGTATACAACCGATTTCTGAGATTAATTGTTCAAAATGATTTTGAGCGAATGAAATCTGAAAGTCTTATAAAGAACCATCCTTCTTTGAACATTGAGGACTAGCGCGATAGAATCACAATAAAAATAAATAACAGGAACCATATCATTTGAAGATTTTCTATGGCAGCAACCCTATTAAATAAATAGCTGACGTAACTCAAAGATAAAACAATGATATAATTAAAATGTTAGTGTTCCACACCTCTTCGAAGAAAAGCTTTGGAAAGAAACACCCATAAATACTGGAAAGAGCGATAATGGATTTGCGGAACCTGTTTTCATGGAAAAAATGATTTTAAGAGAACAATTTTATGAATTACACCGGCAGTAGCACAAGCTGATTGATCAATGAATTCATTATACGTGGATCGTTCAATAAGCCTCACCCAGGAGATGGAGAAACAAGACAGTTTTTCACTATTTTTCAAAATAGCAACTCTTGACGTCAATGCACTTGATTTAAAAATGTTTAAGTATCGCAATCGCATCGAGAAAGAAGATGGCGTCCGGGGCCGCCAAAATCTTCTCTACAGCGGATATGATCTCATCATTGATTCCAAAATAGTGACCACGCATGTGACATTTGAGTTTTTTTTTTGTTTCACTCCAAGCAAGGCGGTACCGCCACTGATGCGCAGGGGGCTACACAAGAGTAGTTTATACAAGAGGAGAATGAAGAGAAAGTTGGACTAGTTACAGGGGGTGTTAGAGAAAGGGTAAAAGAAGGATGGAAACACAGGTGTGAAGACAGTTGTGAAGGTAGAGAGAAAGGAAAAGAACAAGGTGATGTACAAAGAACTGGAGTCATGTGGATAAGAGATCGGAATTGACATTGCATTTAAATTCCTAAACGAGTAGCCTTCAGGAAAGCAAGTATACGGAAGTGAGTTCCACAGGCGGGAAGTGCGAGAAAAGAAGCTGATGAAGTAGAATTGTCGGCCACATATGGTCGAACTAACTGTAAATAGCTGGGACCTTGTTGGCAATCTGGTTGCACGAGTAAATTCTTGTGGCAGGGACACCAGTCACTTAAGTTCATTGGAACAGAATCCATGAATATATTTGTAGAATAGACAGAGAGAAGCCACATCCCGCCGGTGAGAAAGTGGCTGGAGTCGGGACCAATCACATTACAGATTCTCCTTTCGAGCCTGTCGAGAACACTAAGATGAACAGCAGGGGCGTCTGACCATATATGACAACAATATTCTATGCACCAACGGATGGTTGATTTGTATATGTGCAAGATGGATTCAGGCGTAAAAAACTTCCTGGCTTGACAGAGTGACCCAACCTTCCTAGCAGTGGATTCAGCCATTGACTCAATGTAATGATTTCACTTCAGTTGGAATCGCAATTCAAATCCAGGGTTTCTTTTTCAGCTATTATTATATGTTAAAACGGGTATTTTAACCTGGAACACACCTACCCTGAGTTTTTCTTTGTATATTTGACTTGATTGCTTCCTTTTGATTACGCATTCAGCATAATAATAATAATAATAATGAAAATTTGGACTTTTGGACCCGTGCGTCACTCGTGGGAAAAATATGAGAATTACAAATAGAAATAAAAAGTCTAGTATGGCTCTTCCAGTGGATAAACAAGGAGCCTGTCCTTCAGGAGGAAAGCTACCTGAGGTCGAAAAATCTACCATAGGAACAAACTCCTACACAAAGAATGAATCTTCAGGTCACCACAACCAGGATAATCCTAATGATGGCCCTGAAAATTCTCCAGCTTATCTATAACTGTATATTTAAATAAAGGAAAAATAAAATGCTCTCGTGAGGAGTACAGTCGTTATGACTGCATTTCATGAAGCGTTACTCAAACCTCAAAAAAACATCACTCGCTATGACATTTGGCGAGAAAAGGTTGGACAAACAAACAGAAAGTATGTTGACGAAAATAAATTAGCCAATATACGAAGATACATCATGCGAAATAGGCGATTGACAGAGGCTGAAATTAATGAGATAAAAAGAATTGCAACCAGAATTGACGAATCAACGAAATATGAAAGGGAACCGGAATCAGAAATAAAAAGAAGTAACATCAAACAAGCCATAGGTCATAATGTAGAAACCGTGATACACACAAATCACTGTGAAGATAATGCTGTAAATTTAAAAGTGCTGGAAAGGTGTGATCTGAGTCAGTTACAAGACGAAAATAAAACGAGTTCAGAACACATTGAACAGAATTAATTTACGGAAAATAAGAACAGTATACAAGAAGCCAAGGAAGAAATCAAGAACCATATAAGTCACATACAAAATATTGCAATGGAGGAACGAGAACAGCTCCCAAAATTACAACCAACAAAGCATGACCTCGAAACTATTAAGCTCTACAATGCAGCACTCAAATTAATTTTGGATGAAGAAGACACTCATATAAATCTCAACGAAGCAATATATGCATCAACAATAGCAGCAACAAAAAAACTGGACATCAAATTAAAAACAAGGCGGTCTCGCAGACATGATGATCCACCTTGGAAAAGAAAAACAGAAAAAGAAATCGAACAACTTAGAAGTGAATTATCAGTACTCGATGAACTGACAAGAGGAATAAATGTAAGAACTAGAAAAGGCAGAAGAGTCGAAAGAAAATACAACATTAGAAATGAAAATGAAGTTCTATCAAGTAGGGAAAAATAATGAAACAATACAACTGAAGGCTCAAAGAATAGGACGCTATGAGAAAAGATCAAGATTCTACAGACAAAACAAGATTTTTCAAACCGATGCAAAGTGACAGTCCCCCACAAAATGGAAGAAAGTTATACAGTTCTAGGAAAAAATATGGGCTTGCTCTAAATAACATAACAAAAAGGCAGACTGGATTGCGCAAGAGATAGAGCGAATGAAAAATAAACCAGAACAGATATAGGCTGGGATCACAGAAGAGTATGTTAAACGTGCACTGAAAAAAAGCATTTTCATGGACATTTTCAGGAATAGATAAAATTCCTGACTTTTGGTTATATTATTTAAATACAGCACATAAAAAAACTAGTCAAAGAACTTCAAGATATGGATAACGATTCCACTAAAATTCCTGCATGGATGACCAAAGGAATTACCTTTCGTCTATTCAAGAATAGTGACACTAATAACCCGAAAAACGGCAGACCAATTACATGCCTTCCGACAACACACTATTAACATATATTTTAACAAAACAGACATATTTAATCTTGGAAAGAAACAACACTCAACCGCTTGAACAAAAAAGATGCAAACGTGGCTGTTACGGATGTAAAGATCAATTGCTTATCAACAGAATGATCCTGGAAAACTTCTGCAATGGAAAGAAAAATTTTAGTACTGCCTGGATAGATTATCGTAAAGCATTCGATAGTGTACCACGTTCCTGGATCTTAAGGACTTTAAATATATACAAGATATCACCCGTCATTATCAATTTTATCAAACAATGTATGTCGATATGGAAAACAACCCTTTACTTCAATCATATAAATGGAAACTATGAGTCTGGTGAAATAAACATCAAAAGAGGTATATTTCAAGGTGACGCTTTGTTTCCCTTACTATTCTGCATATCATTAATAACACTAACCAGTCAACTTATAAAATAGCCCAAAAAAAAATAAGCCATCTATTTTACATGAATGACTTAGTTGTATGCTAAGAATGATAATGAGCTGGAAGGTCTTCTTCAAACTGTAAAATGCTTCAGCGAAGACACTGGAATGAAATTCAATTTGAATGAATGTGTTAAAGCCACAGTTTTCGAGGATAACTACAACAAACAACCTCAATTAGCTTAGACCCTGCTGTAACAATAAAAGAATTAAAGCCAGAAGAAGCTTATAAATCACTACGTATAAATGTGAGTGAAAAAATTCACCATAAAAAAATGAAAGAAATAGTGCGTAAAGAGGACTATAGAAGGCTACGACTGATTTTAAAAACTAAACTGAATTTCCAGAACATAATTATAGCCATTAATAGCCTTGCCATCCCAGTTGTCCAATATCTTAAACTGGACTCTAAACGACATTAGGCGAATAGATTCTAAAACAAGAAAGCTTCTTTCTAAGCATAAGATGCATCATACAAAGGCTGGTGTAGACCGTCTATACATACCCCGTAAAGAAGGTGGAAGGGGTCTTATTCAGCTGGAATTGTTATACAAGACAACAACTATTGGCTTACTAACATACATAGAAACGAAAAAGGACTGGATGATACAATTAGTCAAACAACATGAAAGCAGAAAGAAAAAATATTCAATAATAAAAGAAGACAGTAAATACAAAACAGATTTACATTTAGTAGATTCTGTAGAAAAGTAAAACAGAACCCAAGAACCAACTATTGCGGAAATAAATATGAAAATGAAATCCAAGGATAAAGCTCTTGAACAGATGAAACATCGCTGGCAAGACAAACCTCTGCATGGCCAATATCCAGAACGTGCCAATAAATCCAATGTTGATAAAGTTAATACTCATCGATGGTTACGTGCATCTGGATTAAAGTCTGAGACTGAAGGCTTTATTCTTGCAGCGCAAGACCAAAGTCTTTTCACAAGAAACTTTCAGGCAAATATTATACATCATAATATGGATCCAAAATGCAGGTTTTGTGATAAAAACCAAGGAAAAATAAACCATCTAACCTCAGGCTGTTCTGTACTTGCCCCAAATGAATATAAATATCGCCACGATAGAGTGCGGAAATATTTACATTGGACAATGTGCAAGCACTATGAAAAATCTGTAAACAAACACTGGTATGAACATCACCCAGCACCGGTTACAGAAATAGAAGATGTCATCATTCTACGAGATTACGCAATCTACACAGGCAGAAAAATTGAAGCAAATAGGCCGGACATTATTGTTAAAAACCAGAAAGAAAAAACTTGCCTATTAATTGATATGGCTTGTCCAGCGGATTGTAACATAGCAACCAAGGAATTTGAAAAACTGTTAAAATATAAAGACCTGGAAATTGAAATAGAAAAAACGTGGAAATTGAAAACAAGAATCGTGCCAGTGATAGTAGGTTCACTTGGAATGATAAAAAATGGAACAAAACAACACATTAAAAGAATCCCTGAAAACCCCAGCTTAAGAGATATACAAAAAATTGTACAGCCCACACACTAAGGAGAACTTTGTCTATGTAACGCTAGGGATGTTAGGGGGGATAGAAAAAACATTAAATGGGGCCATAACAACACGCCACGACCTGTCTTAGGTCTTCCTGCAGACCTGGTAGTTCGATCATAGCAGATATAGGAATATGATGAAAAATGACAACATAATATTAAAAGAAGCCATCACCTTGCAAACAGGCTCCGTTTGTATGAATTCCTTCCGTCGTAGAGAACCAGAGAGTTTTTCTGTTTGTTTTGAATCTTTGAATCCGTCGTGGAAATTCTCATTCAGTCTGGAAGCGAGTCAGAAATGTCCAGGAAATGTCAACCCTTTTCAGTCTTCTTGGGAGAAGCGCTTACTCATCCTCAAGATCTCAGTTAAAACAGTATGAACTGAAACAGAACTAATCGTTATGGACGGTATCTACCGGACAGAAAGAAGTCTGTCACCCAAGACAATACAGTGAATGGCATCAACTTGTTCATCAGCGGTTGATTTTTTACACGACCTGACGAGTGTCATCTTATGGGCTGTCCATACCACGCTTGAAATTTGCAGCCCACTTCTATGCATAAAGAAAGAGAGCCCTCATCATGGGTTTCCTTTAGTGTGATTCCTTTCTTTTGTAGACACTTTATGTCTGCTAGGGTCTCTGTTTTGTCTACTTTTAGATTTGTTGCACACTACTCACATTTATATGACCTCTTCTTCTTCTTCTTCTTCTTCTTCTTCTATGTGCTTTGTCCTTTCAAGACTTAGGCGATCATGGCCTTCCACGTCTTCCTATCCCTGGTGGCTCTTAGCAGGCTTTCTCTCGCAATCCCAGTTCTGTTATCTACCTGCTCAGGCTCTTCAAATATGTCATCCGCTGCTTTCCTCTGTCTCTTTCCTCCTCTATCTGGCCTGTTAGTATCAGGTTCTCCAAGCCCTCTTTTCTCACTACATGTCCAAGGAATTTCAGTTGTCTCTTCCTGTTGATCAATATTAATATTAATTTCCTTTTCGTTTCCATCCTTTCCAAAACACCATCATTGCTCACATGTTCAGTCAATGATATACGCAGCATCCTTCTGTAGAACCACATTTCAGTTGCTTCAAGTTTTTTCTTCATCTTTGATGATATTGTCCAGCACTCCCTGCCATATTGAAGAACTGACAAAACATAGCCATTTAGTACTTCTTTTTTTTTTTTCTAGTAAAAGTTTTCTGTCTCTTAATACTTTACTCAGCTTCTGGAACGCGTCCTTCGCCATGTCAATTCGCCTTTGGACCTCACCTGCGCTGAAATTAAAACACAAATCTGAATTAATTTTTCTAGTTTCATCAGAAGTATTAATCTGTTGCAACGTGTGCTGTGGTGTAGTGGATATTGACTCAGAACGAGAAATCGGAATGCAAAGTTCGAATTCCAGTTGAATTCTGTGTATTCACTTAAGCACAAATACCCTTGGGAAAGATATTAATCAATCTCTTCCCTTCAGTTATGGATTAGATAATAGGACAGACTGGGTTCTATAACTTTGGCTGGCAACCAGTCTACCGCAGAAAGTAATGGCAACCTACTACGGAATAACCTTCTGCCCAGTCAGTAATGTTTTTTTCAAGACATGTTTGCCCAAAGCATGTATCACATATGGCATTTAACTGACTGAATAATTGTAAATGAAAATAGAATGGTTCTTTTGGTAATACTTCACTATAACATGTACATCAAATGAATTTATAAATATTTAATAATTACCTGTATTGCAGTTTAGTCAATGAAAAAAAATGAAGAAAAATTAGGGTGATTCTGACAAGTTCATTTTTCCTGGCCTTGTAAAATTTTGCAAAATAATAATTAATCTGTTGCAACTGCCAAAACCTTCTGATATGGATTTTCTTTCATGGTGAAGCTTACAAGTTTTTGTCCAAACTTCATAAGGAAACAGCTATTATTAAGATTACGCTTTTAGTGTTAAATTCTCAAGAATTCTTTCCTCATTATGAGAACCCAAAATTTAATCTCATTGTTTGTTTCCTTTTCATTGTATCTACTTTCCAGCCGAGAACAACATTGGATGTTTGGTTAATAAATTCTGAGGTCTTCCTTATAAGGAAACAGTTAATATTACATAAATTTACATGGGTTTAACATGTTTATGACCAGTGATAATACCTTTCCCAAGGGTATTTGTGCGTAAGTGAATCCAACAAATTCACCTGGAATTCGAAATCAGATCTCTTGTTTCTAGCCGATATCCACTGCACCACAATGTACCTGGCGAAGTTACCTGATTTAATTTCGCTTTAACATATGATAACTATTAAAACAAATCACACCTGCGTAAAAGAAATATATATATACGCGCGTTTAAATCATTAAGACATTATTAGCGACGAAAAATATCCGTGTATTTCATAATTGGTTGCAGGTGGATGAAATTTTTAGATTTGTAATTTCATTGGTTTCTATTTATTAAGCCTTTCATGGTGGATGCGTTTGCAACTTGATATCGGCCAGCGGCTCTACCTGGAAGGCGACGGTGCGCACGACTTTATCGTTCTTAACTTATCTTTCCCTCTTGGGATATTTCTTTTCTCTTACCTCCGCCGCGACTACCAAGTCAGTTTTTTCATCTTATACCTATCAACGTTAATGGCTGTCTCTACTGGAAGTTGTTTCCTAGGTAAAACGGACGCCATAACGTCTTAAGTAGTCAATCAGCGCAGCAGATGAAGAACACACACACACACACACACACACACACACACACACATATATATATATATATATATATATATATAGTCATTCGAAGACAGATCTGTTTCGCTGTATCACAGCTCATCAGTACGGTTAGACTCCGATTGCTTTTAACCCAGGATTTAACCCGAATTGGCGTCAGTTGGCGATTCTACCTCCGGGCTATGGGCGTTCGGCAGAAGATGGCAGACATTTTAGCGTGTATATTGTCATTATACCCGCACAATAGCCTGAGTGCTCTAACCTATTACTGAATGAGCGATATATATAAATATATATATAAATATATATATATATATATATACACACACACACACACACACACATATATATATATGTGTGTGTGCGCGTATGGGTAGAGGGGATATATCTATATCTTGCTCTCTCTGTATATATTAGATATTGTTATGGCGCCCTCCTACGAGCAATGGAATCTTCCTCTTGTTATATATGATTACCTGCGTGACTTCTGGAGGGAAGTTCCTCGCAGTAACAGCCATTGTCACTGTCAGCTCTCTGCCTTTCGGCGGAGAGTATTAACCCAGTCGTGGCTCCGCCGAAGAGTAGAGTCACGACTGGGGAATATCACACCACTTAAATGACTTTTTGTCGAGAGTTTAAAATGACACAACCAACGAAGCGAACAACCTTCTTTAATGCCAACCAAACGATCAGACAGGGCAAGTTTAACAGATAACCCCTCATTGGATCTTACTTTTAGAATTAAAATATTTGCACTTTTGTTTGAACATATTCTTAGAAAGCTTGATCTTAAGACTTGTGGTCCTGGGTTTGAGGGTAAAATGTATCTGGTGACAAGGTCTCTGATTGGGAGGTTGTGGGGGTCATGGAATCACCTCTTAATTGCTGTTGTTCCCAGGTCTACTCTGACCCGGAGTGGTGGCACCTGTTAGGGTTCCAGCTATGGGCAAATAGTAACACCCAAATTGAGGTCAAAACACTATGAAAGTATAAAAATGGGCTTTTATATATATATATATATATATATATATATATATATATATATATATATATATATATATATAGACTTTTGTGAAAATATATACGTTTTTCAAGGAAAAAGGCTATAGAATGCAATCTAGCATATAATTTAGCCCATAACCGGAGGGAAGAGGCGGATTAATACCTTTCCCAAGAGTATTTATGTGTAAGTGAATACAAGGAATTCAACTGGAATTCGAACTCGGTTCCCTAATTTCTCGTTCCGAGTCGATATCCACTGCATCACAACTCACATTAATAAAGAGGACTATGAATAATATCTTGGCACCATGAACAATTTCTTGCTGTTTTTCCATGAAAACTAATGTTTTATTTACACAAATATGTGAGACACAGGTCACTGAATGTATTGTCAATCGCTAACCAGTACTTTTTCCCATCTTTCTGGGAAAAAAAGTCTTTTAAAGCTATCCACCAGTCAACCTATTTTTAGCAATTTCAAAAAAAAAGGAAGTGCTGCTCAGCCAGGCCATATGCCATCGATAGGAACAAGTGATATTCGGACGGGGCAATGTCTAGTAAATACGGGTTGTCGGGTAGAACTTCCAATTTAAGCGTTTCCAAGTAGGTTTTCTCCCGTTTTGCAACATGTTGTATGTTACCGCCGTGTTAGAAAATTCATTTGTCGTGTCTCTGCTCATATAGCGGCCTTTCATTTATCAAGGCTCGGCTCAAACGCATCATTATCAGTCAATAGCGTTCTTCCCTGATGGCATCGGTCGGTTTGAGCACATATTTGTGAACAGAATTTTGAAACACATCTATTTAAACTTATTTATAAATGGAACTTTGTCTCTGTGTGTGTATCTGTGTGGGTGTGTCCGTTACCTATAGACTCCAAAACGGCTGAGCCGATTTTCTTGAAATTTTACACAGTTGTACTATAAGCGTCTGCAAGTATCCTTAGCTAGGGTTTGTTTCAAGGTAACCCCGATAAACATCAAAAATCGATCATCGAAAAAATCGGGTTATAGAAGGAGTGGTCGATTTTAAGCAAATTTGATACACTCATAGACAAAGACATAAGAAATAATATTCAGAAGTTTTAAGATTGCCGTTCTTACAATAGTGCAGAAATCGATAATATATATATATATATATATATATATATATATATATAAGACAAGATGTTTGTGTGTGTGTTTGTTTATCTGCCTATATGTCCGTATTTTTTCAGCCCTTTTTTTTTTATTTTTTGCTTCGGGTTTGGCTCTAAGTAGGTATAATTGTAGTTCTTAGTCTCGGCCATGATACCATTTACTCAGAGGATTTATTTAGCCTTCAAAATTCAGTTTACGACGATAAAAACTTATTTGATATCGATACCAGGAAATCAAAATTTGACTTACATCCATTCATTTTTCTTTCAGTCTACGGTTTCGCTTTAACTGGAAGCAACTATTGCATTTTAGTTCAAAGAGTCTGAGCTCCAGGACCATGGATTAGTTTTAAAGTTTTTATTACACCCGAGCAATGCCGGGATATACTGCTAGTTGATATAAAAATAACAAATAGGAAGCTTTAATCTTTAGTCATGAGTAATATATTTTAGTGTAACTATTACAATAAGAATCGTAGAACGCAATTAAAATGTCTGAAAATATTTTCTGAACAAGCGAATACTTTTAGGCTAATCCGATAAATATTAGCAGAAATTCAGATCTGATAAACAATTATTTTTGAGCCAATAAGAATATTTTTTTTCGAATTCAAATTTGCCAATTTAACCATCAAAGATTCTGCCGAGAACATCCAGGTAATTTGCTATCGTTTGAAAGGAAACGTCTTTCTCAGATTTATTGACCAATCGGAATGCTTGAGTGATCTTATCAACCATATCTAAAAAACTCTGTCCACTAGTTTAATTAGTCCACTAGTTTAATTAGTTCACTAATTTAATTAGGACCACTGCGTAAGTGTATGAAACGAATTTGTGTTCGAATTCCAGTCAAATCTTTTTCATTCACTTAGGCGCAAATACCCTTGGGCAAGGTATTAATCCATGTCTTCTCCCACTAGCTATGGGTTAAATAGCAAGACAAATCAGGGTATTTATAATTGGTTGGCAACCATTCTATCACGAAAAGTAATGGCAACCTACTGCGGGAAAATCTTCTAAGCATTCCAGAAGTTGAGTAAAGTATTAAGAGACAGGACAATTTCGCTAAAAACAAAGAAGAGAGTACTGGATTGATATGTGATGTCAGTTCTTCAATATGGCAGTGAATTCTGGACAATATCATAAAAAATGAAAGAGAAACCTGAAGCAACTGAAATGTGGTTCTATAGAAGGATGCTGCGAATATCATGGATCGAGCATGATGAGGTTTTGGAAAGGATGGAAACAAAAAGAAAATTAATAATGAGCATTAGGAAGAGACAGCTAAAGTTCTTTGGACATGCAATGAGAAAAGAGGGTTTGGAGAACGTGATACTAACAGGCCAGATAGAGGGAAAAAGAGACAGGTGAAAGCAGTGGATAACATATTTGAAGCAGGGGGGTGACGGAACGAGTATTTTGTGGTGTAACAGGAGAAAGCTTGCTAAGAGTAACCAGGAATAGGGAGATGTGGAAAGCCATGATCGTCTACGTCCTGAAAGAACAGGGCACTTACTGCCTGCGGACGGGAAGGAACACGGATGAGGCTCCGCCGAAGAGTAGAGACTAGTCTAGGATAAACAGACAAGAGCCCGACCTTGCCTTATGAAAGGTCTACAGGAAATTTTTGCCGAGCTGACGTAAAACTCAACCTTGTGCCATATTCAACCTCAGTGGCGCGGTAGATGAATATCAGTACTTTTATTTTAATTAGAAAAGATTTTTCTGTTGTTTTTACAATGATGTTCACGCTGTACAAGGCCTAAGACACCTTGAGGTGGAGGATCAATGAGTAGGAGGGATTATTTGGATGAAACCTGCTTGGGATGAAACGATTTGAAAAATTCTCTTTTTGAATGGTGAGTCAGTAAGGGCCATAAGTTACACACGCTTGGGCAATCATGCCTCGAAAGAAATATCTTTCATATTTAATATGAACATATTACTATTAAAATAAGTTTTACAAGTACATTACCGGCCATAATTATTAGGCTACCCTAGTTTTAAGAAAATTATGTATTTCATACTATTTTTTAGTATTTATTGCCTAGTGAATAATTCTAAATGAAAATAGAATGGTTCTTTTGTGAATACTGCACAATAACACGCGCATCAAATGAATTTATGAATATTTAATAATTACCTATATTGCAGTTTCATTAATGAAAACATGAAGCTTGAAGCGCAATAGCCGGCGAAGATGATTGACAGATATTCCTGGCCACAGATGACATAATAAAGCGAAAACACGAGAAGGCAAAAATACGTGGAAATGAGGGATTATATAAGTTTAGGGTTTTCTGTCCGAAAAGAGACGCAGAGACGACGCAGAGAAGAGAGAAGAAGAGAAGGGATCCCGATAACTCCTGCATTGCACAATTATCTCTGGCTACAGCCTCCACTCCAGACAATCGCCACCGACGAAGAATAAATATATAAGTTTATATTTTTATATATACACTAACGGCCATAATTGTTAGGAAATCCCATTTAAAAGAAATGATGTATTTCATACTATTTTTATTATTTATTGTTAAGTGGATAATTCTAAATGAAAATAGAATGGTTATTTTGTTATTATTACTTTGCAACATTTTACAAGGCAGCCGGAAAGCTTTGGCTTCGGCCAGCCAATAAGAAGAAGAGACTAGCATAGGGAAGAGAGCACAAAAACAGGACACCAGAGCAGTTCATTTGATGCACATGTTATTGTGCAGTATTAACAAAAGAACCATTCTATTTTCATTAAGAATTATCGACTTGGCTATAAATACTAAAAATAGTATGAAATACATCATTTCTTTTTAAAATAAATGGGGTGGCCTAATAATTATGGCCGCCGACGTGTAGCATAGACAATTTTTATTATGAAGTGGATAAATTCTTTTCAATATTGTTCGTTAATAAGTTGGTAGCATGCGCCATGTTTTAATCAGTTATTTATTAAAGATAGCTATTCTTTAGCATCAGTTTAAGCTATTTTTTCAAGATCAGTGTTAAATGTCATACGTGATACACGCTTGGTCGATCATGTCTTGAAAGAGAAATGGCTGATTGGGCAGACGATTTTTCCGGAATAGGTTGCGATTACTTTCTGCGGGAGACTAGTTGCCAATTAAAACTTTAGAACCCAATCTGCTCTGCAATCTAGCCCATAGCTGGAGTGGGAAGTGACGGATTTGTGGTGATACGGAGCAAAAGCGATAGACCGGATGTTTGCGCTCACACGACAAAAAAGCAAATGACCAAAAGTCGTCCGTGCGCATCCGGGTTCGCGTAGATGTTTCGGTTGAAAAATAAAATTTAATCAAATATTAAATTTCCATTTAGCGAGCCTATGCGAATTTTATTTATCAGCCAATGGGAAGCCCAGAACAAATACAAGTGTGAAATCCCAAACGAGCTGCTGTGATCCAAAAAGCAGATATAAAAAGCAGATACAGACAGACCCCAGCAGGCAGACCTCAAGGAGAAGAGTGTAATCAATGTCCCCTGGACTTAAGTCAAATGGCTACTACGCTTGTCTCTTTCCTTCTCCCCTGTTTCAAAACTACTTACTGACCTAAGGCGCGACTACATCAAAGACATTCCTCACTTACACGCTCCCTACATTCCTAAGCATTAATTCTCTTTCAGCTTATTATTTGACATGAACATTTTAACCTCCGTTGGACCTATACTTCAAGTTATTACTTCAATTTTAAAAACATTAATTGATATGTGTATATATAAAATGCTATTTTTCTGCTCAAATTACCTTTCTTGATTTGTAATCATTTTATGACTTATAGTGGGCTATCTACAACAAGGCCAATACCCTTCACTAGAACGGAATCCCACTACAACTAGAAAAGGAATAGATAAGATAGATAACCCACTATAGATTAATACCTTTGCCCGTTAGTAAATTAAATGAATTCAACTGGAATTCTAACTCGGATGGCATCATTTGCTAGTGGATGTGCGTTGTGGCGCAGTGGATATCGGCTCGGAACGGGAAATCGAGGAACCGAGTTCGAATTCTAGTTTAATTTCTTGCATTTACTTACGCGCAAATACGTTTGGGAAAGGTATTAATCCCTCTCTTCCCTCCAGTTATGGGTTAAATAATAGGACAGATTGGGTTCGATAGCCTTGGTCGGCAACCAGTCTACCGCAGAAAGCAATGGCAAATTACTGCAGGATAATCTTCTGCCCAGTCAGTCATGTCTCTTTCGAGACATGATCGCCCAAGCGTGTATCATGTATGGCACTTAACTGACTGAGCAACAATAGATTTTTGAAAAATTAAAAAATTCACTGAGGTTTATATGCGGTAAAACAAAATAAACCGAACCAAATCGTTTTGGTCACTACTTACCCTATTTTGAAACGAAGTATTTCTTTTTCGGTTTGTTTGATAGTATGACATACAATAAATAATAAAATATACATTGTTTTAAATTTAAACGTTTTCTTTATCAATCTTTATCTAGGACAGATTGGGTTCTATAGACTTGGTCGGCAACCAGTCTACCGCAGAAAGCAATGGCAACCTACTGCGGGATAATCTTCTGCCCAGTCAGTCATGTCTCTTTCGAGACATGATCGCCCAAGCGTGTATCGCGTATGGCACTTAACTGACTGACTGATCATTCGCTATCCTAATGCTTACTTCAGATTTCGGTGTCGTAGCATTTCACAAATGCATAAATTTCCAATCTGTAACTCACCTCTTGGACTGCTTTTGCTAAAGACCATAGTGTAGAAAAGGGCACACTGAAAGTAAGTCGACCTAATTGAAAAGCGTAAAATTGAAGTTTATTTAATATCGTCATTTACTTACGTTAAGTAAGTTCCATGTATACAGAGAGAATTCTCAATTTCTCTAAGTAAGAAGAAATCCGGCGGTTAAATGAAAATCTTGCTTTTATTACATTGATTTTAACAATTCATTTCCACTGAGTTCGTTGTTTAATGAGAAATCAATACAGTGTGATTTAATCGTCGGAAGCGGAGAGGTTTAATAAAAATCGATCATTTCAAAATTTTAATAGAAAATGTTATGTTGATTAGGATTTGTGATACGCGCCGGCGACGAATAACAAACAAGATTCTGGGCGAGGAAAGAAAAGAACACGAAGTGAAAACTGCATTGCAAAGAAAAAGAGAATATTTATATATCAAAACTGACCTCATGAGGATCAGAAATTTATTAGTGCGTGTTTATTCTATTGAAATTTTAATTAGATATTTAACTAGAGACAAAGAAAACAAATTAACAGACTTGTGTTACTAACACTAATACTACTACTACTACTACGAAGAAGAAGAAAAGCCGGAACAGAAAGAGACTGAATGAAGAGAACGAGATAAGGGAAGAGGAAAGGAAGAGAAAAAGTACTAACACTACTGCTATTACTACTTCTAGTACTAAGAAGAAGGAGGAGAAGAAAAGAAGAAGAAAAGAAGAAGAAGAAGAAAAGCCGGAACAGAAAGAGACTGAATGAAGAGATAAGGAAGGAAGAAAGGGGGAGAAAAAGTACTACCACTACTGCTATTACTACTTCTACTACTAAGAAGGAGGAGAGGAAGAAAAGAAGAAGAAGAAAAGAAGAAGAAGAAGAAGAAAAGCCGGAACAGAAAGAGACCGAATGAAGAGAACGAGATAAGGGAGGAAGAAAGGGGGAAAAAAAGTACTACCACTACTGCTATTACTACTTCTACTACTAAGGAAGGAAGGAGGAGGAAGAAGAAGAAGAAGAAGAAGAAGAAGAAGAAGAAGAAGAAGAAGAAGAAGAAAAGCCGGAACAGAAAGAGACCGAATGAAGAGAACGAGATAAGGGAGGAAGAAAGGGGGAGAAAAAGTACTACCACTACTGATATTACTATTTCTAATACTACTACTACTACTACTGAGAAGAAGAAGAAGAAGAAGAAGAAGAAGAAGAAGAAGAAAAGCCGGAACAGGATGAGACTGAATGAAGAGTATGAGATAAGGGAGGAGGAAAGGGAGGAGAAAAAGAATGATACATAAAAGAATAAAAAAGAAAAAAATCGGAGGAAGAAGACAAAGAAGAACGAAGAATGAAGATGCATAAAAAAACAAGAATAGGGGGAGGAGAAATATAAGAAGAATGTAATGAAACAAAATAAACAAGTGTGAGAAGGAGGAGGAACAAGTGAAGTTGATGATGATGATGAGGAGGAGGAGGAGCTTGAGAAGGGAATAAGAAGATGATGAAACAAAAGATAGGACATTTAAAGAAGACGAGGAGAAGAAGAGTGATAAGAAGAAACAAAAGGCAGAAAGAAGAGAAGAAAAAGAGAGAAGGTGGTATTATAACACCAAACATCATGACCAACAAAATATACCAAACATTGTTAAATATATTTTGAAACACAACAATATTCGTTTTTTTAATATCATTATTCTCACCGAGAGGATATAGCAAGATTGGTTTGAACAACAAATTACTCTCTTACACATAGAGTATTAACTAGCAGCCATGTTGTTGTTCTATTTTGCCCTTTTTTGAGAAGAGTCAATAAATCGTTTGGGTAAAGTTGTCTCCCTTAACACCTCCCCTTTTTATCTTTTTCTTCGGATGACTTCTTTCGGGAATTTATTTACAGTCGATAGGTTTTCTCTTTTTTTCTTAATGCTCAGAATTTTAGTAGAAATTATCCCTTCCTTATACTTGATCTTTCTATTATATCACAGCACATTCATCGTCCATAAATGGTCAATTGACATCTATCCTCTATAGTGTCATAATCTAACCTTCATTCAAATTGCTCTTTCCATTATATCACACCACATTCATCGTCCATAAATGGTCAATTGACATCTATCCTCTATAGTGTCATAATCTAACCTTCAATCAAATTGCTCTTTCCGTTATATCGCACCACGTTCATCGTCCATAAATGGTCAATTTACATTTATCCTCTATAGTGTCATAATCTAACCCTCATTCAAATTGCTCTTTCCGTTATATCACAGCACATTCATCGTTCATAAATGGTCAATTGATATCTATCCTCTATAGTGTCATAATCTAACCCTCATTCAAATTGCTCTTTCCGTTATATCGCACCACGTTCATCGTCCATAAATGGTCAATTGATATCTATCCTCTATAGTGTCATAATCTAACCCTCATTCAAATTGCTCTTTCCGTTATATCGCACCACGTTCATCGTCCATAAATGGTCAATTTACATTTATCCTCTATAGTGTCATAATCTAACCCTCATTCAAATTGCTCTTTCCGTTATAGCACAGCACATTCATCGTTCATAAATGGTCAATTGACATCTATCCTCTATAGTGTCATAATTTAACCTTCATTCAACTTGATCTTTCCATTATATCATACTTCATTCATCATCTAAAAAGGTCCAATCGTCATCTATCCTCTCTATCTTCATAGTCTTCCATTCCTCCAACTCAAACTTTCCGTTAAATCATACCTCATTCATCATCCAAAAAGGGCCAATTGACGTCTATCCTCTATATCTTCATAAACTAACCTTCCTTAAACTTGCTCATTTTTTAATATCATTCCTCAATCATCATCTAAAAAGGGCCAATTTCGATCTATACTCTATATATTTAAACATATATTTATTTGTAGGTATGCGCGGAGTCTTTAATTCACATATAACTAGAGAGCTAACTCAGTATTTTCGTATCTATCTATCTATCTATCTATCTATCTATCTATCTATCTATCTATCTATCTCAGTCTGTTTATATCTATCTATCTATCTATCTATCTATCTATCTATCTATCGTTCAGCCTGTTTTTATCTATCTATCTATCTATCTATCTATCTATCTATCTATCTATCTATCTATGTTTATTAATATTTATCAATGAATAAATTAATACAGCAAATTAAATAAAATTAATACAGCAAATTAAATAAAATTTTCTTTGAATATAAAATTCGTAAAATTTTAAAAGTAAAATTAGACGTCAAAACAAAGCTTATGCGGTTTCAATATTTTTTTTATAAAAGTTATCGCAATTATTTAAAAAACTGCAGTCTAAAGTCATTATAAAAACTAGAAAATCACATTTTACATCAATAACAAGGTAATAAAATCAACAACAGATAAGCAAGATCTACAATAAAAGAAAAATCACACACACACACACACACACACATATATATATATATATTAAAAAATGTGAAAGAACACGTAGATTAAAAATCCACTGTTCAAGCATTTCCTTTTATAAAGTGTGTTCGATACAGAGCAGAGCTTAATATTGTAATTTTGTTATTACAATGGTTTATAAAAGCATGATATCACTACACAAAAATTTTCATGTTTCAGGACAAAACTGTTCCTCTTCAGGTGATATGTTAAAATAAATGGTGAAAATGGTTTATTTTGAAAATATAAAATGAATTCATAGTTATTTAGAAAATTAGGAAGTGGTATATTATTTCTAAATAACCATGAATTCATCTTTTTTTTCAAAAATACATCCTTTTCACCATTTATTTTAACATATCCCCTGAAGACGAACACTTATTCTGAAACATAAAAATTATTGTGTAGTGATATTATGCTTTTATAAACCATTGTAATAACAAAATTCATATATATATATATATATATATATATATGTGTGTGTGTGTGTGTGTGTGTGTGTGTGTGTGTGTCTTTGAAGAATTTATGTCTTGATCTACTGACGCTTCTTCACAGTAACAGCCAGAAACTATTATGTACTGATTTTGTTATAGTTTATATTCTGGAAGTTAAATATCCAACATAGTCATTTTAATTGCGCACTATAGATTTGTTTTGTTCTCATATTGTTTGACATCTTCATATCATTTCATATTCACAACTGAGCATAGATTTTCAATAGGATTCAATTTTGTACTTGATGGTGCCCAGTGCATTGTCTTCTCTGCTGTAAATTATTTATGCCAAAAAAAAAAAAAAATCACGAGTAACCTTAGGGAAAAGAAAAGGAATATTGTCAAGCATGAATATACACTTTATTTTAAAACTGAGGCTGAAACTTGTATCATTCAATAAAAAGTCTTGTCCGTGAAATCGCATTAGTTAACAGTGATCGGTTTAAGACCTTCATTCAATTTGAATGGTTTAATAGCTTCGAAAAATCAATTTCCATGTATTTTTTGACCCAGTTCTGACCCATTTGCTTCACTGAGACGAATTTGCCTTGGAGATTTCTAGACCGATCCAGATTTGGGAAGTATTCCAAAGCATTTTTTCGGCTTGACTCAATCAATTCCTAGCCATTCAAAAATCTGAGCACTGATTAAAAGTGGTTGATCTGATGCAACTCGTTTTAGAATAGGTTTCCACCGAGAAGAAACAGACTAAAAGCCTTTTTCTTTGTTTCTATTTCTCAAATCTAAACTTATTTATAAATGGAACTTTGTCTGTGTGTGTGTGTGTGTGTGTGTGTGTGTGTGTGTGTGTGTGTGTGTCCGTTACTTATAGACTCCGAAACGGCTGAACCTATTTTCTTGAAAATTTACACAGTTATACTATAAGCGTCTGCGAGTGTTCTTAGCTAGGTTTTGGGTCGATGTACCCTCCATAAATTTCGATAATCGATAATCGAAAAATCGTTTTATCGAAGGAATGGTCCGATTTTAATCAAATTTGATACACTCATAGATAAAGACATACAAAACGATATTCAGAAGTTTCAAGGATGCAGTTCTTACAATAGTGCAGAAAATCGATAATACATATATATATATATATATATATATATATATATATATATATATAAGGCAAACTGTTTGTGTGTGTATCTGTTTTTCTGCCTGTAATTTTTTCAGTCCTTTTATTTTAGATTTTGCTTCGGGTTTGGCTCTAAGTATGTATAATTGTAGTTCTTAGTCTCAGCCATGATGTCATTTACTCAGAGGACATATTTAGCCTTCAAAATTCAGTTTACGATGAAAAAACTTTTTTTATATCAATACCAGGTAATCAAAATTTGACTTAATCCATTCATTTTTCTTTCAGTCTACGGTTTCGCTTTAACTGGAAACAGCTATTGCTTTTTATTCTTTCGTGCCAACGTCCAAAGGGGCTGAGCTCCAGGATCATGGATTAGTTTTAAAGCTTTCATTACACCCGAGCAACGCTGGGCTATACTGCTAGTCAGTTATATTTGCAACAACCCTCTTTAATATTCGATCATATCTGCGAACTGACTTTGTTATCTCAAATATGTACATTTCCGCAATTAATGACTTTATTATTTTCTTTCTTTCATCATCTGGTAGGTCATTTTCATTACTAATGTTTCAACGTATATTGTGGTAAAAATAGCTTTTATTAGATTTCAGAGGCCTTAGACTAATAATATTTTAATTTCTATAATAAATTCAAACTGCGGATTGATTAATAAATAAAATAATCTTAGTATTTATCTATATTTCTGAGATGAGGTAGTATTTACAGTATTTACATTATTCGGGCTGTTGTCCTCAGCTTTGTTGCCATTTGTACGACGTTTAATAATAGATCATTCTATTTGTCTATATTTCTGAGATGAGGTAGTATTTACAGTATTTACATTATTTGGACTATTGTCCTCATCTTTGTTGCCGTTTGTACGACGTTTAATAATAGATCATTCTATTTGTCTATATTTCTGAGATGAGGTAGTATTTACAGTATTTACATTATTCGGACTATTGTCCTCATCTTTGTTGCCATTTATACGACGTTTAATAATAGATCATTCTATTTGTCTATATTTCTGAGATGAGGTAGTATTTACAGTATTTACATTATTCGGACTATTGTCCTCATCTTTGTTGCCATTTATACGACGTTTAATAATAGATCATTCTATTTGTCTATATTTCTGAGATGAGGTAGTATTTACAGTATTTACATTATTAGGGCTATAGTCCTCAACTTTGTACGACGTTTCGGCCTGTTCTTTTCTCCTTAAGGATAGAGACGTTGGTTAGTTTCTGTGACTTGATCCAAAGAGTTGTGAGTTCAATACCAAGCTACAGCAGTGTTGAACAAGCAGGTAAGAGGAGATAACTCTTGACTTCCAATCAGGGCTTTAAGCAAGGAATGGGGATGCTATACCCCGGTGATTGTAATAAAGGGTTCGGTTCGAAATTCCTAGCACCTGAAGAAAGCCGGATCGTACGACGGCCGAAACGTCGTACAAATGGCAAGAAAAATGAGAACAGTAGTCTGAATAATTTAAATACTGAAAATAATTTTAATTAAACCTTTTGAAACGATTTAAAAAAATTACTCAAGTTTTATTTCGATGTCAAAATTATTTTAGATTTAAACATTTTAAGGCAAATTATGGTTATTCTGGTTCATGTATCTTAGCTGAAGAAGTTGCCAGAAAATTGTCAGTGTTGACAACTAACCGCTTTCGAGGCTCCACTCCAGGGTTCTGTCTAGATTTATTTTCATAGATTTTTCTGTGTTATTAATGTAACCGCAAGGCAGCGGAAGTTAAAAAGCGGGATTTTCCTTTCTATACATACGCTGTCGGGTTTATCGATTCTGCAAAGACATTCGACAAAATACGCCACAATGAATTGATGCTCAGCAGCCTCAACAAATTTGAGGAAGACATAAGAGTAATCAAGAATATCTACTAGCAGAAAAATGCCTTTATACGGACAGGTAACGAATTCATCAGATATACAAAGATAGAAAGGGGCGTAAGACATGGATGAGTCTTTTCAACGAATCTGTTCAACTCGTACAGTGAGACTATTTTGAGGACCTTAGATGTTATCCCAGAATTTGTAAGCGGAGGCCACAATTTGAATAACATACGGTACGCAGAAGATACAGTGCTGAATGCAGACACTGAAAGGAAACTACAAACCTCCTGCAGAAGATGGCTGAAGAGAGTGACAAAAAGAACTATAAATAAATTGTAAGAAAGCCGAATGCATGGTCATTAGCAAAAAGTGCAGCCGAAAATGCCAAATACAGTTGGGAGATAATAAAATTAAGCAGGTGAAAAAATATAAATACCTGGGAAGTGTTCTGACAGAAGACGGAAGGTGCGACACAGAGATCCGAAGGCGAATCTGCATGGCAACAGATGCGTTCCAGAAGCTGGAGTAAAGTATTAAGACACAGAAAACTTTCACTAGAAACAAAGAAGAGAGTACTGGATTTCTATGTGATGTCAGTTCCTCAAGATGGCAGTGAATGCTGGACAATATCATCAAAGATGAAGAAAAAACTTGAAGCAGCGGAAATGTGGTTCTACAGAAGGATGCTGCGGATATCGTGGACCGAGCATGTGAGCAATGATGGGGTTTTGCAAAGGATGGAAACAGAAAGGAAATTATTATTGAGCATCAGGAAGAGACAAATAAAGTTCCTGGGACATGCAATGAGGTAGGAGGCTTGGAGAACCTGATACTAACAGGCTAGATAGAGGGGAAAAGAGACAAGGGAAAGCAGCGGATAACATATTTAAACGGCCTGAGCAGGTGGATGACAGAACGGAGGTTGCGTGATGTTACAGGAGAAAGCGTAATCAGAGTTGCCAGGAATAGGGAGACATGGAAGACCATAAGCGCCTATGTCCTGAAAGGACAAGGCACATAGAAGAAGAAGAAGAAGAAGAAGAAGAAGAAGAAGAAGAAGAAGAAGAAGCAGATACGCTGTCTAACTGGATTGCCGTGCTTCATTTACTCTAAACAGCTGGTTATGATGCGTCAGATATCCGCCTTCGCCGATTGTATTGAGTTAAACTGGGCTTATTATATTTATAGCTATTATATTTATTTATTGATTTATTATTTTTATTTTTTAATCATCTCACCCCAAGCAAGGCATTCTACAGCCACTGTTGCACAGGGGGTTACATAGGGGAAAGTGATGAACAAGAGGGGTTAGTTATAGGAAATACCAAGAGGAGGGTAATAGACGGATGAGGATACAGAATATGTGGGTGGAGTAGATGGAAAAAGTGCTTGTGAGGATGGATGCCAGTTAGTGTGATAGGAGATGTCTATTGACCTGATATTTAAATTCCTAGAGATTGTAGCTGTCGGGGAAGCAAGTATATGGAAAGGAATTCCACAGGTGGGAAGTGCGAGAAAAGAAGCTGTTAGAGTAGAAATTGCGGTTACACTTTATCGGTTTCACTGTAAAAGGGTGGGACCTAGTTGCTAATCTAGTAGCTCGTGTAATTTCATACCTAGGGGGCACTAGTGATCTAAGTTCAACGGAGCAGAAGCCATGAATATTTATGGAAGAGACACAAGGAAGCCACGTCATGCCGGTAAAAGAGCGACTGCAGCCGAGCTGCTAAGTCGGTATCAATCACATTGCAGATTATCCGTTGGATTTTGTCAAGAACCCCGAGGTGAATAGCAGGGGCACCCAACCAGATGTGGCAACAGTATTCAATACACGGGCGCATGGTAGATTTATATATGTGCAGGATGGACTCAGACCGGAAAAACTTCCTGGCCCTGCACAGTGAACCGACCTTCTTGGCATTAAATTTAGCAATGGATTCGGTATAGTCATTCCGCTTAAGGTCTGCTGAGGAGGATCATTTTATTACATATTAACAATAAAGAATCTGTATTTGTCTACACACTATGAAAAAAGAGAGCGACAACAAATTAGCTGAATGTACTAATAGCTCGAACAGAGAGGGGATTAAAGACATCCGTATACCGCATGCCAACATACACAGGACAATACCACCGCTTCAACTCCCACCACCCATACAATGTAAAGAAAGGGATTGCCCGCGGCATGCGTCATCGGGCATAATTCAGAAGCACTGACCCAGAGAAATACAGAAAGGAAATGGTCAGTATAATCTACGTAACAATTATCCAGGGTACATGACAACAACTCCAACGAACGTCAGGATGACCTTCAGAAGTGTTTATACACTTCGCGGGTACTTTTCCCGAGTAAGACCTCCAACAGGGGATGGCATTACGAACGACTGTGTACGCCATTCTTTGTAGATGTGGAAAGAAATATTGGATTTGGAATTTTACTCGCAAAAACAACAAACATTATTGCTCAAAATAAAGACCATCATTTTCCAAGACTTTCTGCCATCAATCTGCAACCTTTCGGATCTAGTCAAAGTACCATTCCGCCGGCTTCAAATCAAATAATTCTTGACACGCTTCATCGACTTCATCAAACGATTTATTTCATTCTTCTCTTGCCCTTTATCTGGTCCGTCTTTCTCTTCACTCTCCTCTTGTCTAAACTTTTACTCTTATGTAGCCCCCTGCGCATCAGTGGCGGTACCGCTTCGCTTGAGGTGATATGATTAAAAAAAAATTGAACAACATAAGGTAGGCAGATGATACAGTGCTGATGGCAGACACTGATAGGAAAGTACAAGACCTCCTATAGAAGGTAGCTGAAAAGAGTGAGAAGAATGGACTACAAATAAACTGCAAGAAAACCGAATGAATGGTCATCAGCAAACAGAGGAGCCCAAAATGGCAATTACAGGTGGGGGATACAAAAATAAAGCAGGTACAAAAATGTAAATATCTGGGAACTGTTCTAACAGAAGACAGAAACTGCGACACAGAGATTTGAAGGCGAATTAACATGGCGAAAGACCCGTTCCAGAAACTGAGTAGAGTATTAAGAGACAGGAAAATTTCGCTAGACACAAAAAAAGAGTACTGGACTGCTATGTGATGTCAGTTTTTCAATATAGCAGTGAATGCTGGACAATACCATCAAGGATAAAGGAAAAACTTGAAGCAGCTGAAATGAGGGTTCTACAGAAGGATGATGCGGATATTATGAGTTAGGGTTAGGGTTAGGGTTAGGGTTAGGATTATATACGTCTTTCTCTTCACTCTCCTCTTGTCTAAACTTTTACTCTCATGTAGCCCCCTGCGCATCAGTGGCGGTACCGCTTCGCTTGAGGTGAAACGATTAAAAAATATAAATAAATAAAGATTATGCCTGCCGTCATAAATTATAGCAAAATTTGAAATTGACATTTTATTAATAGCTTAACATTATTACATTTCCAATTAATAGTTAGTCATTAGGAAGGATCAGGATATTTCTTAATATTAAGAGACCGTCTAGTCCTCACTTTAGTTACGTACATTCTTATATTAGAAAAAGTTTGCCGATACCAGAAAAAAATATTTTTAAATATTAAACTGTCTTTTTAAAATATATTTATTTTTTCGTATGTGTGTTTTTATTCAGATATCTTTTCAACTATCATATTAATATTGAGTAATAATGGAAATCATTTTCATTAAATAATAACAATATAAAATTGATTCAACTATATATGTATATATTCATACACTAAGGGCCATAATTATTAGGCTACCCCGGTGTTTTACAAAATTATGTATTTCATATTTTTTAGTATTTACAGCCAAGTGAATAACTTTAAACGAAAAAAGATTTTTTTGTTAATACTGCACAATAACATGTGCATCAAATGAATTTATAAATATCTAATAATTACCTATATTGCAGTTTCATCAATGAAAACATGAAGAAAATTTAGGGTGATTCGGACGAGTTCATCTTTGCTTCTTTGCCTTGTAAAATTTTGCAAAGTAATAATAACGAAAGAACCATTCTAATTTCATTTAGAATAATCCACTTGGCAATAAATACTAAATATAGTCTAAAATACAACATTTTTTAAAGGGTGTCCTTATAATTATGGCTGGTAGTATACATATATATATATGTCATTTCGCGCTATCCCGCGTTGTGACGTCATAAAACCGCATCGCAAACTTAAGAACTGCGTTTATTATTTTTGGTAACTATTGCCGTTGCCAAGCGGAGTTTTATGTCAACCAAAATAAAATCGTCGGTGATGGTGGATTTTATAATATTTCAGTTTAAACTACCTCTCTGAAGATGGCTTATGTGAGTCGAAAGCTTAGAAGAAAACCAATAAATAATTATCCAAATGTTGGAGAATTTTTGTCTTTATTTTCAACTGAAATTAAAGCCAAAATACGACGTTTAGAACGGCTCATGATTAAACATAATAGACATTCATTGTCTCTTATATTTAACAGCATATGTTTAGAAAATTACTTGCTGCCTCGATATACTAAATATATATATATATATATAGGTTTAATGTGGAAAAATTTGTGATTTAACTGAGTCATGCCGATTTAAAAGTTTCGTGAAGCCATCACTATGATATTCTCATTCCTCAGGATTTTTCTTTTAATCTGAATATTTGAGTGAAAACATCATAACGGTGTCTTGATTTGTGCTCTGATAAGAGACAAACTTCTCAACATTATTTATATTTACGTGCTATCTCTATCTCTATATCGAGCACTTTACGACAAAAAACTGCTTCCGAAAATCTCTTCTTATCGGTAAACCACTAAAAAAACAACAATCTTGGTATTAAGCTTCATCACACTTCAGCACTATCTATCTATCTATCTATCTATCTATCTATCTATCTATCTATCTATCTATCTATCTATCTACCAGGAGGTGCTGAGGAGCGTGGTGAAGCACTGGATGGACAAGATCTCTGCTGGACTCCGCTCCTCACACAAGGCCAAGATGTCCTTCACTACTGGTCGCCAGACTTGTCGAAGCCCTCCCCACCCGACTGTGACCCCCTTGATTATTTCTTCTTCGAGGGCAAGACCAATAAACACGCCCACGACACTTTTTTAAAAAATGAACAAACTCTTCGTCGTTTGTGTTGATTTTTATGTTTATGTATTATTACGTAATGTGTCTAGGACCTTTTGTCGGAGTGTAATGGTTAACAAGCGTGTCTAGCTAAATAAATTGCGACTGGGTAGTAAGTTCGATCATCAGTGGGTGCTCCATAATTTTGTCCCTGTGCCACATTTAAGCTGCCCTTAGTAAACGACTATTACGTTATGTGTCTTGATTCCTAGAGTGTTTTTTTTTTATCTAAGACTCTATATATTGAAAACCTCGTTATTTTTTAGCCTCTAACACAGTCAGTTAAGTGCCATATGTGATACACGCTTGGACGAGCATGCCTCGAAAGAGACATGACAGACTGGGCAGAAGATTTTCCCACAGTAGGTTGCAATTGCTTTCTGCGGTAGACTGGTTGGCTAAAGAACCCAATCTGTCCTGTTATTTAACCCATAACTGGATGGAAGAGACTCTTTCCCAAGAGTATTTGTGCGTAAGTGATACTAGGAATTCAACTGGAATTCGAACTCGGCTCTCCAATTTCTCGTTCCGTGGCCTAGTATTGAACTCACAACTCTTCGGTCAAGTTATTGGAACTAAACAACGCTTATATCCACTGGGCCAAAGAGAAAGATATGCCCAGTTCAGTTCGAAATTTCTAGCAATTTAAGAAGGCCGGAGCATACAACGGCTGAACTGTCATAAAATGGCAATACGATGGAGACAATAATCCGAACTATGTAAATAATGATATTTTCTCGTGTAAAAAAAAAGAGAGAAAAAGAATAACGATAAAATTTTTAAAGGATTTTTTAATGACGTTGTTTTACTTACCTCCCTATAAGTAAAAATTTTCCAACAACGTCTTGCCGCCGGGTGGCCTGGAAGAATTTCTTGACTGTCATTCCTTCGCAAAAACAGACGACAACTTTGGCACGACTAGTTTCCATAATGCTTTCGACGAGTTTATCAAAAGCTTCTTCATGTGCGTTACTGTTGATGTTGTCGCTGGTAGCGATGCAGACGTTGTAAGTTTTGGCCAGTCTCTTAAACATTTCCATTCCACTGGAACCGTAGCTGCCTGAAAATAAGAAAATATATTAGTGTTTTAATAATAAGAATTTCTGAAAAATCAAATTCGTCGCAAGCAAGGCACTAAAGCCTCTAAGGCTTAATAGTTTAGTGGGTATGAAAATATTAGAAAACAGAGACGTTATTATGGAACGAGAAATCTAGAAGAATAATCAGGAAGATAACGATTGACATTGCATTTAAATTTTGTAGATCAAAGTTGTCTGGAAAGTAAGGAAACGGAAAAGTAATTGTTAGTATATTCAGTCAGTTAAGTGCCATACGTGATACACGCTTTGGGCGATCATGTCTCGAAAATAACTTGAGTGACTGGGCAGAAGATTATCCCGCAGTAGTTTGCCATTGCTTTCTGCGGTAGACTGGTTGCCAACTAAGGCTATAGAACCCAATCTGTCCTGTTATTTGACCCATAACTGGAAGGAAGAAACGGATTAATACATTTCCCAAGGGTATTTGCGCGTATATGATTGCAACGAATTCAACTAGAATGCGAACTCGGCTCTACCGATTTCTCGTTCCGAGTCGATATCCACTGGACCACAACGCACATCCGTGGTTAGTATATTAGGTTGTTATAAAAATAATGGCCGATTTCAGAGACATAGTTTATTTTTTGAAAAATTAATTACAGAAATGTTGAAATTAGTCAAAGTGTAAGCCTTGAGCATTTCTGCACCTCTGCCATCGATCGACAAAATTATGTGTTCCTCGTTGATAAAAAGTTTGATGAAACGAAATCTTTGAATGCTGATTCCACCTCTCGTTTGGAGCTAAACGTTTTACCATTTAAAAACGTGTTTAAGTGTTTTTTTTTTAATGGTAATCTGTGGGTGAAAGATCAGCGGAATATGGAGGAGTCTGTGAATTTTTGCAACGTCATTCTTGCAACCTGCCGTTTGGCATTATCGTGGAGCAGAATTGGACCAAGTCGATTCATCAAGGCAGGATTCATTTTTTGCAGGCGTGCATGCATATCAGCAAACGGCTTGAACTTGTTCGTTGTCAAGACTGCATGACCGTCCTCTACATTCTTCATCTCATCACCATTACGGAATTCCTGGAACCACTTTCGTAGAGTCTGATCATTTGCGGATTCATCTAATCAGGCTCTGTTGATATTGGCAGAAGTTTGGGAGACATCGCGCCAAGGTTGCACAGTAAGAAAGTAAACAAAGATAATGTTTTGTCATCTTCATAATTAAGTGTTTCTATGCATAAAAAATATTTGTTTGTTAAAACTATTTAAAGAGCACGCATTGATTATTATGTATACAAAAATTCACCTAATATATACGGTAAATATTATTTTAAAATGTCTTTTCAAAATACAACACTTCGAGAGGCCATTATTTTTGTTATTAGCTAAAAAAATTTATGAATAAATCTCAATTTCATATATAAATTGGTTAGACTTCGTTTCTAGTCTAGTCTTTTTCTTCTTCTTCTTCTTCTTCTTCTTCTTCTATGTGCCCTGCCCTTTCAGGATGTAGGCGATCATGGCCTTCCACGTTTCCCTATTCCTTGCGGCTCTTAGCACACTTTTTCCTGTAACGACACGAAAGCCCCGTTCTGTCATCCACCTGCACAGGCCCTTTAAATACATTATCCGCCGCCTTCCTCAGTCTCTTTATCCCTCTACATGGCCTGGTAGTATCAGGTACCCCAAGCACTCTTTCATCATTGCATGTCCCACGAACTTTTGTTTGTCTCTCCCTGATGCTTAATATTAATTTCATTTTCATTTCGATTCTTTACAGCACCTCATCATTGCTCACATGCTCGGTCCATGATATCAGCAGCATCCTTCTGTAGAACCACAGTTCAGTTACTTCTGGTTTTTCCTTCATCTTTGATGATAATGTCCAGCATTCACTGCTATATTGAAGAACTGATATCACATAGCAAACCAGTACTCTCTTGTTTGTTTCTAGTGAAAGTTTCCTGTCTTTTAATAATTTACTCAGCTTCAGGAACGCGTCCTTCGCCATGCCAGTTCGCCTTCGGATCTCTGTGTCACACTTTCCATCTTCTGTTAGAACATTTCGTAGGTATTTAAATTTTTGTACTGCCGTTAAATTCGTAAAGTTTAGGTACTCAAGAGTATCAGGGATTAGCATAAAAGTATTTATGGAAAAGGCACAGGGAAGTAAATTTGCGTGAGTGGGTATGTGAGTGAAACCGTGACACGAGCAATATATGATGATTCTTTAGATTTTACAAGGAGGTCGAAGTATATACAAGAAGTACTGGATCATATGTAGCAGCGATATTCAAAGCGGGGATGAATTGTATACGTATAATTATGTAAGACTAGCAGTATAGCCCGGGTGTAATGAAAGCTTTAAAACTAATCCATGGTCCTGGAGCTCAGACTCTTTGGACGTTGGCACGAAAGAATAAAAAGCAATAGCTGTTTCCAGTTAAAGCGAAACCGTAGACTGAAAGAAAAATGAATGGACGTAGATCAAATTTTGATTTCCTGGTATCGATATCAAATAAGTTTTTTTCGTCGTAAAATGAATTTTGAAGGTTAAATATGTCCTCTGAGTAAATGGTATCATGGCTGAGACTAAGAACTACAATTATACCAACTTAGAGCCAAACCCGAAACAAAAACTAAAATAAAAGGGCTGAAAAATATACAGACATACAGGCAGATAAACAGACACACACACAAACATTTTGCTTTTTATATGTATATATATTATCGATTTTCTGCACTATTGTAAGAACTGCAACCTTGAAACTTCTGAATATCGTTTCTTATGTCTTTGTCTATGAGTGTATCGAATTTGATTAAAATCGGACCACTCGTTCTATAACCCGATTTTTTTGATTATCGATTTTTTTCGATATTTATCGGGGGTACCTCGACACGAAACTTAGCTAAGAACATTCGCAGACGCTTATAGTACAACTGTGTAAATTTTCAAGAGAAACGGTTCAGCCGTTTTGGAGTCCATAGGTAACGGACACACACACACACACACACATACACACACACTCACAGAGACAAAATTCCATTTATAAATAAGTTTAGATAAATAAATAGCATGACACAGGGAACGAAATTTTTAGCAGCAGACAGTTTTATTAGAATAAGAAATCTGAAGACACAGGCTATAAATTTCAAAGACGATAACGAGTAGAAATAAAATTTCTTAAGGGAATGTTTATATATATCCTATTTCCATATATACACTATATTATAATGACTGCTATGAATTTATATATATATGATGTATGTATCGATGCAGCAGATAATTTTCTAAACATATACTTTTAAATATAACAGGCAATGAATGTCTATTATGTTTAATCCTGAGCCGTTCTAAATATCGTATTTTGGTTTTAGTTTCAAGTGAAAATAAAGACAAAAATTCTCCAACATTTGGATAATTTTTTATTAATTTGGTTCTAATTATATTTTTTATTATGTTAAACCAACAAATACTAATAATCAAATTAAGCTCATCATATATTATACAAATTTAAAACAATTGATCTCATAGTCACTAATAACCCTACACCAACACAAATAAATCCTCTACAGAAAAAAAAAATCATATATATATATACTTAAATATAACAGACAATGAATGTCTATTATGTTTAATCATGAGCCATTCTAAACATCGTAATTTGAGGTGAAAATTCTCCAACATTTGGATAATTTTTATTATGCTAAGCTCTCGGCTCATATTTTTTTCTTTATATTCCCCTGAAATTAAAGCCAAAATACGATGTTTAGAACAGCTCATGATTAAACATAATAGACATTCATTGTCTGTTATATTTAAGAGTATATATTTAGAATATATATACATATATATATACATATATATATTCCCTCCTGTAATATTCAGGAGTCGAAAATATTTTTTCTCATCTCTTAATGGAATCTCAAGTGTACATACATTAGTATATATGTTTCCGTCATTTTACACAAATACATATTTTTTTTTCACACTTCGACAACATTATACAAACAAAGTAAAATAATATGGTACTGTTAAAGAGAAAACACACGGCAAAGAACTTAACCGGTAGTAAAGTTTAAAAAATAGTAGTAAAGAGATATAACTGCTCTTATCTCTCTTTCTATGAGCGTGACAAGAGGGATATATATATATATATATATATATATATATATATATATATATATATATATATATATACCAAATCGGTCGAGTTTCGATCCCGGCCAGAAGCAAGTGGATATGTCAAGCCACACTGATGTGCTGTGATATGTAGAGGATTTGGTAAGTGCTTGGTTGATGTGCTTCCGTATTTTACGGGTATTGCTCTCGAGATTAGTTCCCCCACAAATACCACACAATGTTTTACAATCGCGCAAAAGAAATGGAATAAGTCACAACGAACATTAAACAACAAACAATTTAATATGTATAAAATAAAATTAGCATGTGGAAACAAATAAAATACAAGATGTGAAAAATTGCCTTTTGGAAAATAAAGTTTGGCAAGAAGTTAAATTTGTTTAAAGGTGTGTGTAAGTTTATATTAACGGAGTCCGTAAATAAGTCGTTCTTACTTACATTAAGTTCATCTCGGGTGGCGACAGCTTGTCGCGTTGATGAAAGAAAGTTTGTCGGGTTTTTCCTTTCACTGCCATCTGTAGCTAGGTCATGAACTTTGGTGTGGAAGAATGACTTGGCCGGACAAAGTATCGGTTACATGCTGACTTAATGGCTAGCTTGGTGACTGACCTCCTTCTTCCTAACTGTGTGTTATTTATATACCATAATAGTGGATCAAAGAATCTTCCTAACATTTAGGTGTGAAGACATTTATTGACCAATCAGATTTGTATTTTACTATTTTGTTTTGGGGCCTAAATATTTTTTGTTAATTGACTTCCGATCCTATTTTTCTAGAATGTTCTTCTTCTATGTTTTTAGCTGATTGGTTGAGAAATATAAAAATGTAATTTAAATTCTAATGCCGTTTTGATCCAAAATTTCTATAATGTTTTTATGTATTTTCTTATTGCTTATTTTAATAGAAAAAAAATGTGTATCCCATAGATACAGCGACACGGGATTGTATGTGGATGACTAATATATTATGCTCTCCTTACGATTGAGCTCTCTAGAGATGAAAATTTTAAAAACAGTTTCCATTTCGGCTATAATGCGTGACTATTCAGAAATGAATTGAGTTCTCTTCTTCCATTTCGGTAATTTTCGAAACTTTCTGTAACATTGTCTGTTTACATTTGTTTACATTATGATAGATTTCAAAGTAGAAATAGTTATTTTCGAGAATTTGAAAATTTTATAAAGAAAGCTTAATTTGACTTCGTTTGGACTCTAAAATCATTCGTGGTCTAGTGCGCTTAGACGTACCAGATCAATTGGTGCCTTCCCCTATGTAAATAGGGGTCGTATGTTCGAATCAAAGACATATATATATATATATATATATATATATATATATATATATATATATATATTCAATTGGAGTAGATAGATCCATCTATCGCCCGGTTCACACTCTACCCATGTCTGTTGAACAGGTTAAGAGGCTCATTCCTTGTTCCCTGTTTAGGATGTGGTTTCCGGCTTTCTCTTTTCCAATCTTTCCACTATTACGTAGCCCCCTGCACATCAGTGGCGTTACCGCCTTGCTCGGGGTCTTATGTTAATAGAGAGGACATTTTCCTCCATATATATATAACGTAGAATACTTGATATATAAGCCCGGTAAATTCCAATAGAGACGAACTCAAAAGAACTCTATGTTAAATTTATTTATTTTAACAGAGTAATATAATTAAGAAAAAAAATTAGATACGTATTATCCATGAAATTGTAGAATATGTAAAACATTTTTTTAAGATATATATATATATATATTCAGATAAAACTTAGTGGGGAAATAGCCATTTTCAACATGTCATTTTAGCGGCATGCATTTTTCGCCCCCTTATAAATAGAGAATGAGGAAAAATTCCAAACCCAGAGGTTAGCTTAGGTAAAGGAAGAGGCTGGGATGTATTGATTTTCATTGGGTTTAGCTGGGAGAAGGAATTTAGTAGTAATTTCTTCTTGGTATTGGGAGGTATTGGGCTTGACCCTTGAGTTAGTAGTGGTAGATAGTGGGGACGTAATTGCTTGCCCAAATTAAAAAGAAATCATTGTGCTAATTGGGAAATAGGATATTTATTGTAATTTCTATGGCGACACATATATATCTTTGTCAATGCAGAAACGAAATATGCAATAGGGTTATAATTTATGATTTACCGAACGGACATTATTTTTTTGTGCACAGCCTATCTGATATCAATCGCTGAATTATTAAGTTTGAAAAAATAGAAATCATTTGCGTTATCAATTTTGCGCCATTTTTCATATTTATAAAATTAATTCATCTTCTGTTTCGTTTTATGTTACTTTTTATTGCTTTTTGTTTTTCTTTTAATAAATGCATTTTTGTTCCAAGCAATTATCTTTGTCTTCGATCGATTCTCTTGAGATAGGGACGTCGAAGTCTCCCTTTAATCATGACTCAGCATTCCTCGACTTGGATTTTAGTAACCATGAGAGCCGAGTTCGAATTCCAGTTGAATTTGCTGAATTCATTTACGTCAAATATCCATTGGAAAATGTATTAATCCGTCTCTTCTCACCAGCTATGTGTTACATAACAGGACAGATTATGTTCTATAGCCTTGGTTGGTAACCAGACTACGGCAAAAATAATTCTAAACTACTGTGAGAAAATCTTCTGCCTAGTCAGCTATGTCTCTTTCAAGACGTAATTGCCCAAGCATGTTTTACGTATAGCATTTTACTGAATCTCCATTAATCTTATTAACACATAGTTGTTCCTTCATTTTGGGCTTTCTTCTTCTTCTTCTTCTTCTTCTTCTTCTTCTTCTTCTTCTTCTTCTTCTTCTTCATGTTCTTCTATGTGACTTTTCCTTTCAAGACGTAGGCGATCATGTCAATCCATGTCTCCCTATCCCTTAGCACACTTTCTCCTGTAACATTTCGCAATCCCCGTTCTGTCATTCAACTGCTCAGGCCCTTTAAATATGTCACCCGCTGCTTTCCCCTGTCTCTTTTTTCCTCTATCTGGCCTGTTAGTATCAGATTCTCCAAGCCCTCCTTACTTATTGCATGTCCCAGGAAGTTCAGTTGTCTATTCCTGGTGCTCAATATTAATTTCCTTTTCGTTTCCATTCTTTCCAACACCTCGTCATTGCTCACATGCTCGGTCTACGATATCCGCGGCATCCTTCTGTAGAACCACATTTCAGCTGCTTCAAGTTTTCTCTTCATCTTTGATGGTATTGTCTAGCATTCGCTGCCATATTGAAGAACTGACATCACATAGCAATGTAGTACTCTCTTCTTTGTTTCTAGTTAAAGTTTCTTGTTTCATAATAATTTATTCAGCTTCTAGAACGCGTTCTTTGCCAATTCGCCTTTGGATCTTTGTGTCGTACTTTCCGTCTTCCGTTAGAACACTTCCCAGATAATTACATTTTCGTACTTGCTTGATTTTAACATCCCCCACTTGTGTTTTGGACTTTGGGCTGCACTTTTTGCTTGCATAAATATCCGTTATTTATTTTTAGCGCTAACAATTACCCCTGCAGTAAGGTTGTCTCCCTGTGCCCATTTTTTTAAATATAAATCCTATTTCCACTCCCATTCCGTCTTGATTTACCATTTTAGCAATTATACATACTTTCCTGATAATTGCTCGTTATGGCACCTAGACTGGTATCGAGATATCATTAATCTACAGTTGAGCCGGTTAGATGAAGCCGCAAGTTCTACGCTAATAGTTACTTTTTCTCTCACTTCTCGCCTGTGGAATTCTCTTTCAGTTCCATGATTTCCAGCCAACGCTTACGGCCATATCACGTTGAATACACCGGTTCTCGCTCGATCACCGAAGTTAAGCAACGTTGAGCCTGGTCAGTTCTTAGATGGGTGACCGCTTGGGAATACCAGGTGCTGTAAGCGTATAGTGACGGAGTTGCGTTGTGGTGCAGTGGATATCGGCTCGGAAAGAGAAATCGGTGAGCCGAGTTCGAATTCCAGTTGAATGCCCTGCAGTCACTTGCGCGCTGGTACCCTTGGGAAAGGTATTAATCCGTCCTTTCCCTCCAGTTATGGGTTAAATAACAGGGTAGGACTTGGGACCCTGCCCTTAAACAAATCCCAATGAGACTTGCTCCGTCAGGGAGGAAGCCGGCTCAACCCGACTAGGGTGAATGCGGCATACATACATACATTTCCAGCCAACTTTATTCTGTAAAAGTTTGAATGGACTGTTAATCGGTATCTATTTTCCTCCGGATTACTATTTTCTCTTTCTGCTAAATATTAATCTTTCAGTTACTAATTTTTCCCCACTCTGTAACCACTTGTGTTTTAATTACTTCATTGCCAGGAGTACTACCGATTAAAAATTTTAAAAAATCAGCGGTTATAGGAAAAAGAGACAGGGGAAAGCAACGGATAACATATTTGAAGGACCTAATCAGGTGAATGACGGAACGAGGGTTGCATGATGTAACAGGAGAAGGCGTGCTAAGAGCCACCAGGGATAAGGAAACGTGAAAAGCCATGATCGCCTACGTACTGAAGGGACAGGGCACATAGAAGAAGAATGCCGAAATCTAAATATATTTTGCACTATTTTCATTATACGAAATGTTGTATTCATATTTAATGCCATATCCACGACGTTTCAGCAGTTGTACGCTTCGGTTTTCTTCAGGAGATATGCATTAGAATTTTGAACCCAACACTTTTTTCCACGGGGGTTGAGTATTCTAATTCCATTTACTGTGACTATTTGAATACAATATATGGTACCTATCGGGGTGTGATGTAGATTATTAGCTATACAGCGCACATAGCAAAAATATCACGGTTAGTGTCTCAATATAGAAATCAACAGTGTGACCTGATGTAGTCTTGGCACAGGTTATCGTTCCGTCTTCTTTTCATGTGCAGTGTCATTTTAGGGCGTAGGCGGTCAAGAACTTTCACTTCTCTCCCAAACCCCGTCCCGGCATCCATTTGCTCAAGCCTATCAAGTATGTCTTGGGTGGCTTTTCTTTATCTCTCTTTCCCTCTATCCGTCCTGTGAGTATTAAATTCTCTAGGCTCCCTTTCTTCATTACTTGTTCCTGGAAACTCAGCTGCATTTTCTTGGTGTTAAGTATGGGTTTTCATCTCGTTTGCTTCCTTTCCAACACCTTGTCGTTGCCCACACGCTAGGTCTTTGGCATCTTCATCATCCTTTTCTCGAACTATATTTCTTCTGTCTCGAGCCTCTTCTTTATCCTTGAGAAGATCCCATAAAATTCGCTACGATAGAGATGGACAGATATCACATAGCAGTCCAGCACTTTTTTCTTCTTTTCTAATAAGATTTTTCTGTCTCTCAGTACTCTGGTTAGCTTTTGAAATGTGCTCTTGGTCATGCCAATGCAGCTTCGGATCTCAGTATCACACTTTACACCATCTGTAAGAACACTTCCCAGGTATTTAAACTTCTTTACTCGTTTTATTTTAGTTTTTCCGACCTATACACAAAGATAGAAAAAGGCGTAAGACAAGGATGTGTCTTTTCACCGGATTTGTTCAACCTATACAGCGAGAATATTTTGAGGACCCTAGATGACACACCAGGATTTATTATTGGAGGCCACAACCTGAACAACATAAGATACGCGGACGATACAGTACTGATTGCGGACACGGAAAGGAAACTGCAAGATCTCATACAGAAAGTAGCAGTGGAGAGTGACAAGAAGGGACTACAAATAAACTTTAAGAAAACTGAGTGCATGGTCATCAGCAAAAGATACAACCCAAAATGCCAAATACAGGTGGGGGATAACAGAATCAAACAAGTCCAAGAATTTAAGTACCTAGGAAGTGTTCTAACAGGAGATGGAAAGTGCGACACGGAGATCCGAAGGCGAATTGGCATGGCAAAAGACGCGTTCCAGAAGATGATCAAAATACTAACACACAGGAAGATCTCAATAGAAACGAAGAAAAGAGTGCTAGACTGCTACGTGATGTCAGTTCTTCAGTACGGCTGTGAATGCTGGACAATATCATCGAAAATGAGGACAAAACTGGAAGCGGCCGAAATGTGGTTCTACAGAAGGATGCTACGGATATCGTGGACTGAGCATACAAGCAACGACGAAGTGTTAGAAAGAATGGCAACAAAAAGGAAATTGATGCTGAGCATCAGGAAGAGACAACTGAAGTTCCTGGGACATGCAATGAGGAAGGAGAGCCTGGAGAACCTGATACTGACTGGTCAGATAGAAGGAAGGAGAGACAGAGGAAGGCAGCGGATAACATATCTGCAGAGTCTGATCAGGTGGATGACGGAACGGGGGTTGCCAGGAGCAACAGGAGCAAACATACTAAGAGCCACAAGGGATAGGGAGACGTGGAGATCCATGATCGCCTACGTCCTGAAGGGACAGGGCACATAGAAGAAGAAGAAGAAGTTGGCATTTTGGGCTCTTCTTTTTGCTGATGATCTTACACTCAGTTTTCTTGCAGTTAATGCTAATTCTTTACTTTTTCGCGTTCTCTATCTCTAGGAGGTCCTGCATTTTCCTTTCCGTATATGCTATCAGCCCTGTGTTATCGGCTTATCTTATATTGTTGAGATTGTGGCTGCCAATGAGAAATCTTGGCAAGGACTTTATCTCACTAGTCAAATTTTATAAATTGTGGGCCATTGGTAGCCTAACGTATGTATAAGGTGTCAAGCTATAAGGTTGGTTTAAGCCCAACACAGAATTTTGAGCTAAAAATCCTAAGGTCGACTTGTAACCCAAGTCGACTCGAAGCCCAGGTCAACTTGTACGGCACAACTTATGCAATTTAATTTATCCATGTGATGACGCTTTTCTCTTCCACTGAACCGTAGTATGTGATGTTCGCTTCACCCGAGTCAGGGAATAAATTCGCAAATCTCTGGTGGCTTGATTCCTTAACCCACTTTATTATAAAGCCAAACTCCTGAGGTTCTCTTCTACTTGAATATTTTATTTTCTCGCACTGTGGTATTTTCATCCGTGTACTTGCTTACCTCATAGCTACAATCTGCAAAAGTTTAAATGTAATGTCAATTGCTATCTTCTACCTTTTTGAATCCCATCCAACTCTTACCCTTTCTTCATGTAACTTGTCTTTTCTTTCACTGACCCCCTCCCCCATACTCATCAGTGGCGCCCCAGCCTTGCTTGGAGGGAAATGAATAATAATAAAAAATAAATAAATAAAAAGTAAAATACTACAGCTGGCTAAACCATATCTAAGATTACCCTAACGTATTGTCCCGGAAAATGTTAAATAACCTAAAAAAATAAAACCAAGAAAAAGATTTGTAGATCCAACAAATAAACCTGAAATTTTAGACCAGGGGTCGGCAACCTTTAGCTAAGTATGTGCCGATTTAGGGTTTTAAAATCATTCAGTGTGCCAACAGCATACGTATTTTTATACAAGCTCAATATACCTTTTTTATTTCTTTATAATCACGACTATTGACTTTACATTTAAATTCTTGGAGATTGAGGGAACAAGTAAACGGGAGGGAACACAGGCGGGAAGTGCGAGAAAAGAATCCGCTGGAGTAGAATTTGGGTTTGCATTTTATTGGTTTGTTAATCTTGTGACTCGTACAAATTCTTATATAGGGGTGGGGGTAGCACCAGAGAGCTAAGTTCATTGGAGCATAATCCGTGAAACAATTTGTAGAAGAGACAAAAAGAAGCCTCATTTCGTCGATGAGAAAGTGACTGTGTCTGAGCCGCCAAGCTGGGATCGATCACATTACAGATTCTCCGTTGGATTTTGTCAAGGACCCCTAGGTGGATAGCCGGTGTACCCGACCAGATATGGCAGCAGTATTCAATGCACGGGTGGATGGTCTGTTCTACAATATATTTTATATAGTAATGTATACAATAATATGTAAACCACATGAATAGTAATAAAATGCTTTTAAAAGTTTTTTTTTTTAGTTTTTATTATTAATTGGAGACTTGCCCTTGCATAGGTATTAGCCAATTGTTCAATATCGGCAATATAATTTGTTAATTTTAGTTAAGCGAAATTTTCTAAATGTTCTGGTATTAGGTAACTTCGTTATGGACTTAACACTGCTTTCAGGTGAGAAAAAAATGCTCACAGAAATAAGTTGAACCCAAAACTTGAAAGAAGAGCAAACGCAATTTCTTGCCGGTTCGGGTCATTCACGAGTATTTTGTACTGTAGTCTTAGGGCTGCTTTACCTTGCCATTTAACACTTAGCTAGCAGTCAGTTAAGTGCCATACTTAATACACGCTTGGGCGATCATGTCTCGAAAGAGACATGACTGACTGGGCAGAAGATTATCCCGCAGTAGGTTGCCATTGCTTTCTGCGGTAGACAGGTTGCCGACCAAAGCTATAGAACCCAATCTGTTCTGTTATTTAACCCATAACTGGAAGGACTATAGAACCCAATCTGTCCTGTTATTTAACCCATAACTGGAAGGAATAGACGGATTAATACATTTCCCAAGGGTATTTGCGCGTAAGTGAATACAATGGATTCAACTGGAATTTGAACTCGGCTCCCCGATATCCACTGTACCACAACGCACATCCTAGCTAGCAGTAAAAGACTTGAATTCACGTTTCTATTATATACTTAGCGCCAAAGTAAACGCAAAATGCGATTTAAATCTATGACCGAAAAGATGATCTTGTTGCCAGGTATGTCTCCCCGCACCGTAAAATTGATCGCTTTCTTTTGTTCGGCCTCAGTCGTGGTTATAGACTCCAGAAACCCGCAACTAATTCTAAACGTTATCATCATTTTAATAGCTCTATGGTATGCGCCTTTCCAGATTAACGCAACAGTTGTTTTTTTTCTATTAGACTGGTTTGCCAAACACAAAAAGTCTGCCCAGTAATTTGACGCATAGATGATGAAAGAGAAGAAAAGAATGATTAAATATCTTTCCCAAGGGTATTTATTCGAAGGTAACCATAACAATCTCCCGATAGAAATCGAACCTGCAAACCTCCATTCCCAAGCCTCGACAACAGCATACGTATTTTTATACAAGTCAGTATACCTTTTCTACAATATATTTTATACAGTATTATAAAGATATTAAGCAAGACATTTTACTGCCACAGGGGATTACATATGAGGAAAGATGAGAATCCTGATGAGAGTAGAGAGAACGGAAAAAGAAGCATCAGAGTTGGGGTGTAGGTTAGGGAGATAGGAGATGTCTATTGATTTTATATTTAAATTCTTGAAGATTGTAGCTGTCGGGGAAGCAAAGAAACGGAAGGGAATTTCACATGTGAGAAGTGCGAGAAAAGAAGCTGTTGGAGTAGAATTTGCGTTTATATTTTATTGGTTTCGCAGTAAAATGGTGGGACCTAGTTGCTAATCTTGTTGCTCGAGTAAATTCATACTTAGGGGGTACCAGAGAACTAAGTTTATCGGAGTAGTGCAGGTGCTTTTCAGTCTACAGGTAGCAAAACCTATCTGGTGTTGAGGGAGTGAGGTCAGTCAGTTAGTTAAGTGCCATACGTGAAACACGCTTGGGCGATTATGTCTCGAAAGAGACATGACTGACTGGGCAGAAGATTATCCCGCAATAGGTTGCCATTGCTTTCTGCGGTAGACTGGTTGCCGACCAAGGCTATAGAACCCAATCTGTCTTGTTATTTAACCCATAACTGGAGGGAAGAAGCGGATTAATACCTTTAACAATGGTATTTGCGCATAAGTGAATGCAATGAATTCAACTGGAATTCGAACTCGGCTCCCTGATTTCTCGTTCCGAGCCGATATCCACTGGACCACAACGCACAGGTACTCTTTGTGAATATCGGGTATTATTTTGGGGACACACTGTGTATTCATTTTATTTTTAACAAAAAATAGGACAACACGTCATACGCAAAATTGCCTTGTACATAAATAGATTCAGATAAACACACTATTATTATTTGAGTGCTTCGTTTTTCAGAAATTCATTTTCAAAACATTTTTTTTTCAAATGATTATAATTTTATATTGTTAAAACCCGAAATGACTCCAAGAATAAATGTATTGTTAATGGCTTTATTGTTTTCAAGGATTCTTTGATTCCAAAGAAAACACAGTAATTTTTCTTCCGTTTTCTTTTGATTCCGGGATTTTTGTTGCTGTTGTTTTTTGTTGTTGATGTTTTATTTTGTTTTGCTCAAATTACCATTGAAAGCCTCAATAGGTTATTTCATTTAAAGCGTCTCCACATAAACATATTCCAATTCCTTTTTTGATCTCCCATCCACCCTTTCCATTTTTCTCTTTATTTCTGTTTCTCTCTCTGTTACTCTCTTACACACACACACACACACACACACACACACACACACACACACACACACACACACATTATATATCGAGCACTGTTTTATTGCCACAAGCACTGACTGTGCTATACTTTATATATATATATATATATATATATATATATATATATATATATATATGTATGACGCCAATTCGGTCGGGTTTCAATCCTGGGTAAAAAGCAATCGGTTGTCTAACCGTACTGATGAGCTGAGATTCAGCGAAACAGATCTGTCTGCAGATGACTATTTACGCTCTCACACCCTGATTGAGCACGCTGGAGGAATGGTAGATTTTGAAAAACAGTAGCTACTCTGGGATCTACGCATAGTTCATTCAGCAATGAATTCGAACACTCTCAGCTATTGGGCGTGTATAATGAAAATATACACGCTAAAAAGTCTGCCTTCTTCTACCGAGCGCCCGTAGCTCAGAGATAGAATCGCCGACTGACGCCAATTCGGTCGGGTTTCAATTCTGGGTTAAACGTCAATCGGATGTCTAACCGTACTGATGAGCTGTGATACAGCGAAACAGATCTGTCTGCGGATGACTATATATATATATATATATTTAAACATATAAAAAATATAATAAATTGTATTAGAATAATTAAAATATAAATTATATATATATATATATATATATATATATATATATATATATATTAATTGGTTTATTCCAATGACTTCCCATACTTAATATTTCTGGTTTTCGCTCTCGTGAGGTCATTAGCTGTGGTGTTATATTCGCTTGCAGCGTCTTGTATGCACGAGTTTGTCGTTGCTTGGAAATTTTCCATGTCAACAAAAACAGACTATCATTATTGTCCGTGAATTGTTATAATATAATGTAATTTGAATTCTTTAAAAATGGCTTACGCACCCACACCCTGGTTGAGCACTCTGGAAGTATAATCGACTTTGAAAAGACAGTAGTTACTCTAGCACTTACGCATCACTCATTCAGTAATGAATTAGGGCACTCTAACTACTGGCGTATGATATATCATACGCTAAGTCTGCCTCCTTCTACCGAGCGCCCATAGCTCAGAGGTAGAATCGCCGCCTGACGCCAATTCTGTGGGGGTTTCAATTCTGGGTAAAATCGGATGTCTAACCGTACTGATGAGCTGTGATACAGCGAAAAAGATCTCTCTACAGATGACTATATATATATATATATTTTCTAAGCATATACTGTTAAATATAAGAGACAATGAAAGTCTATTATGTTTAAACTTGAGCCGTTCTAAACGTCGTATTTTTGCTTTAATTTCAGTTGAAAATAAAGACAAAAATTCTCCAACATTTGGATAATTATTTATTGGTTTTCTTCTAAGCTTTCGGCTCACATGAGCCATCTTCAGAGAGGTCACCAAGACGGTAATACAATAACATCCACCATCACCTACGATTTTATTTTGTGTTGACATAAAACTCCGCTAGGCAACGGCAATAGTTACCAAAAATAACAAACGCAGTTCGCAAATTTGCAATGCTGTTCTATGACGTCACACCGCGTGATAGCGCGAAATGACAACAGAACCATGTATTCAAATACAATGTAATGTTTTATGACCAGATTTAAACGTGATTTTATTAAGTGTGGGTTGTTTGGATTTAATGTACATGGCCTCCAATATCTGAAGGTTCTTTCTCCACACTATATATATATATATATATATATATATATATATATATATATATATATATATATATATCGCTCTCACACCCTGATTGAGGACTCTGGAGGAGGGGTAGACTTTGAAAAACTGTAGCCACTCTAGCGTGAACGCATCGCTCATTCATTAAAAATGAATTGGATCACTCTGGCTGCTGGGAGCGTAATATGATATGCGCTAAAAAAAACCGACTTCTTCCACAGAACGCCCCGTGTCCCAGGGGTAGAGTCGGCGACTGACGCCAATTCGGTCGGGTTTCGAGCCTGGGTTAGTGAGCAGTCGAAGTGTTAACATGCTGATGAAGTGTGATACATCGAAACAGACCTGTCTGCGGGTGACTATATATATATAGGGCGTTTGACAAGAGTAACTCCCTATTAAAACATGCTAATAATATTTTACAGGAAATGGATATGAGAAGGAAATAATTAATTTCATTTAAAATTCGATGAGGCCCCCAGCATTTCATTCCAGATTTTCCAGCCACCCAGGAATGACGTCAACAGATTTTACCAGAGACCTTTGTGGTATGGAAGACTTAACTTACTATATTCGCGCAAAAGCTTGGTTTGGTATCGTAGCTTTGCTCCTTTAAGAAATCCCATAAAAAGTAACAGTTTGTTAAGTCAGGTTTTCTGGTTGGCTATTCATACATTAAACAGGTGATTACTTTTCAAGAATCCTATATATATATATATATATATATATTGATTGATTGGTTGATTGTTTAATACTTAGTTTTTTATCCTAATAGGGTTAGACCAGTACACATTCGTATTAAAATGTGTTCTATACAATTATATTGTAGAAATTTCGAATATTTTGCATTTATAAACGAGTTATTTCGCTACCTTGGTTTTCACCATGAGTGGTTTCTTCAGGCGATTTTTAAAAATCGCCTAAAGAGACCACTCGTGGTGGAAACCAAGGTAGGGAATAACTCGTTTATAAATTTAAAAAAAAAATATATATATATATATATATATATAGAGAGAGAGAGAGAGAGAGAGAGTGCGATGGATTAATTTATATCTAAATTACATTGTCATTTTAACATATATACTTACCAAAATTATACAAAATTATCTTGAAATACCAAAGAGTAATTTTTTTCAATAAAATCATCATTGGCTTCAACTACGGCCTCGAGACGACTTCGGATTCTACTGCAACTCTTTTGAACAATTTCCTTGTTTAAGTTGGAGAATGCTGCCATAATCCTTGCATTCAGTTCATCTTTGGTGTTACAAGGATTTTTGTTGGTCTCTCGCTCAACTGTACTTTAGGTTGTATTCTAGTGGGTAGGGGGAACAGTTTGCTAGATATAAAAGGCTGATGTCGGAAACTTTGACTACCATAAGTGTGTTCTTCTGCTTTTGTGACATGGTCCAGAGTCCTGTTGCCGGACATAGTGTCTTTCAGGAGGCACAAATATTGGAAGAAAGGAAGGATGGAAGGAAGGAATACAAACATTGAAGGACGAATATAAAAAAAAGAGAAATAAAAGAAAAGAAAAGAAAGAAAGAAGGGAAGAAAGAAAGAAAGGGTGTATTGGAAGAAGAACAAGAAAAAGAAGTATCGGAAATTAAGTAAAAAGAAGAAATAAACAAGAAGAAAATGGAAAAATGAAAATAATGAAGGCATAAAAAGAAATAGAAAAAAGGAAGGAAAAGAAGACGAAGAATACAAAAGAATGCAATGAAGAAGTAAGGAGAAGAAAAAAATTAAAAAATAAAGAAAGGGAAGGAAAGAAAGAAGAAAGAAGAAAGAGCTATAAAGATGAAAAGATTAACCTATTCTTTTAAAGCTCTTCAATACTGTAGTAACCAAACCAATTTAAATTGGTTATGAGGCATTGATTTAGACTGTGTCAGACTTTTAGATTCTTGTAACTATAAATGCATTCCACCTTGAATAAATCTATTTTATTCGCATTTTCTATGTTGAATGGATAAATATATACAAAGACATAATAGAGGCTATATATATATATATATATATATATATATAATGTTTGGAGGTACAAAATTTGTGCACGACTTTGAAATCAAGGAATTTATTAACAGTCTCAAGAGCTCTTTCGTCCAATATCTCATCAGGAGAAAATCGTTGGAATCACAAATTAAACGAAAAAACAGCAAACGAAAATGAATATATATATATATATATATATATATATATATATGCATTTTAAATACTGACATTCGAAGACGTATCAAAGTAATGATCCGAATCGCATCAAAATGTTCAGAATTAAATTTGTATTTGCATGGAAATACAGAGAGAGAGAGAGAGAGAGAGAGAGAGAGAGAAAGAGAGAGAGAGAGAGAGGTTAAAATGAACATACATTTGGTTTTCATAAGTCAGGTGTCTGCAGGTAACGATCCGTATCACGCCAAACAGTTCAGACTTAAAATTATTTTTGCATGTAGATAACTAGACAGACAGACAGAGAGAGAGAGAGAAGCTCAGTAGAGCAAACAGAGCGTTTTCATGTGCCAGGTCCCTCCAATTAAAGATCCGTATCACACCAAACTGTTGCGCAAAGAGAGAGAGAGAGAGAGAGAGAGAGAGAGAGAGAGAGAAAGAGAGAGAGAGAGAAAGAGAGAGAGAAAGAGAGAGAGGTGGGAACATCGTGCGTTTAGTTTATGCCATATATATTTATGTAATGATCCCTGACCAACCAAAACTTTTCAGGAGGAAATTTGTATTTGCATAGAAAGAGAGAGAGAGAGAGAGAGAGAGAGAGAGAGAGAGAGAGAGATACAGAGAGAGAAGTGAAGTGAGAGAAAAGAGAGAGAGGTTAAATCAACACACAATACGAGAGAGGAGTTCAAACGAGCACTTACTGCTTTTTTTATGCTATATGCCTTAATATAGTGATCAGTATCAAACCAGTGTGTTAAGAAATAAAATTGTATTTGCATGGTGTGTGTGTGAGAGAGAGAGAGAGAGAGAGAGAAATAGAAAGAAAGACGGAGAGAGCCATGTACCTCCAGGTAATGATCCGTATCACACCAAACCTTCCAGAATTAAATTTTATTTTCATGGATATATATATATATATATATATATATATATATATAGAGAGAGAGAGAGAGAGAGAGAGAGAGAGAGAGAGATCGGGAAACAAAGAAAGAAAGGAAATAAGGGAGAGAGAATAAAAAAAGAAATGTTCAAATGAGTACACATTGCATTTTCTTATGTCAGGTTTCCCCATGTAATGAACCGTATGAAACCAAAGAGACAGACAGGCAGGCAGACTGACAGACGGATGGAGAGAGAGAGAGAGAGAAAGAGAGAGAGAGTTTAAATGAGCACAGAATGCATTTTGTTATGTCATGTGCCTCCAGGTAATGATCTGTATCACACCAAACCTTCTAGAATTAAATTTGACTCTCCATGGATATATATATATATATATATATATATATCCATGGAAAGTCAAATTTTAATTTAAGAGAGGGAGAGTGAGAGAGAGAGAGAGAGAGAGAGAGAGAGAGAGAGAGAGAGCCAGGAACAAAGAGAAAGTAAAATTTCTAATGAGCACACTTTGCGTTTTGTTATATCAGGTGCCTTCAGGTAATGATCCGTATCACGTCAAACTGTTCAGATGTAAATTTGATTTTGTTAATTAAAAAGTTGATTAAATTAAAGACATCAATGAAATATTAAAAGAAGTCTGGATCGACAATACATGCATATATATATATATATATATATATATATAGTGACGTGAATTAATAAATATACATATGAGGGTGCACATATGTATAGTTTTATTGTGCAGGTTTTAATAAAACAGTGCTAATGCAGTGTGATTATTGCTATTTTATATACATATTCATAAATATGAATATTGTCCTACGTCGACAGGACTTTTCGGAGTATCATACGTTATGCGATCATCAGGGGAATATTTCAAAATGACCGTTTAACAAATTTGAATTTAAGTTCACTGGATGTTCACATGATTAAAATCTTATAAAGTTAAGTTACTGCTTTTTTAATAACAAAATTAAAGATTAAATATTAAATTATTATTAGATTAAATATTCTAAGATTACATGCAGATAAACAGTTTAAATTTAAATTTAAATTAAAATATAAAATTAGAAAATAAATATTTAAATGCAGGGAGAAGAATTCAAAGGAGCGTAATGCATAAAACGTAAAAAATTAAATAGTCCAATTTTCTTCTTCTTCTTCTTCTTCTTCTTCTTCTTCTTCTTGGTGTCTTGTCCTTTCAGGACGAACGCTATCATGGCTTTCCACGTCATCCTATCTCTGGTAGCTCTTAGCACGCTTTATCCTATTACACCAGGCAACCCCGTTCTGGCATCTACCTGCTCAGGCCCTTCAAATATCTTATCCGCTGCTTTCCCCTGTCTTTTTTCCTTCTATCTGGCTTGTTAGTATCAGGTCCTCCAAGCCCTATTACCCCATTGCATGTCACAGAAACTTTAACTGTCTCTTCTTGATGCTCAGTATTAATTTCCTTTTCGTTTCCATCCTTTCCAAAACCTCATCATTGCCCACATGCTCGATCCATAATATCCGCAGCATCCCTCTGTAGAACCCTCATTTCAGCTGCTTCAAGTTTTTCCTTCATCCTTGATGGTATTGTCCAGCATTCACTGCTATATTGAAGAACTGACATCACATAGCAGTCCAGTACTCTTTTCTTTGTGTCTAGCGAAATTTTCCTGTCTCTTAATGCTCTACTCAGTTTCTGGAACGGGTCTTTCGCCATGTTAATTCGCCTTCAAATCTCTGTGTCGCAGTTTCTGTCTTCTGTTAGAACAGTTCCCAGATATTTACATTTTTGTACCTGCTTTATTTTTGTATCCCCCACCTGTAGTTGCCATTTTGGGCTCCTCTGTTTGCTGATGACCATTCATTCGGTTTTCTTGCAGTTTATTTGTAGTCCATTCTTCTCACTCTCTTCAGCTACCTTCTGTAGGAGGTCTTGTACTTTCCTATCAGTGTCTGCCATCAGCACTGTATCATCTGCCTACCTTATGTTATTCAATTTTTTTTTTAATCATATCACCCCGAGCAAGGCGGTAATGCCACTGATGTGCAGGGGGCTACATAAGATTGAAGAGATTGGAAAAGAGAGAAAACCGGAAACCGCATCCTAAGCAGGAAACAAGGGATGAGCCTCTTCACCTGTTCAGTATAAGTGGGTGGAGTGTGAACCGGGCGATAGTTTAGTCTATCTACTCCAATGTGGTCTCCGATGACGAATCCTGGTATAACATCTAAGGTCCTCAAAATAGTCTCGCTGTACAAGTTGAATAGATCCGTTGAAAAAACACACCATTGTCTTAGGTCCCTTTCTATCATTGCATATCTGCTGAATTCGTTACCTGTCCGCATGCAGGCGGCTTGCTGCCAGTAGAGATTCTTGATTACTCAAATGTCTTTCCTAAATATGTCGAGGCTGCTGAGCATTTCCATCTATTCCTTGTGGCGTATTTTGCATAATCGATAAAACATATGTACACGTCCTTCTTCATTTGCATTGCCCTTTCGGAGAGCATACTAATCATAAATATGGCGTTCCTTGTTGCAGTATCTTTGAAGAACTCTCACTGTTCCTGTCCTATCTCTGGCCTGATTCTGCTTCTCGCTGAATTCATCAGGATTCGGACGATCAGTTTTGTAATGTGTTTCATTAAACTGATTGTTCGGCGGAGTTCGCACTCGTTTGCACCTGGCTTCTTAGACATTGCGACAAAAATCGATTTTCTAAGGTCGTCTAATTACATGTAGATAAAAATTGAAATTAAAATTTAAAATAAATATTATATTTACAATTGAAATTAAAAATTAAAATTAAAATTAAAAATAAAATTTGAAAAGTAAAAGAAATATTACAATGCAGAGAGTAAAAGTTAAAGGGAGAAATTCATAATTATTCATAGTTATATTTGTGAAAGAAAGAAAGAAAGAAAGAAAGAAAGAAAAAGAAAGAAAGAAAGAAAGAAAGAAAAAGAAAGAAAGAAAGAAAGAAAGAAAGAAAGAAAGAAAGAAAGAAAGAAAGAAAGAAAGAAAGAAAGAAAGAGAAAGAAAGAAAGAAAGAAAGAAAGAAAGAAAGAAAAAAGGTGGAAGTGAGGTAGAAAGAGAGAAAGAAAGGGTCATGCACATAGGGGAATCTATATCAATCCGGGTCAAAGAATTTAAGTATTTTTCTTTGGCCGCATGTGGTCATTAAATCGCTGCTTTGTAGAATTGTTAATATGTTTTAAGACGACCAGTTATTTTTCTAAAAGGCATAGACTACATCTATCTATCTATCTATCCATCTATCTATCTATATATATATATATATATATATATATATATATATATTCTGTTGTAAGATTTGGATTTAGTTACGATATACTAGGTAATAATTGGGTTCTTGTCATTGTTTTTTTTTTTTTCTTTTTTAATTTTCAATAATACAGGGGTGTGCGCGAAAATCCGGACGAACTTTAACTTGGCATAAAATAGCAACCATATTGAATACTAACAGTATAGTCCGGCGTTGCTCGGGTGTGATGAAAGCTTTAAAACTAATCCATGGTCCCGGAGCTCAGACACTTTGGACGTTGGCACGAAAGACTAAAAAGCAAAAGTTGTTTCCAGTTATTTTTTCAGCCTTTTTATTTTAGTTTTTGCTTCGGGTTTGGCTCTAAGTAGATATAATTGTAGTTCTTAGTTTCAGCCATGATACCATTTACTCAGAAGACTTATTTAACCTTCAAAATTCAGTTTACGACGAAAAAAACTTATTTGATATCGATAAAATATACCAGAAAATAAAAATTTGACTTACATCCATTCGTTTTTCTTTCAGTCTACGGTTTCGCTTTAACTGGAAACAACTATTGCTTTTTAGTCTTCATGCCAACGTCCAAAGAGTCTGAGCTCCAGGATTAGTTTTAAAGCTTTCATTACACCCGAGCAACGCCGGGCTATACTGCTAGTTTAAATTAAAAGTACCTTGAATGTCAATGTTAATTTTTTTTTTTTTTTTTTTTTTTTACATATGAAGATTTTTTTTATTTACATGACTTGAATTTTGTTAACTTTTGATATTCTGTGTATGGAATAGATAGCTATATCCGCCACTTAAGAAAATCGGTTCTCTGTGTAGGGTCAGGGAGTTTTTCCCGGTTGAAACAATCCTGCATATATATAAATCTGCCATTCGCCCGGGCATTGAATACTGCCGCCTTATCTGGTCCGTTGCTCCTGCTATCCACCTAGGTGCCCTTGACAAAATCCAACGAAGAATCTGTAACGTGATCGATCCCGACTTAGCAGCTCGGATACAGTCACTTTCTCATCGGCGCAATGTGGCATCCCTGTGTCTCTTCTACAGATACTTTCACGGTTTCTGCTCAGATGAACTTATCTCACTGGTGCCCCTTTATATGATTTTACTCGAGTCACAAGATTAGCAAATACGTCCTACCCTTTTACTGTGAAACCAATAAAATGTAAACGCAAATTCTACTCCAGAAGCTTCTTTTCTCTCACTTCCCGCCTGTGGAATTCCCTTCCGTTTACTTGCTTTCCCGACAGCTACAATCTCCAAGAATTTAAATGTAAAGTCAATAGTCATCTTCTATCTCACTCACCTGCAAACTCTCTCTCTCTCTCTCTCTCTCTCTCTCTCTCTCTCATGCTCCCTTCTTCGTTCACTCCACTCTCATCAGTATTCACATCAACTCTTACACACTTCCTGACACACCCTGTAACCTGTCACTCTTTCTCATAACTTTCCTCCTATGTAACCCACTACAAAACAGTGGCAATAAAATGTCTTGCTTCGGGTGATATGATTATCTAAACTTATTTATAAATGGAAATTTGTCTGTGTGTGTGTGTGTGTCCGTTACCTATAGACTCCGAAACGGCTGAACCAACTTTCTTGAAAATTTACACAGTTGTACTATATGCGTCTGCGAGTGTTCTTAGCTAGGTTTTGTGCCGAGGTACCCCCGATAAATATCGAAAATCGATAATCGAAAAAATCGGGTTATAGAAGGAATGGTCCGATTTTAATCAAATTTCATACACTCATAGACAAATACATAAGAAACGATATTCATAAGTTTCAAGGTTGCAGTTCTTACAATAATGCAGAAAATTGATAATATATATATATATATATATATATATATATATATATATATATATGTATATAAAAGGCAAGATGTTTGTGTGTATGTCTGTTTATCTGTCTGTATGTCCTTTATACAAATCCACAATTTTTATCCGAGTCTCACCAAACTTCACACAAATATTATTTAGGCTGAGTCTGAACTCCAGGACCATGGATTAGTTTTTAAGCTTTCATTACACCCGAGCAACGCCGGGATATACTGCTAGTTAAAAAATAAAAATAAATAAGAGGCTAAACTTTTGTACAATGAGAATTTTTTCTTTTTGATTTCGTCTGATGTTTTTTTTTTATCCGCTATGTTTTGTCTGTTGTAATTCTTTCCGCTACGATTTTGTTTTACTGGGTTTTGTCGTGGATTCATCTGAAATATTGGCACGCAACTGTGAAATAAGGAGCTGATCAGGAATACAATTGCGCAACAACCCGTTGACCATTCCTGCTCCTAGGACTGATGATGACAATGACAGAATTATCGCTTTGAAATAACGCAATTTTAATCCTGCACGTAGATGAGAAGGTTACCAATTAATCATGTGCGCCAGGTTAAAGATCTTCTTTAACACATCATCATTAAAGTGCGTAAAAATAACCAACCTGGATCATCGCCCCATAGGAAATAGACATCAATCTGGATATACTGGTTTTTATTTACCGATTAATTTACTCTAGCCAAAAATAAACCAAGCTAAACAGATGCTCTTATTGCCATTAAATTGTGATAATTCAACAATTCTTAAATGGAATTGGTCTTTCTTTACAAGAAAGTACACAATTATATCATCATTTCTAATAATATCCCTCACAGATTTACCGAAAAAAGCAGCAAAAAAACAATAAGACATTTTTATAAAACTACGAGCAGGCCCGTACCGTCAAAAATGACGGCAAAATATTTATATCGATATGCCGTCTAACTTTCAACTGAAATTCGAAACCGGCTCTTTATTATTTCAAATAGGGGAGGTAAGGATGTGCATTGTGGTACAATGTATATCGGCTCAGAACAAAAAATTGGAGATCTGAGATCAAATTCCAGTTGAGTTTGTTATATTCAGTCAGTTAAGTGCCATACGTGATACACGATTTGCGCTATCATATCTCGAAAGAGACATGACTGACTGGGCAGAAGATTATCCCACATTAGTAGACGCTATAGAACCCAATCTGTCCTATTATTTAACTTATAGAAGAGACGGATTAATACCTTTTCAAAGGTATTTCTGCGTAAATGAATGCAAGGAATTCAATTGAAATTCGAAATCGTCTCCCCAGTTTGTCGTTTCGAGCCGATATGCACCACAACGCACAGCCTCGCACCCAAATAGCTTAGGGAAAGGCTTTTCTCCCTCAAGCTATGAGTTAGTCGCAGGACAGATTGGGTTCTATAGCCTTGGTTGGTAACCTGTCTACTACAGAAAGTAACGACAATCCAGTTATTCTGCCCAATCTATCACGTATCTTTCGAGCCCACGCTCATGGCACTTGACTGACTTAAGGATGTGTGATCAGTGAAGATATATTTTTGCATTGTAATTTGGATTATAGATTTGGTTTTGAAGATGATTTCACTGTAGAAATATAGTGAAATCGCAAAATATAAAGGAATTGTAATAAAGGGTTCGGTTTGAAATTCTTAGCACCTGAAGAAGGCCGTAGCGTCGAAACGTCGTACAAATTGCAACAAAGACTTGTAAAATAGTCCGAATAATGCAAATACTATATTATTTCTCATGAATGAACAGGAAGCAGATATACCTGGCGTAGGCTGCCGTTTCTTTCTGCTTGGTTGTCAACAAAGGCTCTAGGACCCAAGTTGCCCTGCTATACAAAATAAAATAGAGATGGATCCACGCCTGCTCGACGGTGTTTACGCAGAAGTGAATGTAACGGATCCCAACGGCCGAAACGTCGTACAAATTGCAACAAAAATGAGGACAATAGTCCGAATAAAGTAAAGGCTGTAAATACTATCTCATCTCAGAAATATAGACAAATAGAATGATCTATTATTAAACGTCGTACAAATGGCAACAAAGATGAGGACAATAGTCCGAATAATGTAAATAGTAGAAATACTACGTCATCAAAGAAATATAGACAAATACTAAACGTACTGACTAGGAGAAAATGACGAATATATGCATAATTCTTTATTAGATTAAAATGTTCACAGGTCGGCATTCAGACAGTCAGAATAATGGAATGGCTTTATTTATAGCAAAAAAACAAAAAAAAAAAAAACAAACAAAGGAAGAAAATTGTTTGGTTTGCAACGTATCGCAGAGACGAGAAGAAAATGCAGTCTCACGCTGACGAGATTTCGCCTTTCGATGCAATGTGAGATTTGAGAAGCTCTATAGGAAATAAATTCTCACATAAAAAGGGAATCTAACCAATTGATCATGGGTAAGTTCTATAAATGCACGGCAATAAATCTTTTCCTAGTCTGCAAGTATTTTCATTTACCATTAATCTTGAAGTAGGCAATGTAACCAAGGAACTCAATAAAAAAGAGAAGCTACAAATGAGTAGAAAAACATACGTATTAAGTGCGTGCAAAAGTAGGTATACACTATTGGAAACAAAACGTTCAAACAAAATACAATAGCGAACAATATTATTTTGTTTTTCTTATGTTCTCATGTAAAATACTCAATATTAGGTTGGTCATTTTTTAACAGCATGGGCGCAGTAATAAAATAATTAAATATTATATAAACTCTTATAATGGTAAAAGGTCAAGTGCTCAGTACCAGCAAAAGATACAAGCTAATAAATAAGTGATTGTTCTACTGTCCAAATTTCACAAGTCTTTCATGCGATTGCTGGCCGCAGGGAATTCAGACTATTGCAATTGGTATTAAGAATCACAAACTAAAAGGTGCGGTAGAAATACCTCCTCCCACACACAAACATGCCTCCCAGAAACAACTCCTAAATAAATTTAAAACAGTCATATGTATTTCTGGAATATAGCATGTAAAAGCTTTTATCCTTGGAGTCTCGACAGCATGTCTTTAAGCGTGATACTAGATCGACCTACAGGTCCCACCGTTTAATGTTGATCTAACTAGATGCAATCGTATATTCTATTCTATCTTATTCTAAAAGTTTTTTTCTCCCACTTATCGCCAATGAAACACCCTCTCGTGTTTTGCTTCCATGTCACCTAAAATCTTCAAAATTTAAATTCAGAGTCAATCGCCATCTTCTGTCTTCATAAAACAACATTTCTTAGAAAACCATAGCCATGTAGATACCATCAGTCAGATTTTAGTCAACAATACAATAATCCTCACACATACACACAGTAAAAAACATTCAGATATTGGAGGCCATGTACATTAAATCCAAAGAACCCACACTTAATAACCCACGTTTAAATCTGGTGATAACACAGTACATTGCATTTAAATATATGGTTCTGTTATTATTTCAAGCTCTCACGCGGTGTGACGTCATAAAACTGCATTAAAAATTTATGAACTGCGTTTGATATGTTTGATAACTGTTATTGCTGTTTAGCAAAGTTTTATTGCCGCTGATGGCGGATGTTTATATGTTAACTTCCTTGTAACCTCCCTGAAGATGGCTCATGTAAGCCGAAAGCTTAGAACCAATTTAATAAAAAATTATCTAAATGTTGGAGAATTTTTGTCTTTATTTTCACCTGTTATTACTTTCAATAACGGCTTGACATCTTCTACTACATGGGCGAATTAATGTCTTGCATTCATTAACGGATATTTTCTCCTATTCTCCTTTCAAATTAGTCCAGAGTTCTTCGACGTTTGTTGGATTCTGTTCCTTAGCTCTTTCATTTATCAACTTCCAAACATCCTCAATAGAATTCATGTCTGAGCTTTAAGCAGGCCACTCCATAACAGTAACATCCTCCTCAGAAAGAAATGTCTTAACAGATTTCGCTGTGTGACATGGTGCGTTATCTTGCATAAATAGAGCTGTTTGATTAATTGCAGTTCTCAAATTAGGTACATGTTTCTTCAATATCTCTTTGTATACAGTTGCGTTAATTTTACCGTGTAGCCTAACAAGAGGTCCCGTACCATCAAATGAAATCATGCCAAACACCATCACATTTGCTCCTTCAAATTCAATGTTGCTTTTAGTATACTGAGGCAAATATCGTTCCTTAGGACTGCACTGAACGAACCTTCTCTTGTCACAACCGAACAGGCTAAATTTTGACTCATGGCTAAAATGAACACAATCCCACTGTTCCTCTGTCCATATAACGTGCAATGTATATATATATATATATATTAGTTATCCACAAACACCCCCCCACACACAACCGACCATAACTATTAGGCCACACCAGTTTTTTAAACATGGTGTATTTCAGACTATTTTTAGCATTTATTGCCAATTGGATAATTCTAAATGTAAATAGAATGGTTCTTTTGTTAATGTTATTTTGCAAAGTTTTACAAAGCAGCCAGGAAGCCTTTGCTTCAGCCAGCCAATAATAAGAAGAGACTAGCATGGGGAAGAGATCACAAAACTAGACGCCAGAACAGTTCATTTGATGCACATGTTATTCTGAAGTATTAAAAAAGAACCATTTAATTTATTTAGAATTATCCACTTGGCAATAAATACTAAAAATATAATGAAATTCATCATTTAAAAAAACCGGGGTGGCTTAATAATTATGGCCGGTAGTGTATATATATATATATATATATATATATATATATATATATATATATATATATATATGAATGTAAACATGTTACGGAAATTAACGAATTTTAACGAAACTTGGTTATAAGCAACCGACAATTTGTAATGAATTATTTCGAACATTATTTCTACTTAAATACGAGTATCGGTAAAAATAATGTTCAAAATAATTCATTCCATATATATATATATATATATATATATGCACACACACAAAGGTCTTTATTAAAAAAATTATCCGAATGGAATTTCCTTCTGGCTAATGGGATACGTTTGAAATGTGGATGACTGCATAACAGGGCTGGTTTTCTCTGTGAATGTCCAAAGTGATGAAACTTAAGAATGTAGCCAATTAGAACATTTTCATAGGAATAATGTTAAATTAACTAAAACCTTGTAACATTTCATCTGTTGGGTTGTAGAGTGGGAAATGTTATAAGTCCGTTTTCTACCCGTTGGGCTGTTAGAGCAAGTTCGTAGTAGAGATGTGCTGGCCAGGCTCAAGTGTTAATTTTCATTCTCTAAGCATTTCATATACCAGCGTATCTGACGTGTTTAGAAATAAAAAAGAAGGTGTTTGTGTGTAAAGCAGCGATTCTCAAACTGAGGTCTGTCTACATTTATCGTTCTAAAGGTCATCTTCAGTGGATACCCATATTAGAATAGACTCTCCGTTTAATTTTTAATAAGCACCTTTGTCTACCGGCTTGAGTATTCGAGAAATCTTATACAATAACAAATGCACCACTCCGGTAAAATTCGAACCTGCGCTCTCCTTTCTAAGGATTAAACAATTGGTAGATCCGAAATGCTTTAACCGACTCAACCACAACAAGCGTCGCCGATTAAACAAGGTTTTATCCTGCCTCTAAGAACATCTTTTTCGTCCAGATTCCCAGAAGTTCATATTTTCTCAGTTTTGTATTCATAATGTAAGCCAGAGCTTCTTAAACTGGGGTCCGTGGTCCCCTAGGGGACCGGGAAGGGGTTTCGAGGGGACCGCGAAGAGGCCACTCAGTTGAAATTATTGGCTACTTGAGATTGTTACCAAGTCATAATGGCAGCATTGTTGTTGAAAAGGGAGATTATATCTTTTCATCTCCAACTCTCCCTTATTTAATTCCTTTTTCCTTTTGTAGACATTATTTTTATTTCTTGAGTTACCTCCCTTAGTTCTATTTTGGCCCTTGCTTATGTTTTTAGTTATGTAATAAGGGGAAAAGCCGTTGAAAAGGTACGCTAATCTATAAGAAGAAGAAAGTGTTCTACAGGTTACTTGATTTTACTAGAGGTGATGTACATTGCGTGATTATATTTGAATTGCTTTGATTACAGGTGTAACAATGATTCCAAAGTATAACCAGTATCACTAGATTAAATAGGTCTGTAGCAGGGGTAGTTTAGATGGTAAAAGTTTTGCACCAGACTTTCTTTATTTCTCGCGGTACCTTCTTTAGTTTAATGATGGGGGTGCAAAATATATTTTCCGTGAAGTGTCCTGTAGTGATTTTTGGATTAAAATGGCACAGTATTATTCCGATGTTGCAAAGCTGGCTCTAAAGGTGCTGATTCCATCTATGAGTGTGAGACAGCGTTTTCCACATTACTTGCCCTCAAAACAAAATCCCGAAACAGATTAGAAGCAAAACATAGCAGGAGAGTTGCCCTCGCCAAAAACAAAGCGAAATCCAAAAGAACTGGTTGAGGCCAAGCAACTGCACCAATCTCATTAAATGACTGTGGTTATTATAAAAGGGCCCGCGTAGGATCTAAAATATTAGAAAGAGACCGCCATGCAAAAAATCTAAAACTAGTTTGAGAACCACTGGTGTAAATCCAAATGAGTCGCCATTTAGAAACGCTTTAAATAATTGTTGAAAGAAACGTGAGGAAAATAAAATGTCACACTTTATGTTTCTTTTAAGAGAAGTCATCTGGTTTGTGCAGGCTTTTGACAGGAAATTAATGCGTCAAGAAAAAGCTCTCGACCTGCCAAACAGGGGATTATTTAGCGTTTATTGTCATTCGTGAATGTTATTAGATTTTTACAAAAATACCAATATTTTGAAAAATATATTTTTTCATATTGATTCCTTTTAAAATATGAAAATTTCCTGGAATTTTATGAACTGGTCGGATTCTGTTAGATAAAATCTGTATTCCTTCATAAAAGCATGTGTACTCCATCATAATAAATATATGTACTTCATAATAAAAAATGTGTGTATTCCATCAGAAAATGTGCGTATTCCAGGATATAGTCTAAGTTGGCAATCAGTCTATCGCAGAAAGTAATATCAGATTTTGTCCGAATTTAACTTCATTAAATTCGAATAAAATTTAATAGTATTTTAGAATGTCAAATAAAATTAACAATCATTTTTTATGTATTTGGATACATTTTAAGTAAGTTTTATTTTACAGATTATTAGAAATAAGAAATACTTTGATTAAAGCCCTTCTAACATGGAGGTATCTAAGGAGCATTTTAGGCACATAATGATTTATAGATACAAAAAACGAAACACTGCCAAAGAAGTGGCTCAAAACATTCACTCAGCTGATCGAAATGAGTGCTTGAATGAAAGAACTTGCAGACAATAGTTCGCAAAATTCAGAAACGGGGATTTCAGCCTTGAAGATGGGGATCGAACAGGTCATCCAGTTAACTTTGAAGATAAGCTTCAAAAGGCAGCGCTTGAACAAAATTTTGCATTATCAGTAGAAGTCTTGGCAATAAATCTTAGTTCAAACCCTACAACTTTTCATCATCATCTCCACCATCTTGGAAAGTCTCCTCAAACAGGGAAAATCCGTACCTCATGAATTGTCTGAAAGCAACCACAAATCTCAAGTTGACATCTGCTCTTCACTCCATTCTCGCGAACTCATTTCAACCTTTTTGGATAGACTAAAAACTGGTGATGAAAAATTGATCTTCTATCGTAATGTTAAGAGTTGTAAACGGTGGCTTGGTAAAAGGGAAAAGGCCCAACCATAACTGAGAAAGGTACTTTATGGGAAAAAGGTTCTTCTCTCTATCTGGTGTATTTGCAAAAGATTAATTCACTTTGAATTGTAACTACCTAATGCAACAATTAGTGCTCAAAGTCAGCAATTAGAGCGTTTGAACCAAGCTTTGCAGAAAAAAGACCCTCTTTAATGAATCGAAAAGGAGTAATTTTTCATGAGGACAATGCACAATCTCAAACTGAAAAATCACATCACAGAAATTGGAAGAGAATGTTTGGGGAAAAAATCCTCATCCACCTTACTCTCCCGACCTTGCTCCTTCAGACTATCAATTGTTTCGTTTTTACAAAACCATTTTCAGGAAATAACTCTAACAAGCCAGGAGCAGATCGAAACTAACATTGCAGAGTTCTTCTATTCAAAACCAAAAGAGTTTTATCTTAATAGGATTAATCAGCTTAAAAATAGATGGAAGAAAGTCATATAAAATCAAGGAATGTACATTGATGATTAAACTTAGATTAAATACAATGTTTGGTCACTTGTTTTCTTAATCCAAAAATCAGACTGAACTTAAGGGATGACCTGATAGCTCCCTGCTGGGTGAAAATCCTCATCTCAGTTAGTCATATCTCTTTCGAGACATGATCTCCCAAATGTGTCTATATATGACAATTTTCTGCAATTTCATGTGAATCTGACTGGATAAAAAGAAAAATGGTATCATATGTGGCGTTTCGAATTCATGGAGAGACAAGGTGTCCATTTGAATTCCCATTGAATTCTGAAGACCACAGATTATGCTAACGTTGGTTTAACATTTTCACTCTAAACATAATTAATGCTCACTACAACATTCTCAGATGAATCTTTGATAAAAATGAAACATGTTCTATTTGTATTTTATCAATCTGTCGGATTCCGATCTATATTCGGTGAAAACTCCATCATATAAATTTTTATTCCCACATAAAAAATGTGTATTTAATGTTAGTAAAATATATATTCTATCGTGAAATACATACACTACCGACTTTTGATAATACTGCACAATGACATGTGCATCAAATGAACTGTTCTGGTGTCCAGTTTTTGTGCTCTCTTCCCCATGCTAGTCTCTTCTTTTTATTGGCTGGCCGAAGCAAAGGCTTCCTGGCTGCCTTGTAAAATTTTGCAAAGTAATTATAGCAAAAAAACATTCTATTTTCATTTAGAATTATCTACTTGGCAATAAATACTAAAAATAGTATGAAATACAACATTTTTTTAGAAAAGAAAATCCCAGTTGGAATTCGATCTCGGCTCTCCAATTTCCAATTTTGAGCCATTGTATATATCATTATATATTAGTTTGGTCGACATGTTTATGTTAGTATTTGATGTTCAATCAGTCAGTTAAGTGCTATACGTGATACACGCTTTGAGCGATCATGTCTGTATAAGCCACTATGAGGTGTTGGAAAGAATGGCAACAAAAGGAAAATTGATGCTGAGCATCAGGAAGAGACAACTGAAGTTTCTGGGACATGCAATGAGGAAAGAGAGCCTGGAGACGTAGGCGATCAGTAGGTTGCCATTACTTTCTGCGGTAGACTGGTTGCTAAACAAGGTTAGGGAACCCAATATGTCCAGTTATTTACCCAATAACTGGAGGGAAGAGACGGATTAATACCTTTCCTAAGGGCATTTGCGCGTAAGTGAATGCGGGGAATTCAACAGGTATTCGAACTCGGTTCCCCAATTTCTTTTTCCGAGTCGATATCCACTGCACCAAAATGCAAATCCAAAGCTGTTATTTGCTGTTAGTCAACATTAAAATAATTTGTTACTAATTATCTTTACCATCATTGTTTTTTTTTTATTGTATTGATACACCAATCATATCCAGACCATTTTTCATATCACTCCAAGCAAGGCGGGACTGTCACTATTGCGCAGGGGGTCGCACACACAGATAGAGAGAGATACATAGAGGGAGAGAGAGAACAAGAGAACAGAGTACAGGGGGTGTTGAAGAAAGGATAAAAGATAGATAAAATTTAGGGAGATAGACGATGGTAATTTCCGCTTTATCTCAACTTTTGGATGTTGTAACAAGAGTCTTTACTAAGAGAGTTCCACAGACAGGAAGCTTGAGAAAATAAACACTTTGTGTAGAAACCGCCTTGATTAAGGAAAGTCGAGGCAGAGTGACACTGTAGTCGATTTATTGGCAAGCCAAGAAATTACAAAAAGACTTTTCCTTTCTTTTGATTTACAAAGACTAGCTTAGATATCACATAAGACCGCAAGCCTGGAACAGCCTGTATCGATGGTACTCACAGTAATTAAAATGCGAGACAAACATTACACCATATCGATGTGCTGGACTTTTCTAGAAGTATGAATTGTCTATTTACTATTATAGCGTTTAGAATGTCCAAATAGAACTTCTTTCTAACTAATGGAATACGAAGGCAAATTGTTCAACCGTGTGTGAGTGGCGTGGTGGATCTTAGTTGCAAAGGCTTGAACTGGTGGAACTAATGAATGGCGTTCACTAAAAGATCTTCCGTAATAATAGCTAGCGACGTTTCATTTGTGGAAATTGTCTTGTAGGGATGTATTTCATCACCCACAAGGATGCGTAGACGCTTTTGAACTCTCTCGAATCAAGAAAGTTATTAGTTAGGTTTTTACACATGGCGAAATTATGATGGTTGGCTGAAAAATTCAAAGGCTGAAAATGAAGAAGTGATGTTAATGATGTAAAATATTGCATGAATTAATTTTAACTCTTTTTAAAATAATAACTGCATTGTGTTTTTGTTTTTTTTTTCAGGTAAACTGACACCTTCTTCTTCTTCTATGTGCCCTGTCCCTTCAGGACGTAGGCGATCATGGTTCTCCACGTCTCCCTATCCCTTGTGGCTCTTAGTATGTTTGCTCCTGTTGCTCCTGGCAACCCCCGTTCCGTCATCCACCTGATCAGACCCTGCAAATATGTTATCCGCTGCCTTCCTCTGTCTCTCCTTCCTTCTATCTGACCAGTCAGTATCAGGTTCTCCAGGCTCTCTTTCCTCATTGCATGTCCCAGAAACTTCAGTTGTCTCTTCCTGATGCTCAGTATTAATTTCCTTTTTGTTGCCATTCTTTCTAACACCTCGTCGTTGCTTGTATGCTCAGTCCACGATATCCGTAGCATCCTTCTGTAGAACCACATTTTGGCCGCTTCCAATTTTGTCCTCATTTTTGATGATACAGTTCAAAAAACTTCAAATGTAACTAGTTTCGACTTCACTTCATACTTATTTTCAGGTAAACTGACACCTTCTTCTTCTTCTATGTGCCCTGTCCCTTCAGGACGTAGGCGATCATGGTTCTCCACGTCTCCCTATCCCTTGTGGCTCTTAGTATGTTTGCTCCTGTTGCTCCTGGCAAACCCCGTTCCGTCATCCACCTGATCAGGCCTCTGCGTAATTTGATTATTATTTTTAATCTTGAATTCTTTCTTTCTTTCTTTTTCGTATTTCTCTTTGTTTGCTTCTTTCTTTTTTATTTTCTTTCTTTCTTTTATATTTTCTTTCCCTTTCACTTTTATACTTATTACTTATATAATTTTCTGCGTAATTTGATTTTTATTTTTAATCTTGAATTCTTTCTTTCTTTCTTTCTTTCTTTCTTTCTTTTTCGTATTTCTCTTTGTTTGCTTTTCTTTTTTTATTTTCTTCTTTCTTTATATTTTTCTTTTCCTTTCACTTTTTATACTTATTATTATATAATTTTCATGTAATTTGATTTTTATTTTTAATCTTTTCTTTCTTTCTTTCTTTCTTTCTTTTCGTATTTCTCTTTGTTTGCTTCTTTCTTTTTATTTTCTTTCTTTCTTTTATATTTTCCTTCACTTTTTATACTTATTACTAATATATAATTTTTCGTGTAATTTGATTTTTATTTTTAATCTTGAATTCTTTCTTTCTTTCTTTTTCTTTCGTATTTCTTTGTTTGCTTCTTTCTTTTTTATTTCCTTCTTTCTTTATATTTTCTTTCCTTCACTTTTTATACTTATTACTAATATAATTTTCATGTAATTTGATTTTTATTTTTAATCTTGAATTCTTTCTTTCTTTATTTCTTTTTCGTTTTTCTCTTTTGTTTGCTTCTTTCTTTTTTATTTTCTTCTTCTTTTTATTTTTTACTCCTTCACTTTTTATACTTATTACTAATGTAATTTTGTGCGTAATTTGGATTTCTATTTTTAATCTTGAATTCTTTCTTTCTTTCTTTCTTTTCGTATTTCTCTTTGTTTGCTTCTTTCTTTTTTATTTTCTTCTTTCTTTTATATTTTCTTTCCTTCACTTTTTATACTTATTACTAATATAATTTTCTGCGTAATTTGATTTTTATTTTTAATCTTGAATTCTTTCTTTCTTTCTTTCTTTCTTTCTTTCTTTCTTTTTCATTTCTTTGTTTGATTCTTTCTTTTTATTTTCTTTCTTTCTTTATATTTTCTTTCCTTCACTTTTTATACTTATTACTAATATACTTTTCCGCGTAATTTGATTTTTATTTTTAATCTTGAATTCTTTCTTTCTTTCTTTCTTTCTTTCTTTATTTCTTGTTTGTTTCTTTCTTTATTTTCTTCTTTCTTTTATATTTTCTTTCCTTCATTTTTATACTTATTACTAATATAATTTTCTGCGTAATTTGATTTTTTTTTAATCTTGAATTCTTTCTTTCTTTCTTTCTTTCTTTCTTTCTTTTTCGTATTTCTTTGTTTGCTTCTTTCTTTTTATTTATTTCTTCTTTATATTTTCTTTCCTTCACTTTTTATACTTATTACTAATATAATTTTCATGTAATTTGATTTTTATTTTTAATCTTGAATTCTTTCTTTCATTCTTTCTTTTCGTATTTCTCTCTTTGTTTGGTTCTTTCTTTTTTATTTTTTTCTTTCTTTATATTTTCTTTCCTTCACTTTTTATACTTATTACTTATATAATTTTCTTCGTAATTTTATTTATTTTTAATCTTGAATTCTTTCTTTCTTTCTGTCTTTCTTTTTCTTGTATTTCTCTTTGTTTCTTTCTTTCTTTTTATTTTTCTTTCTTTTATATTTTCTTTCCTTCACTTTTTATACTTATTACTAATATACTTTTCCATGTAATTTGATTTTATTTTTAATCTTGAATTTCTTTCTTTCTTTCTTTCTTTCTTTCTTTCTTTCTTTTTCGTATTTCTTTGTTTGTTTCTTTCTTTTTATTTTCTTTCTTTCTTTTATATTTTCTTTCCTTCACTTTTTATACTTATTATTATATAATTTTCATGTAATTTGATTTTTATTTAATCTTTCTTTCTTTCTTTCTTTCTTTTCGTATTTCTCTTTGTTTGTTTCTTTCTTTATTTTCTTTCTTTCTTTTATATTTTCTTTCCTTCTCACTTTTATACTTATTACTAATATAATTTTCTGCGTAATTTTATTTTTATTTTTAATCTTGAATTTTCTTTCTTTCGTATTTCTTTGTTTGCTTCTTTCTTTTTATTTCTTTCTTTTTTATTTTCTTTCCTTTCACTTTTTATACTTATTAGTAATATAATTTTCTGCGTAATTTGATTTTTATTTTTAATCTTGAATTCTTTCTTTCTTTCTTTCTTTTTCGTATTTCTCTTTGTTTGCTTCTTTCTTTTTTATTTCCTTCTTTCTTTTATATTTTCTTTCCTTCACTTTTTATACTTATTACTAATATAATTTTCTGCGTAATTTGATTTTTATTTTTAATCTTGAATTCTTTCTTTCTTTATTTCTTTTTCGTTTTTCTCTTGTTTGCTTCTTTTATTTTCTTCTTCTTTTATATTTTCTTTACCTTCACTTTATACTTATTACTAATGTAATTTTGTGCGTAATTTGATTTCTATTTTTAATCTTGAATTCTTTCTTTCTTTCTTTCTTTTTCGTATTTCTCTTTGTTTGTTTCTTTCTTTTTATTTCTCTTTCTTTTATATTTTCTTTCCTTCACTTTTTATACTTATTACTAATATAATTTTCTGCGTAATTTGATTTTTATTTTTAATCTTGAATTCTTCTTTCTTTCTTTCTTTCTTTCTTTCTTTCTTTCTTTTTCGTATTTCTCTTTTGTTTGATTCTTTCTTTTTATTTCTTTCTTTTTATATTTTCTTTCCTTCACTTTTTATACTTATTACTAATATACTTTTCCGCGTAATTTGATTTTTATTTAATCTTGAATTCTTTCTTTCTTTCTTTCTTTCTTTTTCGTATTTCTTTGTTTGCTTCTTTCTTTTTATTTTCTTCTTTCTTTTTATATTTTCTTTCCTTCATTTTTATACTTATTACTAATATAATTTTCTGCGTAATTTGATTTTTTTTTTAATCTGAATTCTTTCTTTCTTTCTTTCTTTCTTTCTTTTCTTTCGTATTTCTTGTTTGCTTCTTTCTTTTTATTTATTTCTTTCTTTTATATTTTCTTTCCTTCACTTTTGCATTTATTAATAATATATCTGCGTAATTTGATTTTTATTTTTAATCTTGAATTCTTTCTTCATTCTTTCTTTTTCGTATTTCTTTGTTTGGTTCTTTCTTTTTGTTTTTTTCTTCTTTTTATATTTTCTTCCTTCACTTTTATAATTTATTACTTATATAATTTTCTTCGTAATTTTATTTTTATTTTTAATCTTGAATTCTTTCTTTTCTTCTGTCTTTCTTTTTCGTATTTCTCTTTGTTTCCTTCTTTCTTTTTTATTTTTCTCTTTCTTTATATTTTCTTTCCTTTCACTTTTATACTTATTACTAATATACTTTTCCGCGTAATTTGATTTTTATTTTAATCTTGAATTCTTTCTTTCTTTCTTTCTTTCTTTTTCGTATTTCTTTGTTTGCTTTTCTTTTTTATTTTCTTTCTTTCTTTTATATTTTCTTTCCCTTTCACTTTTATACTTATTACTAATATAATTTTCTGCGTAATTTGATTTTTATTTTTGATCTTGAATTCTTCTTTCTTTCTTTCTTCTTTCTTCTTTTTCGTATTTCTCTTTGTTTGCTTCTTTCTTTTTTATTTTTTCTTTCTTTATATTTTCTTTTCCTTCACTTTTTATACTTATTACTAATATAATTTTCTGCGTAATTTGATTTTTATTTTTAATCTTGAATTCTTTCTTTCTTTCTTTCTTTTCGTATTTCTCTTTGTTTGCTTCTTTCTTTTTTTATTTTTTTCTTTCTTTTTATATTTTCTTTCCTTCACTTTTTATACTTATTACTAATATAATTTTCTGCGTAATTTGATTTTTATTTTTAATCTTGAATTCTTTCTTTCTTTCTTTCTTTTTCGTATTTCTCTTTATTTGCTTCTTTCTTTTTTATTTTTTTCTTTCTTTTATATTTTCTTTCCCTTCACTTTTTATACTTATTACTTTTATAATTTTCTGCGTAATTTTATTTTTATTTTTAATCTTGAATTCTTTCTTTCTTTCTTTCTTGCTTTCTTTTTCGTATTTCTCTTTGTTTCCTTCTTTCTTTTTTATTTTTCTCTTTCTTTTATATTTTCTTTCCCTTCACTTTTTATACTTATTACTTTTATAATTTTCTGCGTAATTTTATTTTTATTTTTAATCTTGAATTCTTTCTTTCTTTCTTTCTTGCTTTCTTTTTCGTATTTCTCTTTGTTTCCTTCTTTCTTTTTTATTTTTTCTCTTTCTTTTATATTTTCTTTCCCTTCACTTTTTATACTTATTACTAATATACTTTTCCGCGTAATTTGATTTTTATTTTTAATCTTGAATTCTTTCTTTCTTTCTTTCTTTCTTTTTCGTATTTCTCTTTGTTTGCTTCTTTCTTTTTTATTTCCTTCTTTCTTTTATATTTTCTTTCCCTTCACTTTTTATACTTATTACTAATATAATTTTCTGCGTAATTTGATTTTTATTTTTAATCTTGAATTCTTTCTTTCTTTCTTTCTTTCTTTCTTTTTCGTATTTCTCTTTGTTTGCTTCTTTCTTTTTTATTTTTTTCTTTCTTTTATATTTTCTTTCCCTTCATTTTTTATACTTATTACTTATATAATTTTCTGCGTAATTTGATTTTTATTTTTAATCTTGAATTCTTTCTTTCTTTCTTTTTCCTATTTCTCTTTGTTTGCTTCTTTCTTTTTTATTTTCTTCTTTCTTTTATATTTTCTTTCCCTTTCACTTTTTATACTTATTACTAATATAATTTTCTGCGTAATTTGATTTTTATTTTTAATCTTGAATTCTTTCTTTCTTTCTTTCTTTCTTTCTTTTTCGTATTTCTCTTTGTTTGCTTCTTTCTTTTTTATTTTTTTCTTTCTTTTATATTTTCTTTCCCTTCACTTTTTATACTTATTACTAATATAATTTTCTGCGTAATTTGATTTTTATTTTTAATCTTGAATTCTTTCTTTCTTTTTCGTATTTCTCTTTGTTTGCTTCTTTCTTTTTTATTTTTTCTTTCTTTTATATTTTCTTTCCCTTCACTTTTTATACTTATTACTTATATAATTTTCTGCGTAATTTGATTTTTATTTTTAATCTTGAATTCTTTCTTTCTTTCTTTCTTTCTTTCTTTTTCTTTTTGTATTTCTCTTTGTTTGCTTCTTTCTTTTTTATTTTTTTCTTTCTTTTATATTTTCTTTCCCTTCACTTTTTATACTTATTACTAATATAATTTTCTGCGTAATTTGATTTTTATTTTTAATCTTGAATTCTTTCTTTCTTTCTTTCTTTTTTGTATTTCTCTTTGTTTGCTTCTTTCTTTTTTATTTTTTCTTTCTTTTATATTTTCTTTCCCTTCACTTTTTATACTTATTACTTATATAATTTTCTTCGTAATTTGATTTTTATTTTTAATCTTGTATTCTTTCTTTCTTTCTTTCTTTCTTTCTTTTTCGTATTTCTCTTTGTTTGCTTCTTTCTTTTTTATTTTTTCTTTCTTTTATATTTTCTTTCCATTCACTTTTTATACTTATTACTTATATAATTTTCTGCGTAATTTGATTTTTATTTTTAATCTTGAATTCTTTCTTTCTTTCTTTCTTTTTCGTATTTCTCTTTGTTTGCTTCTTTCTTTTTTATTTTTTTCTTTCTTTTATATTTTCTTTCCCTTCACTTTTTATACTTATTACTTATATAATTTTCTGCGGATTTTTTTTTTTTTGTCTTGGATTGTTAAAAATGTTCTTTTTCTGTCTTTCTTTCTTTCTTTCTTTCTATTACTTCATTTTTCATTCTCATTACCATTCTAATTTTCTGCAGTAATTTTCTTTTTAGTTATATGCATTTTCTACTTCATTTTCATTTCCTTGCAACAATCGCACTCAATAATCTTCTACCTTAATCAAATTTAAAAATAAAATATTGAAAATTACCGTTGAAATTTTAAAAATCTCAAGATGCTAGTTTTTTACTCAATTATCCAGTCTACAAATAGAAGGTTTAGCAATGGGTACCCCTCTTGGAGCGATGATGACAAATATCCTGATAATACTTTTGCAATTGTAAGATAAAACTGAAGTTTTCCACGTCTAATAGAGACGATATTTGGCTGCATAACCATCCATTCAACAAACTGCATTTATATAATTTAATTGAGCTTGATACCCATTCTATTGAGTTTAGTTTTAATAAACTTATGTTTTTACAAATAGAATATTTAGCAACGGGCAGTCCTCTTGAACCTACGAAAGCTCATAACTCGAAAGAAACATGACTGACATAGCAGAAGACTTTCCCGCGGTAGGTTACCATTACTTTCTGTTTAAGACTAGTTGCCAACAAAAGCTATAGAACTAGAACTGCTCTGCTATTTAATACATAGCTGGAGGGAAAAGCGGAGATCACTGGGGCGTAAGTGAATGCAAAGAATTCAACTGGAACTCAACTTTCTGATTTCTCGTTCCGAGCCGATATCCACCGCACCAAGCTGTTGTCTGTCAACCATTACAGGCTCCCATAAGCATGGACCAAGCGATTCTCCCTGAGAGCAATATACTACACCTCCTCGGCCTTATCCTGTTCTTAGACCTGAAATGGAACCACTATATTGAATCCATAGCAAAATCTACTGCTAAGAAGGTTGGGTCACTATGTCCATCCAGGATGTTTTTTCCGTGTGAATCCATCCTGCATATATACAAGTCAACCATCCGTCCGTGCATGGAGTACTGCTGCCATTTATGGTCAGGCGCCCCTGCCGTTCTTCTCAGTGTTCTTGACAGGCTCCAAAGGAGCGTCTGTAATGTGATAGGTACTGATCTGGCGGCTCGACTGCAGCCACTTTCCCATCGTCGAAATGTGGCCTCCCTTTCTCTGTTCTATAAATACTTTCATGGCTTCTGCTCGGACGAACTTAAGTCACTGATGCCTCCTCAACAGGTGTTTACTCGTGCAACCAGACTGGCAACTGGGTCCCACCCATTCACAGTTAGGTTAGCCAAATACAGACGACAATTCTACTCCTGCAGCTTCTTCTCTCGCACTTCCTGCCTGTGGAACTCGCTACCATACTCTTGCTTTCCTGACGGCTACAACCTCCAGAAATTTAAATGCAAAGTCAATACTCATCTACTAACCACTGGACTCTAGCTCTCTCCCCACGCCCGTATATCCTTCCCTTTCTCTCCGACTATGTATCTGTCATCGCACCTGCTTTCTCAGCTTTCTATTGTTCCTTTCTAACTAGTTTGTACTCCTCACTCTTTTCTAATTAATCTTTTTACAGTTATGTAGTTCCCCGCACATCAGTGGCATTTCTGCCTTGCTCGGGGTGAAATGATTAAAAAAAAATGTGTTCTTTGATTTAAGAAGAAAACGTGACCATTTTCCAACATATATAGCTTTCGCATATAAAAAAGAAGCCGTACGTTTAAAGTGACGCCAGGAGAACATGATAAATTGACCATTAAGTCTTTTCTCTCTGAAATGTATATCAAACTCTAAATGGTTTCTAAGGTTAAATTAGTCCCTTAAACTTAAAAGCTTTTTAAAGTTTCTTATTTTTTCTCTAAAACAAAAACCATATCCACCCGGCCAAATTTAACTGACGTCTTTTTTTTTCCTATACCGTGACAATTTCGCTTAAATTTCATAATTTGTTTAATTTAGACAAAACTTACAAGTTTTCAAACATATTTCATTAAAATGTTCAGATTCCAAAATGATAGTTTTTAAATATAGGTGAGATATATGTAAAAAGTGTTAATTAAAATAGAAGTAAATGGGCATTTTTTTCACATTATTACATAGAAAAATGCGCACATGAAAAGTAATATTCTTAAGATTATATCAAACCTGGAAAAGAACAGGATGAGTTATTAAACCTGGAAAAGTAAGGGACAAAATATTCTAGTGAAGTAAAAAATAATAAATTTCTCACTTAAAATATTGCATTCAAATTTTATTTTTAGTTGCAATATTTTAAGAAAGAAATTCATTATTTTTTACTTCACTAGAATATTTTGTCCTTTACTTTTCCAGGTTTAATAACTTATCCTGTTCTTTTCCAGGTTTAATATAATCTTAAGAATATTACTATTCACGCGCATATTTTTCCATGTAATCCATGATTTTTCAAGGCATTGCCATTAATTTAATATAAATTTAATGCTGAAAACCGCATTTAAAAATATTAAAAAGAAAAATTATATACATTTGATTAAAAAAACAATAAAAATTTGATTATTAATAATGAATTCTGATAATCAATTCTAATAAAACTAAGTTATGAGCAAAGTTTGACTGACAAAAATTCTAAAAGATATCATCAGAATCTGAAAATTGCATGCAAATATATTAAACAGAAAAGTTATAAAGAATAAGATTTGTTATTAGTCATTCACTGACTTATGTACTTATGTAGTTAGTCTCACTTTTCAGACTGATGTAACTTTATTCTACTGAACCAAAATTCAAAAGTCTTTCAAAATGTAGCTATGGAGGTGTACTATCTAACTCTGTAAACACTTTAAAATTTGGCTATTCATCCATTGCCGGTGAGACATAATGACCCAATCGTGTATCATGTATTTCACTTAATTGACTGATATGTATACTCATTAATTCACAACTATATATATATATATATATATATATATATATATATATAGTGTATCGGGGCAGCAAATAATTTTCTAAACATATACTGTTAAATATAACAGACAATGAATGTCTGTCATGTTTAATCCTGAGCCGTTCTAAACGTCGTATTTTGGCTTTAATTTCAGTTGAAAATAAAGACAAAAGTTCTCCAACATTTGGATCATTTTTTATTAGGTTTTTTCTAAGCTTTCGGCTCACATGAGCCATCTTCAGAGAGATTATTAAAATTATCCAAATGTTGGAGAATTTTTGTCTTTATTTTCAACTGAAATTAAAGCCAAAATACGACGTTTAAAACGGCTCAAGATTCAACACAATAGACATTCATTGTCTCTTATATTTAACAGTATATGTTTAGAAAAAAAATATATATATACCCAAGTATAGGGTAGGTATGAATGGAATAAAATTCCGTATATATATATATATATATATATATATATATATATATATATATATAAACTATAAATAAAGAATACCTAGAGAGCCAGACAACCTACCTAGTTTTCACCTAAAGGGATCGTCAGGGAAAGCTGATGATCCGTTTATATATATACCCAAGTATAGGGTAAGTATGGTGGAATAAAATTCCGTATCCAAAGAAACACTATTCTTAAACACATTATACTATTGCCCAACACAAAGTAGAGCGAATAATATTTATTTAGAATTTACAAAATAATTACTTTTATAGTGCGAAATTTATGCATTACTTTTCATTAATGTATTGTATTCTTTTTGTGACTGGCATGTGTATACCCCGCTTATATACAACACGCTAAAATTTCACTTCTTAGGTTCTATACGCTTATGGCTTAGGGGTTACCGTCTTCGACTGATATCAAATTGGTCGAGTTTCGCTCCCGGCCAGAAGCAAGTGAATGTCTAGTCACACTGATGAGATGCGAAACATGTAGATAACGAATATATATATATATATATATATATGTATATATATATATATATATATATATATATATATATATATAAGGTTGTTTAATACCTAGCTTTTGGTCCTAATAGGGTAATAGGATACACATTTGTAATAAATGTGTTCGATACAATTATATTGAACAACTTTTGAACATTTTCCATTTTTAAACGTGTTAGTTCGCTATCCAGATTTCTACCATGAGTCGTGTGTCATTAAAAATCGCCTGAAGACACCAATCATGGTAGAAACCTGGGTAGCGAACTAGTTTTAAAATTATATATATATATATATATATATATATATATATATAATATAAAATTATTTATACATGGAACTTTGTCTGTAAGTATGTGTGTGTTTGGGTGTGTGCGTCCGTTACCTATAGACTCCGAAACGGCTGAACCAATTTTCTTGAAAATTTACACAATTGTACTATAAGCGTCTGCGAGTGTTCTTAGCTAGGTTTTGTGTCGAGGTAGCCTCGATAAATATCGAAAATCGATAGTCGAAAAAATCGGGTTATAGAGGGAGTGGTCCAATTTTAATCAAATTTGATACACCCATAGACAAAGACATCAGAAACGATAGTCAGAAGTTTCAAAGTTACAGTTTTTAAAATAGTGCAGAAAATCGATAATATATATCTATATATATCTATATCTATATATATATATATATAAGGCAAGATGCTTGTTTGTGTGTTTGTTTATCTACCTATATGTCTGTATTTTTTTCAGCCCTTTTATTTTAGTTTTTGCTTCAGGTTTGGCTCTAAGTAGGTATAATTGTATAATTGTAGTTCTTAGTCTGTGCCATAATACCATTTAATCAGAGGACTTATTTAGCCTACAAAATTCAGTTTACTACGAAAAAAAAATCAAAATTTGACTTACATCCATTCATTTTTCTTTCAGTCTACGGTTTCGCTTTAACTGGAAACAACTATTGCTTTTTTGTCTTTTGTGCCAACGTCTAAAGAGTCTGAGCTCCAGGACCATGGATTGGTTTTAAAGCTTTCATTACACCCGAGCAACGACGGGCTATACTGCTAGTGCATATATATATATATATATATATATATATATATATATATATATTACAAAAATGTGAAAAAACACGTAGATTAAAAACACACTTTTTAAGCATTCACTTTTATAAAGAGTGCTCGATATAGAGTAGAATTTTATATACAGAATGTCCATAAAGTCCGTTTGCACTTTTAAAAAATTTTATATCGTTATTTGTATTTGCGATATAAATTATGTGCCCACGGACTTTATGGACACCCTGTATATAAAGGCTTCAATTGAAATTGACGCTAGACTCATATGGGCTACGTGCAATGAAGAAAGTAAAAACGTTATCGGGAAGAACTACTGGATCAGAAATAGCTACTAAAACTTTCGATCCTAGTTCGTGTGCGTTTATATTTCTGAACAAACAGATGAGCCTCTCCGTTCATAAAACAATCCAGTTATTTTTTTTTATGCTAGTGGAAAAGACAAGAAATCGAAGAAAAAATAAAGATACAGCAATTATCAAAAATACGAAAGTGTCTTTGGGAAAGCAGTACGTAGACAGGAAGGAGACACTGGCGGAAATAAAAGATATTGAGAATCGTCGATAGGCGAGAAAAGGAAAGGAGAAAAACGAACATTCAAATGGAAAGAATGGCGGGTGATGAAGAAAAAGAATGGAAGACGGTGAAGGTAAACGATGAAAGGAGGATAAAAGGAAAGAATGATATAATAAAAATTAGAGAAGGTATGAAGGAAAATTGAAATAAAGGAAAGGATCAAAGGAAGGAGGAATGAAAACAAAATAGAAAAAAGAAAAGAAATTAAAGTAAAAGGTGAATGAAAATAAAACAGACCTTAGAGCAAAAAGAGAGAACATTCGTGAAGGAATTAAAAAATGAAATTTGAGAAGTTTTTAAAAAAAGCAAAATGTCAAAACAGAGATCCTTTAAAAAAGAAAGAAAGAAAGAAAGAAAGAAAGAAAATAAATAAATAAATAAATAAACGAAAGAAAGAATCTAAAAGAGAAAATGAAAAAGGAGAATACTGCCGAAAATTGGAATGGTAGTAAGAATGAAAAGTGAAAGAACAGAAAGAAAGAAAGAAAGAAAGAAAGAAAGAAAGCGAAAGACGAAAGAGAAAGACGAAAGAGAAAGAAGGAAAATGAAAAAAAGAATCCAAGGGAAAATAAAAAATAAAATTCCGCAGAAAATTATATTAGTAATAAGTATGAAAAGTGAAGGAAAAAAATATAAAGAAAGAAAGAAAGCAAGAAAGAAAGAAAGAAAGAAAGAAAGAAAGAAAGAAAGAGAAAGACGAAAGATAATGAAAGAAAATTTAAAAATGAATCCAAGAATAAAAATAAAAATAAAATTCCGCAGAAAATTATATTAGTAATAAGTATGAAAATTGAAGGAAAATAAAGAAAGAAAGATGAAGGAGAAAGAAAGAAAATAAAATAAAAAAAACTCCAAGAAGGAAACGGAAAAGAAAAAATAGGAAATCAGGAAATTAGGATGGTAATGAGAATGAAAAATGAAAAAAAAAAAAAGAAAATAGATAAGTAAGAAAGAAATATGAAAGAGAAAGAAAAAATGAAAGAAAGAATATATGAACGAAAATAAGAAAGAATAATACTTCACAAAATTATATTGGTAATAAGAATGAAAAGTGAAGAAGACGGTAATAGAAAATAACGTAAGAATGAAAGACAAAAATGAAAGAAAGAAAATGAAAGAAAGAATCTATGAATGACAATAAGAAAAAACAATATTGCAGAAAATTAAATAAGTAATAAGAATGAAAAGTGAACAAGAAGTTAATAGAAAAGAATCTAAGAAAGACAAAAAGACAAAAAAGAAAAAGAGAACATGAAGGAAAGAATCTATGAATGAAAAATACTGCAGGTAATTCTAAAGATAAGAAGAATGAAAAGTGAATGAAAGAAAATGGGTTAGAAAGAAACACGTTAAGAGAAAGAAAGAATCTATGAAGGAACATGAAAAAGGAAAGAAAGACATATGCAAAACAAAAAGAAAGCGAAAAAGAAACAAATTAATAATAAGAAAGACAAAAGAAAAGAGAATAAAATAATTCATTTAAAAGAAAATTTGCGAAAGAAAAATACAACATATAATTAAAAAGAAATTCATTCAAAATCAAAGGAGACGGAAAGAAATAAAAAATAAAAGTGTAAAGAAAATAGAAGGGAGATAAAAACATATGCAAAAATTAATGATTTATTATAAAGAAAAGTTAAAACGAAATTTTAAAAAAATCAAGAGGTGAACAAAAAGGAAAGAAAAAGAAAGTGCTGGGAAGATGAGAAGAAAGAAAGTGAGCGAGAGAGAAAAAATTTAAAAATCCAGAAATAAATAAATAAATGCATAAATAACTATATAAATAAATAAAACTATCAAATGATGGCAGATGGCTTCTATTTTCTAATAGAAAAACAGCACATTATTGAGCAAACCTAATTACGTATACGCATGCGCGAACCCCCAGACAAAACGCATGCGCAGTTAATAGATTCCGCGCATACTCGTTCGGTTGACACGTTGCAGTTGACAGAGAGAAGCCCTACACATTTTAGGAAACGCCTGCCTGTTGCATTGGATCGACTGACAACATCAATGACCTGTTTCTTGTTCTTCGCCTACACGTATTTTGCCCTCAGTGAACAGACAGACAGACAGACAGACAGACAAACACACACACATACAAGAAAAAAAAACACTCCAATTCCTCAAAATGGAAACGTCGTGAAACATGTTACTCATCGGAAAGAAGTGCTAAGAGAAGCACGGTGAAGAAAAGGAGGCAGACATAGACAGAGATGAACCAAGTCGATACTAATGTTATCAAATGATGTAACATTGTTGTTAAAGGCGGGGAACGTATGGTATTTTTTTTCTTTCAAGAGCTATGAATTCATTTCACGTATTGCGCAACTTTTACGGAAATATTTTCTTCTTGAAGAGGGGAAAACGTGATATATTAGACATTAGGGTTTATCCAAAACAAAATTTCCATCAAACCATATTATAATTTTCAATGCATCATTATTAATATAATTTGTCTCATCTATAGTGGAAATGTAGGTAAATCAACTTATTACATTCATTATGGATTACTTCTCTTATCTAAACTTATTTATAAATGGAACTTTGTGTGTGTGTGCGTGTGTGTGTGTGTGTGTGTGTGTGTGTGTGTGTCTGTGTGTGTGTGTGTATCCGTTACCTATAGACTCCGAAACGGCTGAACTGATTTTCTTGAAAATTTACACAGTTGTACTATAAGCGTCTACGAGTGTTCTTAGCTAGGTTTTGTATCGAGGTACCCCCGATAAATATCGATAATCGAAAAAATCGGGTTATAGAGGGAGTGGTCTGATTTTAATCAAATTTGATACACTCATAGACAAAGACATAAGAAACGACATTCAGAAGTTTCAAGGTTGCAGTTTTTACAATAGTGCAGAAAATTTTCATATCGATACCAGGAAATCAAAATTTGACTTACATCCATTCATTTTTCATTCAGTTTACTGTTTCGCTTTAACTGGAAACAAAAAAAAAATTGCTTTTTAGTCTTTCGTGCCAATGTCCAAAGAATCTGAGCTCCACGAGCGTGGATTAGTTTTAATGCTTTCATTCCACCCGAGCAATGTCGGGCTATACTGCTTGTTCATTTATAATTTACACAAATAAAATATTTATATGAATCTAGACAAAATTAGTTCTCGAATATAATGAACTATTTAACATGGAAACGAAAAGGAAATTAATACTGAGCATCAGGAAAAGACAGCTGAAGTTCCTGGGACATGCAATGAGGAAGGAGGGCTTGGAGAAACTGATACTAGCAGGCCAGAAAGAGGGAAAAAAGAGACAGAGGAAAGCAGTGTGTAACGTACTTGAAGGACCTAATCAGGTGGATGATAGAATGAGGGTTGCATAGTGTAACAGGAGAAGGCGTGCTAAGAGACACCAGAGACAGGGTGACGTGGAAAGCCATGGTCGTTTACGTTCTGAAGGGACTGGGCACATAGAAGAAGAAGAGGAATGAGATTGTCATGAATGTTTGCTGGAATAGGAAGAGATAAAATTTTCAATATGGCAGTGAATGTTGGATAATACCATCAAAGATGAAGGAAAAACTTGAAGGAACTGAAATATGTTTCTATAGAAGGATGCAGCGAATATCATGGATCGAACATGTGAGCAATTTTAAGGTTTTGGAAAGGATGGAAACGAAAAGGAAATTAATACTGAGCATCATGAAGAGACAGCTGAAGTTCCTGGTACATGCAATGAGGAAAGAAGGCTTAGGGAACCTGATACTAACAGGCCAGATATAGGGGAAAAGAGACAGCGGAAAGCAGCGGATAACATATTTGAAGGACCTAATCAGGTGGATGATAATACGAGGGTTGCATGGTGTAACAGGAGAAGGCGTGCTAAGAGCCCCCCGGGATAGGGAGACGTGGAAATCCATGATCACCTACGTCCTGAAGGGCACATACAAGTATTACTCAGTTCTATTTTTCTTATATTTCTTAGATTTCAGTCTTATTTGTTAAAGCTTTTCATGTGAGGCACTCAGATACCTTCGTCTATTAAATGATCGTCTTGCTTCAACTTTGTTTTGAAATAGATTGTGGCCGCCAATATTAAATCCTGGTAAGAATTTTAATTCTCTCAGAATTGCATACGTACTTTGACTTATGTTTTTTTATTACAATTTTTCCCTTCGGCGTATGTACTCGGAGGGCTTTTCGAAACGAGTATAACGACAAGTTTATATATATATATATATATATATATATATATATATATATATATATATGTTCTCTTCGCGCGATGTGATTTAATTTTTTCACTTACAATTCTATCTAAAAGTAAAATCTAAAAATAGACGTTAATTGTTAAACGATTTTTTTGTGACGTAAATTTCTTAATTCTTAACGTCCATTTTTTATGCATTTTAATTTCATTTTGAAAATGTGGTAGTTGCCGATGAGATGTGAAATCTCTCTCAGGGATTTCATGTTGAAATGATCATTCAACATTTTGAACATCGAAATTTATTTTATATATATATATATATATATATATATATATATATATTCATGCTTAGGGCAGAAGATTTAATCTCCGTTCTACCCTTCAATCAGTAATGAATAAGAACACTCTAAGTTACTGGCGTATGTTTACATGGTATATCACAAGTTAAAAGTCTGCCTTCTTCTACCGAGCGGCCATAGCTCAGATATAGAATCACCGACTGATGTCCATTCGGTCGGGTTTTAATCCTTGCTAAATACAATCGGATGTCTAACCGTACTGATGAGCTGTGATACAGCGAAACAGATCTGTCTGCGGAAGCTATATATATATATATAACGGTCTTTATTATAAGAATGAGTCATACGTGCAAACGTAGTAATAACCTTAAGAACTTAAAATAATAGCAACTCTGTTCTTTGAAAGCTTTTGATACAACTAAATACTGAAGTAATTTAGCATCATGGCTTTTATGACTTTGATGCAACTAATATTCCACTTTAACCCAGAAAGAGACGCACACCAGCCATTTTAATGTTGGCAATATATCATGCTTGTACATGCGCAGTACTGTACATATTCCATTCTGACCGCTCTCTTTTCGTCGATTAATTTTCACCATCCAATTTAACTTAAAATTAACGAAGCTCAATATCAAGCTATTTGTCATAGATGACGACCTGTGTAGTCTTATCATCTAATTAAAATTTGGCATCACGGGTGTTTGAAGACAAATGGCTTTCTGCCGACCTGCCAGTTTCGGGACTTGTTCTTAAACATGGCGCGTCGGTTGATAGCATTTACTGGCCGAGATAGATTTTCAATGAAGAATTTTTAAAATGACTTTTAAGGATGTCTCTAACAACAGTGCAATCGACTGAAAGTAAAATAGACATCATTGAGCAAAGATTTCGTTTTTGAAAGTTCAACAACTAATGAAGCTAAGACTACAAGTGTTAATCATAGAACAAATCAATTACAACTCTAAAGTGAGTTTGATCCTTACTGGGTGCCTAATACTTTTAGCCTCGTGCCACATCTAAGCTATGCTTATAAAATCACCATTACTCATGTAGAATCACCGGATACAGTCAGTCAGTTAAGTGCCATACGTGATACATACGAAAGAGACATGACTGACTGGGCAGAAGATTATCCAGCAGTAGGTTGCCATTGCTTTCTGCGGTAGACTGGTTACCAGCCAAGGCTATAGAACCCAATCTATCCTGTTATTTAACCCATAACTGAAAGGAAGAGACGGATTAATACCTTCCCCAAGAGGTATTTGCGTGTAAGTTAATGCAATGAATTCAACTGGAATTCAAACTCGGCTCCACGATTTCTCGTTCCTGGAAGTTAGAATTCCAGTTTACAGTAGCCAGGATAAAGATCAGAATGATGTTAAGAAAAAGCCAAAATGTGAAATAATTTTTATTTTATTTTAAAGCTTCATAGAACATTTTATCAAGGAAAAAAAAGGAAATAAAGGTGACTTATATAATTCCAAAACATAAAGTTCAATAAAGTTATTTTGATAAATATATAAGTATAATTATATAACATTCGAAAAAAATAGATGATCAAAAACATCAGAACGATTTAAAAAATCATACTATTATAATGGATACATGATATTCAAATGAAAATAGCGTTCATAATTCATTAGTATTTGACGTATAAACCTTTACTTTCAATAACGGCTCGACATCTTCTACTACATGAGCGAATTAATGTCTTGCATTCAATAACGGATATTTTCTCCTATTCTCCTTTCAAATTAGTCCATAGTACTTCGACGTTTGTTGGATTCTTTTCCTTAGCTCTTTCATTTAGCAACTTCCAAACATTCTCAATAGAATTCTGAGCTTTAAGCAGGCCACACTATCACAGTAACATCTTCCCCAGAAAGAAATGTCTTAAAAGACTTGGCTCTGTGACATGGCGCGTTATCATATATAAATACAGCTGGTTGATTAATTGCAGTTCTCAAATTAGGAACATGTTTCTTCAATATCTCTTTGTATACAGTTTCGTTAATTTTACCGTGTAGCCTAACAAGGGGTCTCATACCAGCAGCTGATATCATGCCAAACACCGTCACATTTCCTCCTCCGAATTTAACGCTGCTTTTAATGCACTGAGGCAAATATCGTTTCTTAGGACTGCGTCGGACGAACCTTCTCCCGTCACAACCGAACAGGTTAAACTTTGACTTGTCGCTGAAATGAACACTATCTCACTGTTCTTCTGTCCATTTGACATGTTTAGTGGCAAATTTCAATCGGCTCATTTGATTCTTCTAGAAATGTAAGGCTTCGTAGAGGATACTCGACTGTTCAGATTTATTTCATTAAGTCTTCGGGAAATAGTGTACCTTGATATTTTAATGCCATTGTCAGCATTAGCTCTTTTCGAGATAGCGGATGCTGTCGCAAATAAATCCTTTTTTGATTATTTACAGGTCCATTTGTCTTTCCTTGCAGTAGTTTTCCTAGGCCTGCCAGGTGGTTTCTGGGCTTCACATGACCCAGTTTCCTCAAGTTATTCTTAAAATACTATGAATAACACTTTTAGTTTTCCCCAAACTCTTTGAAATATCCCCAGTCTTCATCACGGTGTAATTTAGTAAAATACCCGATTTTAACCTAAAAAATTTTCAATGATACAAAATAATTATTTAATTTAATGGGTTTATTTAATTGTTCTGATGTTTTTGATGATCTATTTGTTTTAGAATGTTATATAATTATTCTTATAGCTTTATCAAAATAAATTTATGAAACTTTATATTTTGGAATAATATAATTTAACTTTATATCCTTTTTTCCCTTGATAAAATGTTCTATGAAGCTTTGAAATAAAGTTACTTCATATTTAGACTTTTTCTTCACATCGTTCTGATCTTTATACTCGCTACTGTGTATGTAAACACACACACACACACACACACACGCACACACACACACACACACACACAAACACACACACACACACACACAAACACACACATATATATATATATATATATATATATATATATATATATGACCTTTGAGATTTTACTCGCCCGATCGACTCAGTCCATTAAAACTTAATTGGGCGATTAAAGTTTATTGCTTTATTCGCCCGCGGTCGAGTAAACATGTAATGAAACGTGTCTCTTCAAATATAGAAAAAGGAAATCTGATTCCTTTTCAACCCAAAAGTATGCCATTGAGGATTCACAAGTTACTTAGAATGACCTAGAATGACATTATTAAACTCTTTAGTCGTATGCATGCCGCCTGATTTGCAATTAACGCTTCCACAGTGGAGCGAAGATTTCTCTGTCAAACAGATTTTTAGAAACTCATTTGGAAAAATATTATCCTTGACTCAACATCTATATTTTCTCTCCGCTGACGAAAAGTAAAAACTAACATTTGAAAGAATTGTTGAGAAAATCAGATTTGTTACTTTTTTATCATCAATGAGATGGAGGTTGTAGTCAAACTGAAGAAAGAAACTACGAATTTATGTACCTCCACTCGATTGCCAAAAAACAACATATCATGATATTAAAAGGGTGCAAACTTAATAAAAACAAAGTTTTATCATCAAAATGCTTATTCTGTTATTAAGAGGAAAGATCAAATTTTGTTAATATTTTTAAAAATTTTTTAAATCTTAACACGTTCGAAATTATAATCAAATTTCATTTTTTGCTTTTCGTCAGTGATTCACGCTATGTTTACGTAAGGCGACTATTAAGAAAATTGATTCCTACGACTACAGATATTATATATTGTTGGTCATTCTGCTTTAAAAACGTTTGATTGTATAGCATGATATCGTCTACACAGGGGTCATTTAATGCTGAAATTTAATTTTCTTTGGAATATTAGTAATTGCTTTTACAAAATGTATTGCTGGCAATTTTTTTTACCATGGTCAGTCACTTAGTCAGTTAAATGCCATACGTGATACACGCTTGGGCGATCATGTCTCGAAAGAAACATGACTGACTGGGAGGACGATTATCTCGAAGTAGGTTGCCATTACTTTCTGCGGCAGACTGGATGCCAGCCACGGCTATAGAACCAAATCTATCCTGTTATTTGACTTATAGCAAGAAAGAAAAGAGATGTATTATATTATTAAGTATTAATTAGTGGAGGATCAATTTGTTACTAAATAGCAATAGAAAACAGATCCGCCACTTTATGCCCAGCATAAGCCTTAATCATATGTTCAACTATTATATTCAGTCAGTCAGTTAAGTGCCATAAGTGCTTTGAGCGATCATGTCTCGAAAGAGACATGATTGACTGGGAGACGATTATCTCGAAGTAGGTTGCCATTATTTTCTGCGGTAGACTGGTTGCCAGCCAAGGCTACTGAACCCAATTTTTTCCTATAAAAATGTAATTTTATACTTTCATGCTGTTTGTACCCCAGTTAACTATTTGCTCATAGCTAGGACACTAACAGGTGCTACCACCCTAGGTCATGATGGATTTGGGAACAATGACAATTAAAAGGTGTTGCCACGATCCTTAAAGGCCTATGATCAGCTGCCTTGTTGCTGGATGTCGTTTATCGTCAGACAAGGACTATCGCCGAAAAAACAAAAACAAAAAACAAAACTCAATCACTGGTTGCTAACAGTAGCACTACAGATATCCCAGAAGACGGGGTTATTACAATGCGAAATAACCAGACGTATTAAATTAAATAATATGTGCCATTCTTTTTTCCCCATGAGAATAAAGAATCGAAACAATTATATTAAATTTAAGGGACAATTGAATTTTCCGCTGAAACGAATGCATGATTTTGATTCCATTGGGTATAAAGATTGTTTTTAATTGGCTAATGTCCAAAGACATACATCTCTTTGAGAGAAAAAGAAACCAAATCAACCATCAGTAAATGCCAACGTAAAACTATTCGGAATATTACACATCTTGGTATTTTGGTAGAATATCAATAGGCCGCATTGCCGAAGTAAACACGTGCATGGATGTAAAACAACGGGCACCCATCGACACATGTGAGCTGGCCAGCACACATAAATGCATATCAGTGGCTGCTAAGAAGTGTGCTAACCCTTCGACCCGCAAGGGAATGGTATAGAAAAAAAGAAATACTTCCATTTTATTTCCCGGATCTATCCCGAGGTTAAACCAGATTTGTACCGTTTTCATTTTCCCAAAGTTTATTTATTCGGTGGACTCCCTCCCACCCACACAAAAAAAAAAATCTTTCATCATTGAAATACTGATTTTTGGAAGACGAAATCACACACGAACAAACACACATGCGCTCATGCACATACACGCACACCCACACATCAACGAATATAAGAGACTGCTGTAAAGTCCTCAGCCTGATTCAAAAGGGAAGGAAACAAGGAAAATACTTAAATTCTGTTCTGCATATCCATCCAGAAATTCAATGTACTTATTCCATCTTTATTCAAGTTTATCCGGTTCTTTAACCGCCTCCTCACCGCAAAAATTGAGATTTGGTCATTGAAATCTTGATTTATGGAAGTAGAAATCGCGCACCCGCCACGCACGTATATATATTCCACTTCTGCGATATATACGTGACTCTTCAGAAATGAATTGAGTTCTTTCGGTGACAGGCGTGTGTCTACACTGCTTATATACAAGACGTTAAAATTTCCGTTCTCAGTTTGACGCGTCTATGGCTTAGAGGGTAGCGAATCCGAGTAACACTAAATCGATCGAGTTTCGATCCCAGCCATAAGCAAGTGGATGTGTCTAGCCACACTGATGAGCTGCGAAATAAGCATGTATGTGACTGACTAATATTTATTAGTAATCCTGAACTTAATAATAAGCGAAATTTGGATGACTTTTTTTATACTAAAAACTAAAATAAACGACTGGTTTCGTTCCAGACCTCATCAAGTTTATTTCTGGCAAATTAATATAAGCGTAGGAAATAAAAGATGAAAATGAGACGGGGGAAAAATGCAAGAGAACTACAGTTCAATAAGATAAAAATCCAGCAAACAATCTCTCTGTTTGTAGAGAGAAGGCTTGGGGGATTTGGTGTACATGGACTCTAGAAATTTCAAATGATATAGAGAGTGCGACCTTGTTAGTACAGTAAAATAGTCAGCGCTCAATCCAACAACACGTTTCTTTCTATTTATGACGTGTTGTGCTGTGGATGACCCGGTTGTATTTACCAGTTGGCTGCTACATGCAGGCAGATTCAAAATTCTGGGAGATAAATGTTGTTTCATTCTATGATCTAAATGCTGAGATCGTCTACCTATGTAAACGTGTCCACAATTTATTCATATTTGTAAATAATAGAATTGATATGATTTGGTGTAAAATTTCCTTACGAATGAAAGAAAGAGTTATTCGAGAAAAAAATGTTACTTTAAATATTACTCTAAAATATTACTTTAGCAGAAATTTAGAATTTCGAAGGCTAAATAAGTCTTCTGAGTAAATGGTATCATGGCTGAGACTAAGAACTACAATTGTACCTACTTAGAGCCAAACTCAATAAAAGGGCTGAAAAGAAATACAGACATACAGGCAGATAAACAGTTACACACACAAACATCTAGCCTATATATATATATATATATATATATATATATATATATATATATATATATATATATATATATTATCGATTTTCTGCACTATTGTAATAACTGCAAGCTTGAAGCTTCTGAATATCGTTTCTTATGTCTTTGTCTATGTGTGTATCAAATTTGATTAACATCGGACCACTCCTTCTATAACCCGATTTTATCGATTATCTATTTTCGATATTTATCGGGGGTACCTCGACACAAGACCTAGCTAAGAACACTCGCAGACGCTTATAGTACAACTGTGTAAATTTTCAAGAAAATCGGTTCAGCCGTTTCGGAGTCTATAGGTAACAGAAACACACACACAGATACACACAGACACATACACATACAGCCTAAGTTCCATTTATAAATAAGTTTAGATTAATATGATATGCATTTTTTGTGAATGAAACATAGTTTCTTTCTTTTTATATTAGATACAAGTTTGAACTAACACTTTTAGTGATACTATGTGTTTATAAACCATTGTAACAACTATTCCAATATAAAGCTCTAATCTGTATCGAGCACTCTTTATAAAAGTAAATGCTTGAACAGTGGGTTTAAATCTGTATGTTCTTTCACTTTCTTACTATATATATATATATATATATATATATATAGTAACGTGAATTAATAAATATGCATATGAGGTGCCGACTCTTTTTTCATTACTTCTTTCTTTCTTTCTTTCTTTCTTTCTTTCTCCTGCAATATTACTTTTAACAATTATGAATTATTCCCCTTTTAATTTTTGCTCCCTACATTAATATTTAATTTTAATTCCAAATTTTACTTTTTACTTTTTATATTTTCATTTCAATTTATTTTTATTTTTATTTAATATTTTAATTTTTTATCTACATGTAATATTTGAATATTCAAATATTTACGTTTTATCATTTATGCCCATTCGATTTCTTCTCTCTGTATTTTTTTCTTATTTTTGATATTTTTAAATTATAAATTAATTTTAATCTTAAATCTTAAATTTAAATTTTATCTACATGTAACCTTAGAATATTTAAATTTTGAATCTTGTTATTAAAAAGTAGTAACTTCTGTTTATGAGATTTAATTCGTATGAACATCAAGTGAACTTAAATTCAAAACAATTAAATTGTCATTTTGAATTATGCACCTGACGATTTCATAATGCATGAAGCACCGAGTCATGCCGTAGACATAATATATATATATATATATATATATATATATATATATATATATATAATCATTTCACCCCGAGCAAGGCGGAAACGCCACTGATGTGCACGGGGTTACATAAATGTAAAAAGAGTAATTAGAAAAGAGTGAGGAGTACAAACTAGTTAGAAAGGAACAATAGAAAGCTGAGAAAGCAGGTGCGATGACAGATACATAGGTGGAGAGAAAGGGAAGGTTATACAGGGGAGGGGAGAGAGCTAGATGCCAGTGGTTAGTAGATGAGTATTGATATATATATATATATATATATATATATATATATATATATATATATATATATATATCAGTTAATTCAGATAAAACTTAGAGGGGAAATAGCCAGCTTCAACATGTCATTTTAAAACATGCATTCTCAACACCATATAAAAGAATGAAGAAAAACGCTAAGCCCAGAGGTTTGCTATAATAAAGGAAGGGGTTTGGGGGGTATTGTATTTTTAAAGGGTTAAGCTGGCGGAAATTGAGTAGTAATTTCTTCTTTGGTAGTGAAAGGTATGTGGCTTGACCCTTGAGTTAGTAGTGGTAGGTAGTGGGGAAGTAACTGTTTAGCTAAAATTAAAAAAAGAACCTTATTTTGACTAATTGGAAGAATAGGGTCATTATTGCAATTGATACTTATTTCTAAGATGACACATACTCGTGATCGCCCTCCCTATATTTAGGGGTATATACTGGTATTGAAAATTTAATTTTTTCTCTATTGGTTTTTATAGGGTTAAGCTCGTTGAATTTTAGTAGTAATTTCTTCTTTGGTAGTGGGTATATGTGGCTTGATCCTTGAGTTAGTAGTGGTAGGTAAGGGAGATTTAACTACTAAAGCAAAATTTAAGAAAAAAACCTTATTCTGACTAACTGGAAGAAAAGGATACTTATTGTAATTTTTACTACTTTTTATGACGACACATACTAATGATCTCCCTCCGTTTATTTAGGAGTATATTCTGGTATTAAAATTTTAATTTTTTAATTTTTTCTGTCAAACATAGATTGCATCGGTCTCTTATGCTATTTGGAGGTCCTAACCTTGCCTATGAGCTTCCATTTTATCTGTGGATTTAAGTTATCTTCTATTAATTCCCAGTATTTTCTAATATATATATATATATATATATATATATATATATGAGAAATTGGCAACCGTGAAACGGAGAGGATTATCGAATAGATTTCATCTAACTAAAATAAATTATCAATTAGATAAACATAGAGAGCTCAGTGAATATTATCCAGAGCAAATATATTGAAAAGAGAACTTTACACATGATTAATAACCTATTTTCTTTTAATTCTCTCTCTCTCTATATATATATACATCTGTCAAACATAACAGGCAACCTCTTCTGCCTCCCATAATCATGGACCAGGTGATTCTCCCGGAGAGTAATACACTGCGCCTCCTCGGACTTACCCTGTCCTCAGACCTCAAATGGAACCACTATATTGAATCCATAGCCAAATCTACTGCTAACAAGGTTGGGTCACTATGTCGATCCAGGATGTTTTTTCTACCTGAATCCATCCTGCATATATACAAGTCAACCATTCGTCCGTGCATGGATTACTGCTGCCATTTATGGTCAGGTGACCCTGCCGTTCGCCTCAGTGTTCTTGACAAGCTCCAAAGGAGAGTCTGTAATGTGATAGGTACTGATCTGGCGACTCGACTGCAGCCACTTTCCCATCGTTGAAATGTGGCCTCCCTCTGTCTCTTCTATAAATATTTTCATGGCTTTTGCTCGGATGAGCTTAAGTCACTGATGCCTCCTCAACAGGTGTTTACCCGTGCAACCAGACTGGCAACTGGGTCCCACCCTTTCACAGTCAGGTTAGCCAAATGCAGACGACAATTCTACTCCTGCAGCTTCTTCTCTCGCACTTCCCGCCTGTGGAACTCACTCCCGTATTCTTGCTTTCCTGACGGCTACAACCTCCAGAAATTTAAATGCAAAGTTAATACTCATCTACTAACCACTGGCCTCTAGCTCTCTCCCCTCCCCTGTATAACCTTCCCTTTCTCTCCACCTATGTATCTGTCATCGCACCTTCTTTCTCAGCTTTCTATTGTTCCTTTCTAACTAGCTTGTACTCCTCACTCTTTTCTAATTAATCTTTTTACATTTATGTAACCCCGTGCACATCAGTGGCGTTTCCGCCTTGCTCGGGGTGAAATGATTAAAAAATATATATATATATATATAAACTTATTTATAAATAGAACTTTGTGTGTGTGTATGTGTGCGTATGTGTGTGTGTGTGTGTCTGTGTGTCTGTGTGTCCGTTACCTATAGATTTTGAAACGGCTCAACCGATTTTCTTGAAAATTTACACAGTTGTACTATAAGCGTCTGCGAGTGTTCTTAGCTAGGTTTTGTGTCTGCCTGTATGTATGCATTTTTTTCAGCTCTTTTATTTTGGTTTTTGCTTCGGGTTTGGGTCGAAGTAGTTATAATTGTAGTTCTTAGTCTCAGCCATGATACCATTTACTCAGAGGACTTATTTAGCCTTCAAAATTCAGTTTACGATATCGATACCAGAAAATCAAAATTTGACTTACATCCATTCATTTTTTCTTTCATTTCAAGGATTTCGCTTTAACTGGAAACAACTATTGCTTTTTAAATTTTCGTGCCAACGTCCAAAGAGTCTGAGGTCCAGGACCAGGGATTAATTCTAAAGCTTTTATTACACCCGAGCAACGCCGGTCTATACTGCTGGTATATATTTATATATTTGTTTGTGTGTGTGCATTTACAGTTTCATTAAAGACGATTGACAAGGTACTGCGATGAAGATTTTTATTCAGTTTTTCTTGTGTTTTTATTAAGAAAAGTTTTATATATACGAGCGCTTTCGACTATTCTATTAGATAACTATTACATTTTTAAACAAAAAATAAAACGAATATATATATTTTTAGAGTGAATAGGAATGTATTGTATTTATTTTCTAAACAAGGACACGCATCGTACAGTTTTTATAGCATGTTGACGTTTTTGTAAAGCCTCATCGTATATTCCAGTTATGCAATCCATATTAATTGCTAGTAAGAGTAGATAAGTTAGTCTATCACTCGGTTTGCAGTTCTTGCCTTTTTTTTTTTAACTTGTGCAGGTGTTTATGTCTGGTTTCGGCGGACCTGAAGGAGACTACCATCACCTCTAAATTTTTTGTTTTACATTTATTTTTATTATTTTCATTGCACTCTTTTAGATTACACCCTAAACTTTCCGATTGACAAAAAAAAAAAAAAAAAATCTGAAAAAATTTCAATATTTCAACAATTTTAGAGGGGGTTTTGTTTTTCATACAACTTTATAGTAAATCGATCCTCCATTTTGGTACCACTCATCGGTACGACATTACCACCACCTGTAAATTGGCTGATTATCAATTTTTCATTTTTTACTTTTTTCAGCGCAATCTTATCGATTATATCCTAAACTTTCTGATTGACAAAAAAAAAAAAAAAAGAAAAAAAAGTAAAATCTTAACATTTAAACAATTTTAGAGGGGGCAGTTTTTCATACAACCTTATAGTAAATCCATCCTGTGCAATTAACATTTTTGCTTGCGCATATTCAACTACTGAATCCTTTGCGAAAATTTTAAAATAAAGCCATTCTTGGACTTTCCGTGGAAGATGCCATCGTCAGAACTAAAGATATCTTGAAAAAGACAAAAACAAGAGCAAATACTCGTCCCAAAAAACCCAAAACAAAGCGAACCCAACGCAAGTGGATCCAAAATGGAGAGTCGATTTACTATAACGTTGTATGAGAAAGTGAACTCCGGTAAAATTGTTTAAATATTGATTTTTTTTTTTTTGATAATCGGAAATTTTATGTATTAACCTATACGACTCCGCTGAAAAAAAGTAAAAAAAAAAAAAAAAAAATGCAAAACAACAAATTTAAAGGAGGTGGTAGTCTCCTTCAGGTCCGCCCTGGTATCTTAGTTAGGATTTGTCTTCCGATTTCTTTCCAATGTTCTTTTATTTTCTTTCACTCTTAACCCTCTAGGGCCATTCGTATCATAAAGTGGGGGATCAGTTCTATATTGTTATGAAGTAATAAACAGATCCCCCACTAATTACTACTTAACCCTCTAGGGCCATTCGTATCATATTTAATACAGTATTTCCCTATAAGGAAACATTTGGTATTTCCCTATAAGGAAACATTTGGTATTTCCCTATAAGGAAACATTTGGTATTTCTCTATAAGGAAACATTTGGTATTCATTAACTGAGCAGTCAGTACTGCTTTCATTTGAAATTTATAAAATATTTCTCTTAAAAAATTTTTCAGGAAAATATTTCTTTCAAGGCTTGTTTTCATACTGTATCAAATATGATACGAATGGCCCTAGAGGGTTAATCTCAGTCTGTTTATCTATCTATCTATCTGTCTATCTATCTATCTATCTATCTATCTATCTATCTATCTATCTATTAACCCTCTAGGGCCATTCGTATCATATTTGATACAGTATTTCCCTATAAGGAAACATTTGGTATTTCCTTATAAGGAAACATTTGGTATTCATTGACTGAGCAGTCAGTACTGCTTTCATTTGAAATTTATAAAATATTTCTCTTAAAAAATTTTTCAGGAAAATATTTCTTTCAAGGCTTGTTTTCATACTGTATCAAATATGATACAAATGGCCCTAGAGGGTTAATAGCTTCTTGCTTCTTAGTGACATTATTGCCTTGTCTGGAGTGAACTGATTCGAAAAATACCCAATCTCTCTTGCTTCTAAAGTTTTTTCTTCATTTATAGACAAACTTGTGTAGAATTCAGTGCCATAAAACATTACATACTGCCCTTTTCTTGTTCTTACTGTTCATTATAAAAAAATGGCAACCTATGTGAAAAAACCCTCTCTCAAGTGAGTCATATCTCTTTCAAGATATGATCTCCTAAGCGTGTATCCCGTATGGCACTTAGTTGACTGGTTCGATGCGAGCTGAAGTGGAACGACTATGTAGAATCCATAGCATCATCGACTGATATGTTGTTTGGATCTCTGTGTCGGCCCAGGGTGATTTTTTTTCTCGTCAGATTCCTTCTTGCACATTTACAAATCTACCATTCGTTCGTTCATTAAATACTGTTGCCGTTGCTATTTATCTCAAAATTCTCAACAAGATCCAATGAAGAATCTGCAATATATTATGTCCTGACTTGGCATCTCGGATTTAGTCACTTTTCCAATGACGGAATGTGTCTTTTTTTTTTACAATATTATAATATTTTGCAATATTATGGGATGTGCGTTGTGGTACATTGGATATCGGCTCGGAACGAGAAATCGGGGAGCCGAGTCCAGTTGAATTCAATGCATTCACTTACGCGCAAATACCCTTGAGAAAGGTATTAATCCGTCTCTTCCTTCCAGTTATGGGTTAAATAACAGGACAGATTGGGTTCTATAGCCTTTGCTGGCAACCAATCTACCGCAGAAAGCAATGACAACCTACTGCGGGATAATCTTCTGCCTAGTCAGTCATGTCTCTTTCGAGACATGATCGCCCAAGCGTTTACCACGTATGGCACTTAACTAACTGACATATGGGCAACTTTTCTAACGAGCTTCTTTCTCTGGTGCTCCGATCACAAGAATTTAAGCGCTCTACGAGAGTGACATCTAGTTCATACCATATTCGTTTCTTGGATATGTCTAAAGCGTTCGACAGACTTTTCTGGCCTTCTATGCAAACTGCGGAGCTATGGTATAACTGGGCATTTGTTTGAACTAATCCAGTCTTTCCTCTCTAACCGCACATTGAAGGTGGTATTAAACGACATGCCTCTCAGAACTACCATACGAACGCGGGTGTCCCTCAATGCTTTATCCTACGTCCTACGCTCTTTCTGATCTACATTAATGATCTCCCTGATACCATAAGATCCCAAGTAGGTATGTACGCCGATGACACCCCAGTTTACTCTCGCCTCGATCAAAAATCTGGTGTGGGCGACAAAGCTAACCTTGCAGCCGAGCTTGAAAAGGACCTCCAATCCGTAGTGGACTGGGGTAAGAAATGGTTCGTAAATTTTAATGCTTCTAAAACGAAGCTGCTATCAATTAACCATCATAGACAATCGCACCTACCCCCTATTAGCATGGACCAGGCTTGCCTCCCAGAGAGTAAAACACTACGCCTCCTTAGTCTCACATTATCAGCGGACCTCAAGTGGAATGAATATATCGAATCCATTGCTAAATCCGCTGCTATGAAAGTCGGTTCTCTATGCAGGGCCCTGAAGTTTTTTTCCGTCTGAATTTATCCTGCACATATATAAATCTACCATCCGCCCGTGCATTGAATACTGCTGCCAGATCTGGTCGGGTGCCCCTGCTATTCTCCTCGGGCTTCTCAACAAAGTACAACGGAGAGTCTGTAATGTGATCGATACCGACTTGGCAGACCGCCTGCAGCCTCTCTCTCACCGGCGCGACGTGGCTTCCCTGTGTCTCTTCTATAATTACTTTCACGGCTTCTGCTCCGATGAACTTAGATCACTCATGCCCCCTCGGAACGAATTTGCACGAGATACTAGATTGGCAACTAGATCCAACCCTTTCACAGTGAAATCGATAAAATGCAACCGCAATTTCTACTCCAACAGTTTCTTTTCTCGCGCTTCCCGACTGTGGAATTCGCTTCCATATGATTGCTTCCCCGACGGCTACAATCTCCAGGAGTTTAAATGTAAGGTCAATAGACACCTCCCAACTCGCATCCATTCTTTCAAACACTCTTCCCATCTATCTAACCCCCAGCCTCCGTATCCTTACTCATCTCTCACCCTCCTTTTGACATTTCCTATATCTAACCACTCTTTCTCTTTATCTTCCCTTATGTAGCCCCATGCGCAATAGTGGCGGTGGAATGCCTTGCTTGGGGTGAAATGATTAAAACAAAATATACTTGGTTCTTTCAGGACGTAGGCGATAATGGCTTTTCACGTCTCCCTATCTCTGGTGGCTCTTAGCACGCTTTCTCTTTTTACACCACGCACCCCCCGTTCTGTCATCCACCTACTCAGGCCCTTCAAATATGTTATCCGCTGCTTTCCCCTGTCTCTCCTTCCCTCTATCTGGCCTGTTAGTATCAAGTTCTCCAAGCCCTACTTCCCCATAGCATGTCCCAGGAACTTTAGCTCTCTCTTCTTGATGCTCACTGTTAATTTCCTTTTCGTTTCCATCATTTCCAAAACCTCATCATTGCTCACATGCTTGATCCATAATATGCGCAGCATCCTTCTGTAGAACCATATTTCAAGTTTTTCCTTCATCTTTAATATTCACTGCTATATTGAAGAACTGAGATCACATAGCAATCCAGTAATCTCTTCTTCGTTTCTAGTGAACGTTTCCTGTCTCTTAATACTTTACTCAGCTTCTGGAACGCGTCCTTTGCTATGCCAATTCACCTTCGGAACTCTTTGTCGCACTTTCTTTCTTCTGTTAGAACATTACCCTGGTATTTAAAATTTTGTACCTGCTTTATTTTAGTATCTCTCACCTGTATTTGGCATTTGAGGCTGCTCTTTTTGCTGATGACCATGCTTTTTTTTTTTTTGCAGTTAATTGGTAGTCATTTTTTGTAACTCTCTTTAGCTCTCTTCCGTAGAAGTTCTTGTAGTTTCCTTTCTGTGTCTACTATCTGCACTGTATCATCTGCGTACCTTATGTTGTTCAAATTGTGGCCTCCTATGAAAAATCATGCCATAACATCTAGGGTCCTCAAAATAGTCTCGCTGTACAAGTTGAATAGATCCGGTGGAACACCCTTTTACCGTTGAAATAATTAAATGTAAACACTACATCTAGTAAAACATTTTTTCTCGAACTTCCCGCCTGTAGGATTCCCTTTCGTTTACTTTCTTTCCCAATAGCTACAATTTCCAAAAATTTAAATGAAACATCAACTGTCATCATCTAAGTCCTTATTCTTTCCTCAATAACCTGTACCATTTTTTTTTATTTGTAAGTTCTTGCACACTAAAATACAAAAATATAAAGAGATATTGCTTTTTCTATGCGCTTTCACATTTTTGACAAAGTAAATCTACCTCCTGCTCTTGAAAAGACCCTCTTATCTGTGATGGAATTGCGTAGGAAATGGCTCGTAAATTTTAATACCTCCAAAATAAAGCTGCTCTTTTCTAGCCATTAAAGAGAAGCTTTCCTACCTACTAGTATCTTAGAAAGTATCACACTGTGCTTCATTGGCCTCACTCTATCAATCGACCTCAACTGGAACGAATACATGAAATCTATAGCTGCATATAATGCTGGGAAGTTTGGGTACTTCTGTCGGTGTTGAAAAGTTTTTCGTCCGAATCCATCTTGCAAATTTATAAATCTATCATTTGTTCTTGCATTAACTACAATTTCCAATAATTTAGATATAACCTTAATTGCCATCTTCTATCTCCCTACATCCCATCCCCCTTCCACCTCTCTAAAATCCATCCATCTCTCTTCCCGTTTTTGGCGAGAGCTGTTCAAACACCAGTTGAATTCGTTGCATTCACTTACGCGCAAATAGTCCTGTGAAAGTTATTAATCGTCTCTTCACTCCAGATATGGATTAAATAACAGAACAGATTGGGTTCTATAGCACTGGTTGTCAACCAGTCTTATAGCAGAAAGGCAATGGTATTTTATAAGGTAAAATCTTCTGCTCAGTCAGTTTTGTCTCTTTCGAGACATGATCACCAAAGCGTGTATGAAGTATGGCTCTGATATAAAGTGTAGATTGACCCGATGTGCACCAGTGGCGATCCAGCCTTACTTGTATGAAATGATTATTAAAAATAAAGAAACAACAACAAAACAAAACATTCTCTCGTTTTTACTCTACAACGGAAATATTTGAATTTTCGTTCGTGCTTAATTTTGACCTCCCCAGTCAATCATTTCCTGCGATGACCTATTTGTTGACGTTGATGCAATCCGTCCTTTTAAACTCATTGTTTTGTCCTTTCTTTTTTCTATTCCTCCTTCTTTTCAGACATCCCAATTGTAATTTTATTGATTTTTTTGCAGTGAATTCATTTATTAACTAAAATATATAAATAAAGGTCAAGGCAATTATTCCGTTTTCATTAGACACAGGAAAAATCCATCAAAATATTTTAAAATTCTTTTTCTTTCTAATTTTATCATGTTTATGGAAATCAAATTAACTTTTGTATCATTCAAAGAAACTCATGTTTGTGAAAAATTCAATGTCTCCTTAAAGCTCATCAAAACATCTATCTATCTATATATATATAGATATATATATCTCAGTCTGTTCATATCTATCTATCTATCTATCTATCTATCTATCTATCTATCTATCTATCTATCTCATCTATCTATCTCAGTCCATTCATATCTATCTATCTCAGTCCATTCATATCTATCTATCTATCTATCTATCTATCTATCTATCTATCTATCTATCTATCTCAGTTCATTCATATCTATCTATCTCAGTCCATTCATATCTATCTATCTCAGTCCATTCATATCTATCTATCTATCTATCTATCTATCTATCTATCTATCTATCTATCTATCTATCTATCTATCTCAGTCCATTCATATCTATGTATCTCAGTTCATTCATATCTATCTATCTATCTATCTATCTATCTATCTTTAGTGTATCGAGGCAGCAAATAATTTTCTATACATATGCTGTTAAATATAAGAGACAATGAATGTCTATTATGTTTAATCATGAGCCGTTCTAAACGTCGTATTTTGGCTTTAATTTCAGTTGAAAATAAAGACAAAAATTCTCCAACATTTGGATAATTTTTTATTAATTTGCTTGGAGAAATTTTGTCTTTATTTTCAACTGAAATTAAAGCCAAAATACCACGTTTAGAACGGCTCATGATTAAACATAATAGCCATTTATTGTCTCTTATATTTAACAGCATATGTTTAGATAATATATATATATATATATATATATATATATATATATTTAGTGTAAGAAAGTTATGGAACACGTAGGTTTTAAACCCGCTGTTCATGTATTTATTTTTATAAAGAGTGCTCGATACAACGTAGTGCTTTATACTGTAATGGTTGTCACAATGGTTTATAAAAGCATAGTATCACTACACAAAAATCTTCGCGTTTCGGAGCTATGCTTGCACCTCATCTGGTGATGAGTTGAAATGAAAAATAAATGGTGAAAGCGAATTATTTTTGGTAATATATGTAAGTGAATGTGGTGGGAGTTTAGTACAATTTAGCCGGCAGTTTGTAGCCATAGTGATATAGCCTTGGGTTAGGAGAGGGATGCGGAGTAGCTTTATATATATATATATTTATATAATTTTCAAATGGAGAGTGAGATTAAGAAAGAAAAAAATAAAAAAAATATTGTCCAGACATAAAAAAGAGGCAGAGATTACGATGCATGTCTGGATATTACTCACAAATCTCGATCTCTGCCCACTTTTTACGTCTGGACGACAAATTAAAAAAAAAAACAATTATTTCTTAATACCCGCTACTCCCCCCCTTTTTAACTTCCTGTGTATGGACATATTTTGGGACTCTTTCCGGTATGTAAATTTTTGTACCATATTTATGTTAATAAATTTTTTGTTTTTGATCGTTGCTTATGAAATGAAAACTTTTTTTTTTATAATGGTGTCGCCCCAAGCAAGGCATTTTTCTGCCACTGTTGAGCAGGGGGTTACATAGGAGGAAAGTTACGAGAAAGAATCACAGGTTACAGGGGGTGTCAAGAAGCGGGTAAGAGAAGGATGATAATACTGATGAGAATGGAGGGAACAAAGAAAGGATCATGAAAGAGAGGATGCAAATTAGGGAGATAGGAGATGAATATTGACTTTACATTTGAATTCTTGAAGATTGTAGCTGTCAGGAAAGCAAATAAACGGAAGGGAATTCCACGGGCGGGAAGTGCGAGAGACTATTCAACGGAATGTAAATTTCGGAATTTATTGATTTTATGAATATATTAGGCGCTGTAAATATATAATTCTATTTACATCGAGCCCTCCACCTGGATCAGTTTTTAATAATGTTAAGATTAATATTAATAGCATGTGATTTTTGGGCTTTTACCTAAGAATAAAATACTTTAATTGGAGTAGATAGAGTAAACTATCGCCCGGTTCACACTCCACCCACGTCTATTGAACAGGTGTAGAGGCTTATCCCTTGTTCCCTGTTTAGGATGTGGTTTCCGGCGTTCTCTTTTCCCAACCTTTTCACTTTTCTTTTTCTTTTTTTCTTCAATTGGAGTAGATAGATAAACTATCGCCCGGTTCACACTCCACCCACGTCTATTGAACAGGTGTAGAGGCTCATCCCTTGTTCCCTGTTTAGGATGTGGTTTCCGGCTTTCTCTTTTTCAATCTTTTCACTTTTCTTTTTCTTTTTTTTTTTTCAATTGGAGTAGATAGATTAAACTATCGCCCGGTTCACTCTCCACCCATGTCTATTGAACAGGTGTAGAGACTCATCCCTTGTTCCCTGTTTAGGTTGTGGTTTCCGGCTTTCTCTTTTCCAGTCTATTCCCTCTTACGTAACCCCCTGCACATCAGTGGCGTTACCGCCTTGCTCGGGGTGATATGATTAAGAAAAAAAAACTTGGGAGTCAAACATCGGTTCGAATAAACGCATATGCTATGATATGAGGACCGTTTAATATAGAAATAGATACAATATGGGAACCGTTAATAAAGAAAGATCGAGAAGTGTCAGCAAAGCCTCAGCAGCAGCTGCAACAACAGACACAGTAGAAAAGAAAAGACAAGCCACGGTGCAATATGTGAAGGCTTTCGGGATCGACAAGTACCTGATGAAGGTCAGAGGGGCTCAATGCCTTAAACCTAGTAGTAATAACAATATGAGATGAGGATAATAGCCCGTATGTAAATCATGATAAGTAGCCTTTACAACTGGTAACTACCATGTCCCATACACAAGTTTAAACCATCCACATTTCGTTCATTTTCGATTAGTAAGTAGAAAGTTTCACTCCGACAACTTCTTCCTAAAAACGGTTACTCTGTGGAAATTCCCTGTGCCTCTTCTATAAATACTTTCATGGCTTCTGCTCTGATGAACTTAAATTACTGGTGCCCCCTAGGTGTGAGTTTGCACGAGATACTAGATTGGCAACTCGGTCCCACCCCTTTACAGTGAAACCGATGAAATGTAACCGCAATTTCTACTCCAACAGCTTATTTCCTCGCACTTCCCGACTGTGGAATTCCCTTCCGCGTGCTTGCTTCCCCTACGACTATAACCTCCAGGAGTTTAAATGTAAGGTCAATAGACACCTCCTAACACACTAACCCTCCCATTCTCTCCAATTCTCCCCCTATGGACATCCTAACTCGTCTATCGCCCTCTGTAACCCCCTGAGCTATAGTGGCAGTGGAATGCCTTGCTTGGTGTGACATGATTAAAAAATAATAATTTATTATTAGTGATTCGCAATACTACATTTTATTAGTTTGAAGCTTATAAATAAGACAAGGTTTGGATTATTTAAAAAGTATAATATTTCAAACATGATCTGAGATTCAGATATTTTATTTGCATGGACTCTGATTATAGTAAAAGCTGTCATATTTTAACATGTCCTAAGTCATGTTTTATTAGCCTGAAGCTTATAAAATGACAAAGATCTGATAATTCTCTTCAAAATAGGGATATTTTAAACATAAATAGAGATTCAGATGTTTCATTTGTCTCAAGTTTATAAATCTGACATGGCCATGTTTAGTCCAAACAAAGGCATATTTTAAGATGACTTGATAATAAGGTGCTTTATTAATTTGAAGCTTATAAACATGACTTGGTTTGGGCGAATAATAAAAAAGTTCAAGGTGTTGCAGTAAAATCCGACACTTGACAAAAAGAAAACGAAATAGGCAATAAAAACAAAAGTTGTGTATACAGAGACCCAAAAGTTTTTTTAGCAACAGTTAGACTTACATACTACATTATTTTTCAATGTAACCACCGGCGGCAGCGACAGCCATCTCAAGACAGGCGGGAAATGAGTCACACGATTTGGCGACTATGTACTTGCCCATAGCGGCGAACGCCTCGACGATGACAGCTTTCAGAGAGTCGACCGTGTTGTGAGCGTGCTTGTTGGTCTTGGCCTCGATCATGCCCAGAAGAAATAGTTAAGAGGTTGCAGTTGGTTGAGGAGGGCGACCAGTGGTGAGAAACACTGCTGAGCGACCACGCCTGGGTCGTTTTGGCCTTGTGATTAGCGGGATTCTGCTGAAATATGTAGAGGCGTCCAGGGCGATATACAGGGCTTCACCACGATCAGCGGTGACTCTCAGGCCATTTTGAAAAAAAGAAGAAAGGCATGATGTCCCCCTCGCTGGAGATGACACCAAGCATCATGACGGCGGAGGGAAACTTTGTATACTTCACGACGCGAAACTTCTCGATGTCTTTGCAGATCTACCTGTCGTTCTGCCTGTAGCTCGTCTGGTCCTGGATGAAATTCTTTTCATCAGAGAAGAACCACAGCATCCGGGCAAATCCGTGCTTGAGCTCGTTCAGCAAAGCCGCCGCCTTGACCTTCCTCAATTCCTTGGAAGCATTCGTGATGAGCATGCGGTGAGACTTGCGGTAGGAGAAGTAACCAATGTCCTTCTTGATCGTTCGGCAGATCGTCGACTTGGCTGCTTAATAATGTTCCACACCACTCGTCGCCGGACTTGTGGCCGCCCTCCTCAACCGACTGCAACTCCACTGACTATTTATTCTGGGGCGTAATCGAAGCCAAGTCATTTATATTTCAAAATAGTTGAAATCAGATGTTTTATTAAGGCTCTGATTAGTTCAGAAAAGAGGCATATTTTAACATCATGTCAAACTCAGGTGTTTTATCTATATATATAAAAGGCAAGATGTTTGTGTGTGTGTCAGACTATCTGTCTGTCTGTCTGTATTTCTTTTATACAAATCCACAATTTTTATCCGATTCTTACCAAACTTCACAATAATATTCTTTAGGTTTCCGGTTAGGTCAAGGGATAATTAATTACCCCGATATCCGATCAGGTCTGATCAAGATTTGGATTTCAGTCCTTTTATCGTGGTTATTGCTGCAGAATTTGCTCTAACTTGGTAAAATTATAGTTTTTAATCTCAAACATTAGTAGATTTTTCCCCGATATCGGAAATCAATACCCCCGATATTCTATCGAATCTGATCACAAACCGATATTCAGCCATCAATATGGCTCATTTTCTCCAATTTTAATCCCGATGTGCACGATAGGTTTGCATGAACTTGTTATTTTATCTTTGGATGACTTATTTGACTCAGATATTGGAAATCGATACCCCGATATCCTATCGGGTTTGATCAAAATCAGGTTTTCAGCCCTTTTATTTTGTTTTTTACTTCGGGTTTTGCTATAAATAGGTATAATTGTAGTTCTTAGTCTCAGCCATGATACCATTTACTCAGAGGACTTATTTGGCTTTCAAAATTCAGTTTGCGACGGAAAACTTATTTGACATCGATACTGGAAGTTGAGATTTGACTTACATTCATTCATTTTTCTTTCAATCTACGGTTTCGCTTTAACTGGAAACAACTATTGCTTTTTAGTCTTTCCTGCCAACGTCTAAAGAGTTTGAGCTCCAGGACCATGGATTAGTTTTAAAGCTTTCATTACACCCGGGCAACGCCGGGTTATTGTGCTAGTTTATCATAAAAATGAAAAGCTCGGATAATTCCCAGCAAAAAGTCATATTTTAAGCATGAGCTGAGACTCAAAAGTTTATTAGTACGAAGCTTATAAATAAGACATAGCTCGGGTTGGTCAAATAAATAGGCATTTTTAAAAATGATGTGAGTTCCAGATATTTTGTTAGACTGAAGCTTATGAACACGTCAAGACCCGAATTAGTCCCCAAATTAGGCATATTTTAAACATGAACTGAGACACAGATGTTATATTAGTCTGAAGCTTATAAAAATGAAATGACTCGGATTAATCCAAACAATAAGCATATTTTAATCATTGAAGTACTATTTTAATGGTACTTAATCTAAAGAACGCGAGGAGTAGTATTTACATTATTTACATTATTTAGACAATTGTCCTCATCTTTGTTCCTAGCACCTGAAGGAGGCTAGAGTGTACAATGACCGAAACGTCGTACAAATGCCAACAAAGATGATGACAATATTCTGAATAATGTAAATACTGGAAAAAGTTGCTCTTTCTAAAAACTTGTTTTGTCTAGCTGTCAGAAATCGCTCGGTCAACCTGTGTTTTTTTTTCTTTAAATATATTTCTTTCTTTTTTTTTTGTAAATATCTGTAAATATTGCATTTAGATTATATTCTAAAGAACAAAATCCTATCACACGTTAATTGAGGCATATCCGTTGTTCTTTCGGAAGTTAGCCAGTCTGTCGTTTCTATTTACATTCTTTCAACGAACGAATAAGCAGACGACAGCGTCCCTGATGAAAGTGATACGATTGCTTTAATGATAATAATGTTATATATCGCTCAGCTGTCAAAAACTTTTCTTCAGAATTATGATTGAAAAGCGAAAGAAAATTAATTCGATATATATATATAAAATTTATCCGATTACTGTATATTGACATTAACAGTTTTGTAATGAAGTGGCAGTGGCTGTTTAATGATAACGCAAGACTTGACCCAACATTACACACTATAATATTCATTCCATTATTTAATCAGTTATCCTAGGCCAGTCTATGGTATGCAGACCCAAGTCCGGCGCGCAGACTTAACATTCTCCACCTGCGATGAGTGAGGAGATACTCAAATCATCTGTCGTGCTATTGTTTATAAATTCATTTGTCCCATATTTTAGTTCTTACTAGTGGTTAAGACCTTCCACAGAAGGTAGCTGAAGAGAGTGATGAGAAAGGACTAGAAATAAACTGCAAGAAAAACGAATGCATGTTCATCAGCAAAATGAGAAGCCCAAAATGACAAATACAGGTGGGGGATACAAAAATCAAGCAGGTACAAAAATTTAAATATCTGAGAAGTGTTCTAACAGAAGACGGAAAGTGCGACACAGGGATCCAAAGGTGAATAGGCATGGCGAAGAACGCGTCCCAGAAGCTAAGTAAAGTATTAAGAGACAGGAAAATTTCACTAGAAACAAAGAAGAGAGTACTGGATTGTTATGTGATGTCAGTTCTAAAATATGGCAGTGAATGATGAACAATATCATCAGAGGTGAAGAAAAAACTTCAAGCAGTTGAAATGTGGTTTTACAGTAGCAATCCAGTAGTCTCTTCCTAGTTTCTAGCAAAATTGTCCTGTTTTTTAATACTTTACTCAACTTCTGAAATGCTTCCTTCATCATGCCAATTCACCTACGGATCTCTGTGTTGCACTTTCCGTTTACTGTTAGAACACTTCTTTCGATATTTAAACTTCTGTAACTGCTTGATTTTACTATCCCCGACTTGTATTTGACATATTGGGTTGCCCCTTTTACTGCTCTACGGAGATTAAAAATATACATTTTTTTCAATCGGAACGCATTCCTAAATAGGAATAACCCTTTCTTGTCGGTATATGACTTGGTACCGCAACAGACAAGACATTTCTTTTTAAACTCATAAAGATGCTCAATGTTTTCAGACAATGCCGTCGATTGGAAGGCATTTTCTGTTCATACTCCATACTAAAAAAAAATTAATGATTCAGAACGTAGGTGATCATGGCTCTCCACGTCTCTGTATCCTTGGTGGCTCTTAGCACGCTTTCTCTTGTTACCCCACCCAAACCCCGCTCTGCCATCCACCTGATCAAGCCCTTCAAATATATTATCCGCTGCTTGCCCGTGTCTCTTTTTCTCCTATCTGACCTGTGAGTATTAGATTCTTCAACCCTTCTTTCCTCATTACATGTCCCAAGAACTTCAGCATTTTAAATTAAGGCAAAAACTGCACACCAGTAGCGGTCCTGTCTTTAAATCCCGATAACTCTCAATCCCATTCTTCCTGATCTTAAAATACATTCGTACATGGCTAATAATTCTACTGTAGAAATGTATTAAATTTCTGGAATAAGGCGTGTGTCTGTTATCGGAAATAGATACCTGTGTTACTGATGGAACAGTGTTATTAATTGCATAATGTAATTGAATTGCTAATGATTTTACTGTAGGATTGTATTAAAGATTTGGAAGATTCTGTTTGTCAGTTATGGGTAATTAATATAAGTGAACAGGGCTATTATTTGCATAATGTGACTTCATTGCTTAATTATTTTGACGTACGAATGTATTAGATATTTGGAAGAAGGGGATTGGTCTTGATCAGGAATTAATGCAAGTGTTACTGGGGTTTGAGTTTGAGTTTGAATTTTGTTTAACGGAATATCAACCTCTGTTAGTTATTTAATGCTAAAAAGGTTTGGGTTTAGGGTATATATATAATATTCGGTTATAGTGAGAAGGTTGAGTTAGTCAAATTTTAATTAAAAAAAAATAGTTTTTATTCCTTTTATTTTAGAAAACTGAAAATGTCTTCAAATTTTGTATTCAAAAATGTTTTGCTGAGAATAATTTTTTCTTTCAAAAACGTTTTATGGTAAAAAAATTTTCTTCAAAAATTTCTTGTTCGTAATATTTTTTCTTCCAAAATGTATATTTTTCTATAAAAGTCTATTTTACGTATATATTTCTATAAAAAATGTATTTTTATACTTTCAGAGTGTTTTACTACTTGCCATAGCTGTGACCCTAACAGATGCTACCACTCCGTGTAAGGAAGGACCTGGGAACAACAGCAATTTTGAGGTGGTTCCATGATCCCCACAACCTCCCAAACAGAGGCCTTGCTGCCGGATGCAGTTTATTGTCATGCCCAGGACTCAAGTGTTACTGGAGAACAGGGCTATTATTTGTATAATGTAACTTCATTGCCTAACAATTTTCACGTACGAATGTATTAAATATCTGGAAGAAGTGGGTTGCCCGAGATCGGGAATTAATGCAAGTGTTACTGAGTGAACAGCACTCAGTTAAATGCCATACACAATACATGCTTGGGCGATCCTGTCTTGAAAGAGACATGACTGACTGGGCAGAAGATTATCCCGCAGTAGGTTGCCATTACTTTCTGCGGTAGGCTGGTTGCCAGCCAAGGCTATAGAACTGAATCTGTCCTGTTATTTAACCCATAACTGGTGAGAAGATACTTTTAATACTTTTCCCAAGGGTATTTGTGCGTAAGTGAATGCAAGGAATTTTACTGGAATTCGAACTCGGCTCTCTGATTTCTCGTTCCGAGCCGATATCCACTGCACCACAAACCTTTTTAATGATTTCCCAAGAGAAATGCATTGAAAACCTGTGCGAAAGTGACTGTCAGTCTTCTGGAATTAATCTCAATGTTGCTGACAGTATAATTTTAAACTTAATTATCTCGGAGTTCTGGAAAGAAAAATTACTTTATTTTATTACCTACTTTCAAAAATCCTTTTTTTTTTTTCCTTTTTTTTTTCATCTTACTGTGAAACGATATCATGTTTTTTTTCTGAACGTGGGCAAAACTAACGCCATCTTTGCAATTGTAAATAATGCTCAGGTTTCAATGTTCAATGCCTTTATCAGCTGCATGGAATAAATTGGATCTTCTCACGAACTTAACTTATTAAAATCTGATCATTGGTATGATGATCACCGCAATATTTGTTCGGCGCAGTTATTTTTTTTTTTCGGGCACGTGCTGTAATTTATAAGGCAAATTATTAGTCTTTCTCTAGAAATTTGCATTTTTTACTCATTCTTGAAACAAAGCTTATGGCATGTCCATACCTAATGACAGTCAATGGAACCACATTATTATTATTATTATTATTTTTATTGTGAGTGTCGATCATTAACGTATTCAATGAAAATTCTTTTTTTGGTATTAACAAGCCTTCTTCTTCTTCTTCTTCTTCTTCTTCTTCTTCTTCTTCTTCTTCTTCTATGTATCTTGTAATTTTAGAACGTAGGCGATCATGGCCTTCCACGTCTCCCTATTCCTGGTGACTCTGAGCACACTTCCTTCTGTAACATCTCGCAGCCCCAGTTCTGTCATCCATCTGCTCAGGCCTTTCAAATATGTTATCCGCTGCTTTTTTCTGTCTCTTTTTCTTTCTATCTGGTCTGTTAGTATCAGGTTCTCTAAGCCCTCCTTCCTCAGTGCATGTCCCAGGAACTTTAGTTGTTTCTTCCTGATGCTCAATATTAATTTCCTTTTTGTTTCCGTTCTTTCCCAAACCTCATCATTGCTCGGTCCACGATATCCACAGCACCCTGCTGCCTAACCACATTTCAGCTGCTTCGAGTTTTTCTTTCATCTGTGATGATATTGTCCTGAATTAACTGCAATATTGAAGAACTGACATCACATAGCAATCTAGGATTTTCTTCTTTGTTTCGAGTGAAAGTTTCCTGTCTCCTAATACATTACTCAGCTTCTGGAACGCGTTCTTTTTTTAGTTCTAGGACTACAAAAGACATGTGGAAATACCTTTGTTGCATCGTTGAATATCTGAAGGAAAACATTAGCAACAATGCATTTTTGAAGAAAACAAATTCTTAACAATACACATTTTTGAAGAAAAAAATCATTACCAGCAATAGCCTTTTGAATAAAAACCTAGAAGACATCTTGAGTTTTCTAAAATAAAATAAAAAATAGAATTTTTTTTATAAAAATCTAGCTAAATCAATCTAGGATGTAGCTAGCATTTTTATTCCTATAAGAATCTATTCGTGCAACCAGACTGGCAACAAAGTCCCAACCATTTACACTTAGATTAACCAAATGCAGTAACAATTCTACTCTAACAGCTTCTTTTCTCGCATTTTCGGCCTGTGGAACTTCCTTCTATATACTAGCTCTCCTGGTGGCAACAACTGCCAGGAATTTAAAAACAATGTCAAAACCCATCCCTTATCCACCTGACTGCAGTCCTTTCTACATCACTCCGTATATCTTGTTCTTTTCTTTTCTCTCTACCTTTGTAACTGTCTTCAAACCTGAGTTTCCATCTTTCTCTTGCATTTTCTCTGACACCTCCTGTAACTGGTTAGTCCTACTTTTCACTCTCCTCCTGACTAAACTTTTACTCTTATGTAACCGCCTGTGCATCAGTAGCGGTACAGTCTTGCTTGGGGTGAAACGATTACAAAAGTAAAAAATAAAAATAACCATTGCAGAAACCAGACTTCTTTAGCTAGATATTTCTGGCACTTAAAGGAAACACATAAAACCCATATTGCAAAATGCAAAATATTGAAAAACAAAAAACAAAAAAAAAAACACATACATGAAGATTTTTAAACGAACCATGTCTTTTTGCCTTACATGAAAAGTTATGAATTTTCAAAACTATGATAAATAAATCTATATATATATAAAAGGCAATCTGTGAGTCTGTTTAACTGTAATCTATGCAAGCCTATATGTTTAAAGCTACGCCAAACAAACTTTCTAGGGACACATATCTACAGGGAAGCCAGGTCGACACATACTTTTTGAGTTTAAGTTCATCAATTTTTCACTTTTTGGCCAATGGAGCCGATTGTTTACATTTGCTCCGTAAAACATCTAAGATCTAAGATGGTTGCTAGATTACGTCAGAGAAATCAAATCACACGTGTGGAACGTGACTAACAAATGAGCTTTTATATTTAATTTTTATTCCGACATTTTAAAAATTCATTTGGTCAATAAAAAATGTAAGTATTTCCCCCCGTAATTTAAAAAAAAAAAAAGAAATATTAAAAAACAAAAAGAAAATCTGTAAAAACATATGGCTTTATTCAAACAAAAAAGGATATTAAAAGAGCAAAAGCCCAAGAAACTAAAAAGGTAAGGTTTGTGCGAATAGAAATAAAATTAATATTGGTAGTCAGTCAGTTAAGTGCCATACGTGATACACGCGTGGGCGATCATGTCTCTTTCGAGACATGACTGACTGGGCAGAAGATTATCCCACAGTAGGTTGCCATTGCTTTCTGCGGTAAACTGGTTGCCGACCAAGGTTATAGAACTCAATCTGTCCTGTTATTTAACCCATAACTGGAAGGAAGAGACGGATTAATACCTTTCCCAAGGGTATTTGCGCGTAAGTGAATACAATGGATTCAACTGGAATTCGAACTCGGCTCCCCGGCTTCTCGTTCCGAGTCGATATCCACTGTATCACAACGCACATCCTCCAATCTGGGTAGTAGTCGTGTATAAAAAGAAGAAAATAACGCAAAAATAATATATCCTTTTAGCACGGACACGTTAAAAATAAATATGACCCTATAATTTGAGAGCCTCAACAGAAGCTGTATGTTCGATATTGAAATCTTTCTAAACTAAATTCGTGTTATATTTGCGCAATTTCTTCAGAGAAAAAATAACTATTTTCTCCATATATCAACTCATTGTACGCATGCGTACAGTCCTGATTGCATTTGTCTTCTTTAAGTGTTTCCGCCATTTTCATCCGACCACAAATAAATATCTGTCATAAAAATCCGAGGCAGACAACCAACGCGCTTTGGGAGACTAATGATTTCTACTCTATGTTATTAGCAAAAGGGAAATAGATTTTAAAATGGTTTAACTTCTGTCGGGAATGCAGGATTATAAAAATAACATCGATTTTCTTTAACTTTCTCATTCTTCCGAAATCAGGCATTTATAATTTGTTTTTTTCTTTGCTTTTCATTCATCCATTGTTTTTTTATTCTTTCATTTATACACACACACACACACACACACACACACACACACACACACACACACACACACACACACACACATATATATATATATATATATATATATATATATATATAAAATAAATTTCGATGTTCAAAACAGTTGAATGATCATTTCAACATGAAATCCCTAAGAGAGATTTCACATCTCATCGGCAACTACCACATTTCAAAATGAAATAAAAAAGAAATAAAAAATTTGTAAGTTAAGAATTCACCGGCGGAAGTAAAAAAAAAATTACGTCACAAAATCATCAGTTAGCAATCAATGTCTATTTTTAGAATTTGGACAATTTTACATTTAGATTGAGTTGTAAGTGAAAAAATTTGAAAATTTGGCTTTGTCTAGATTTACAAAGGGAAAGGGGTTAACGGATGGAATAGGAAGTGGTGTTTGTTTCAGAAGTGGGTTAAACAAAACAGAAAGAGAGGGAGGGAAGGGTGAAGAAGGAGACGAAAAAGGAAAAGAAAAAAGAGAAATGTCCATATTTTAGAGACGCTCGATACGTGTCAAACAAAACTAGCGTTTATAAATGGGTTAAAGTATTAGAAAAAAGATTTTTAGAAAAAACATATTTAGGAAAAAAGCTGATATATGATTTAATTAAATTTAATTAAGTTAATTTAATTTATGATAAATCTAGTTTTAAATAAAATAAAAATAAAATTAAAAATAAAATTAAAAATTAAAAATAATAAAATAAAATTTAATTTTTTTTTAATTATCTAAAAATTATTTTAAAATTTTTTATAAATATTTATAAAAAATTAATGTTGTATATAAATGTTGTATAATGTTGTATATAATGTTGTATAATATTGTATATATAATGTTGTATATAAATATAATTTTGTTAAAAATGACAGAGAAGTTGCTGTGGTTATTTTTTATTGTTTTTCATGCGATCATAAAATGTTTTTCTTTTTAAGTCATAAACGGTATAACTCTAGATACAGACATAACACAGTCTATACATTTAGTTAAAAGTAAAATAAAATTCATCCTTGATAATAGCCGAAAGCGCTTGGATAACTAAAACATACGGAGAATTTTAAAATAATTTATGTTCCGAAAAGAAAAGAAATTATAACATCACATGAAAAATTACATGAAAACATAATCACACACTTTATTTGTCATCTTTAATGAGACTTACTTCATCAGCGACCACCTGTTGTTAACGACCGTTTTTCTATGCACGGAAGATTTGCTAATGTTAATTGACCCTTAGTGAGCGACCAGCTCCAGAACGCGACCAGCGACTAATATCAACGAGTGAAAATCACTGAGTAAGCGACCGCTTAAAAAAAATCCATTTTGGTCGTACACTGCGGACTTCTAAATTAGAAGAAACTAAAATGAGTAATCTGTTTCATTTTGATTTGATCTAAGCCAGGAACAATTCCTCATTGTTTTGTTATTGTAGTATTGTATGAAACTGTTATTTCTTGTTGAAATGTACATTGCCTGAGTTCACCACACGGTCAAACTTTGGCTGTTTTGTACATGTATTGCATTTGACATGTTCAAAGGGATTTATAGCAGTCTCTGTACTGACTTGGATAAGTTCAGGTATTGGGAAAATCAAACTTAGGTCCCTTTCTCAAATGTCTATCTCTTTCATTCCTATATTTTTTGTGTATCTGTCTACTCTATTTCTATCTGGGTAGATCTATACCTACCTCTCTGTTTCTCTACCCCCACCCACGATCGCTGTCAGTTTTTTGGATGTTTGTTTTTCATGTATTATCACAGATTCTCTTTTGCTATCACTCATTTCTAAGAAAAACAAAACTGAAACTGTATACGTCGCGATTTTTGCCAACCGACATATTTTATAAGAAAAGGCTAATACTAGTACAGACATGAAAAGGAAAGCAATAATTGCCTTTTTTAAAGTCTACTTAATAAATATTTTTCTGAATAAATATTTTAGTTTCTTGTTGACAGTTGTAAGTACGTTTTTAAATTTTTAAATGAATTATGCTGAATGAATATTTTTAAAATTAGGCCATTCTCTTATGTCCTAATATATTTATTACCAGATTACATAGTAAAATTCTGATATGTACTTTCTGGTGAGTGAAATATATGTTCCAGGCGTAAATAGGTCATGACTATGAACCATCAGTGAGCGACCACCTGTCGTATGCGACCATAATTTTGATGGCAGTAAAACTGGGCGCATACGCAAGTTCCACTGTATGTATATATATATATATATATATATATATATATATAGATAGATAGATGTGGACAGACTGAGATAGATAGATAGATAGATAGATAGATAGATAGATAGATAGATAGATAGATAGATAGATAGATAGTCAAAAATTGTCCAACATTTGGATGTTTTTTTATTGTGTTGGTTTTAAGTTTTTGGCTCACATGAGCCATCTTCAGAGAGGTTACACGGACACTAAAAAAACCCCTATATATGTAAGATACATAGATGAAATTTTGATTTTAGCTAAAAATATTGATCAATTTACAAAATTTAAAAACAAATTTGAAAGTCACTCTGTCCTGAAATTTACATTAATATTAATAAAATTCCATTCCTTGATGTATTTATTGATTCCAGCACATATAGATTTACTACTTCTCTATATAGAAAGGGATGTGCGTTGTGGTACAGTGGATATCGGAACGAGAAACCGGGGAGCCGAGTTCGAATTTCATTTGAATCCATTGTATTCACTTACGCGCAAATACCCTTGGGAAAGGTATTAATCTGTCTCTTCCTTCCAGTTATGGCTTAAATAGCAGGATAGACTGGGTTCTATAGCCTTTGTCGGCAACCAGTCTACCGTAGAAAGCAATGGCAACCTACTGCGGGATAATCTTCTGCCCAGTCAGTCATGTCTCTTTCGAGACATGAACGCCCAAGCCAGTATCACGTATAAACTAACTGACTGAATATAATAGTTGGATCATAATTAAGGCTTATACTGGGCATAAAGTGGGGGATCAGTTTTATATTGTTATGAAGTTATAAACTGAACCCCCACTAATTAATACTTAATAATATAATACATCTCTTCTTCCTCTAGCTATGAGTCAAATGACAGGACAGATTGGGTTCTATAGCCTTTGTCGGCAACCAGTCTACCGCGGAAAGCAATGGCAACCTACTGCGGGATAATCTTCTGCCCAGTCAATCATGTCTCTTTCGAGACATGATCGCCCAAGCGTGTATCACGTATGGCACTTAACTGACTGACTATATAGAAAAACAATTAGCATAAATTCATGTCTTCTTAATTTTAATACTGAATGCCCCTAATTATATAAAAAAGCTGTTATAAAAAAACTTTATTCAATATTCACTGATATGTTATTCCGAATCCATATTCTATAAAGAATTACAGAGGATTAAACAAACATTTGTTAACAATGGATTTCTTAACTCAGTTATTGATCAACAAATTAAAATGTATCTCAATAAACTTAACAATACCTGTAACAATCTCGATAATATTAATAATAATTGTGCACATAGAAATAAGCATAACACTAATAAACTTATACTATTGCAACCAAATGCATAATAATTACAAACATGATGAAACAACACTCAAAAACATAATACGTAGATATGTTAAACAAATAAATAATAATGATAAACTTAAGCTCATCATATATTATAAAAATTTAAAACAAATTGACTTCATAGTCTCTAAAAACCCCACAACCCCACAAAAATAAATTCTCTAGAGGAAACCAATGTAGTGTATCAATTTACATGCCCGTTCAGAGATTGTATCTCGGGTATTAATCATAAACCCACCATATATATTGGTTTTACTACAACCACACTCTTCCGTAGACTTACCTGTCGCATTTCTGATCATTGGTCTTATAAACATTTCTTAAAAAAACATAGCCATGTATATAATATTAGACAGATTTTACTCGATGACATAAATACTCACAGATACACACAGTAAAAAGAACCTTCAGATATTGTTGGCTATTTACATTTAATCAAAGCAACCCACACTTAATAAAATCACATTTCAATCTGGTCACGAACCTTTACATATGGTTCTGTTAATATTTCGGTCTATCACAATGTTTAGAATGGCTCATGATTAAACATAATAGACGTTCATTGTCTGTTATATTTAACAGTATATATATATATATATATATATATATATATATATATATAATATTTATGATATAATATAAGTAAAATTTCCCCGAGTAAGTAAGTAAAACCATGAAGCCCAAGGGGTTAAGGTGTGAAAAAATTAGAAAACATTATGAAGACCACACTCAGATAATATTTAATGACACCTGTTTAATTGAGGGATTACTGATCAAACACACGATGATATATATATATATATATATATATATATATATATATATATATATATATACGCCTAACAACTAATCTTTAATGACACCTGTAGTATTTAGGAACTGCTGGCCAAATACACTATTATATATATATATATATATATATATATATATATATATATATATATGTCAGTTAAGTGCCATAGGTGATACACGCTTGTGCGATCATGTATCGAAAGAGACATGACTGATCTGTCAGGAAATTATCCCGCACTAGGTTGCCATTACTTTCTGACGACCAAGGCTATAGAACCCAATCTGTCCTGTTATTTAACCCATAACTGGAGGGAAGAGGCGGATTAATACCTTTCCCAATGTTATTTGCGCGTAAGTGAATGCAAGGAATTCAACTGGAATTCGAACTCGGATTTCCGATTTCTCGTTTCGAGCCGATAGCCATTGCACCGCAACGCACATCCGTCGATGTCATAGTAAATCTATTGCATTGAAACAATCGGCATGTCAAGCATGGTAGTGTAACTTAAACTACTCATGTTCTCATTGCTATCTTTTCTCTCATCTCTTTTCTGGACTTCTCGATTCGATGACGTAAACGCAGCATTGTCGGCAGGCTCGTTATGTTAAGACATCATAAATTAAATATTGAAGAATCTACGCTTTAGATACATCGGCGTCTCCAAGAATTGTAATTGGATATGAAATATGTATACGAAACGAAGAGACAAGAAGAAATATTGGTGTAACACTTAAAATGAAATAAGGAAGTAGTCTATTTCAAGAAAATAAATGCATTAAAGATTTTTGAAAATGTTTAACTTTCAAATCAATATAATAATAAAACTCTGTTCTTGTATGTATGCATGTATTGATGTATGTGTATTACCGAGAACACCTCAAACGATACCCAAACAAAGTAGGAGCATATAGTACACTACCGGCCATAATTATTAGACGACCACGGTTTTTTTTAAAAGAAATGATGTATTTCATATTACTTTTAGTATTTATTGCAAAGTGAATAATTGTAAATGAAAATAGAATTGTTCTTTTGTTAATATTGCACAATAACATGTGCATCAAATGAATTTATAAATATTTAATAATTACCTATATTGCATTTTCATCAATGAAAGAATAAAGAAAATTTAGGATGATTTGGACGAGTTCATCTTTGCTTCCTTCCGTTGTAAAATTTTACTAAGTAATAATAACAAAAGAACCATTCTATTTTCATTTAGAATTATCCACTTGGCAATAAATACTAAAATAGTATGAAATACATATTTTTTTAAACTCTGGTGGCTAAATAATTGTGGCCCGTAGTGTACATCGTAACCCTACCGCTTGCGGTGGCAAAATTCATTAAAATGAGCCAAGGTCCTTTTTCTATATTTACGAATATTTAATAGGAAATTTGTTTTCGACACATTCTTTCATCAATCTGCGTATGTAAACAAACACTTGCATATTTTAACCATTATGTGTGTGAAAAATAATAAACATACATAATTCATTATAGCAACATTGTTAAATCAATTTAAATATACATAACAACATATATTTCTACAATTAACTACACTACATTAGGACTTTATTTATGAACTTGAAAAGTGAAGAGGTTAACTGTGGACCATGATTTGACAATAGGTAAATAAAAAGATGCACGCTGGTTTGCTGCCGTAGCATCTTTTGAAATATAAGCGATAAGGAAACATTTATGTATAATTAAGAATATATTTATTATTTTGAAAAGAAATCGCCTGTTTTAAACTATTACTCTAAATTTTCAGTGAATGCGTTAACTATGAAGCCATGTGGAGCAATAAACATTCCTTTCCGCTTTTTAAACGCAAATGAATATATGTGTATATGTGTACTCATCATTTTGTATCATCTTTTAGCCACCGTTCTCAGTAAAGCACAGACCATTGAAGCACTCTAGCCATCGGCCTCTATTCTGGGCTGGTTCGTTATCGTCGATGCTTCTGTAACTGCCTTTTTTATAGATAGGAGAGTTGACCCTAAATAAACTCCTTTATTTTCCGGGCAAGGACGTCCACTCCCAAGCTGGTTTTGAATACAATGTTTTTCCTTTCCCTTAGACCGGTTACCAACCAAGGTTATAGAACCAAGTCTGTTTACCCATACCTGGGAAGAGAGGAGATGGATTCATACCTTTCCCAAGGGTATTAGCTCTTTCCGGTATTTGCTTATTTCGGGTGGCCTCAGGTGTCTGGGACCGACCTTAGTCTTCTTAGCACGTCCACCTGGGTGGACGCGCCGCTGGGAATAGAAAATCAATTAATATGTAAAATTAACTATCAGCTCAACCAGTAGAAGTTGACACTGAGCCGAATTAAATATCATAGTTCTACGCGAATCGGGCCAAACATTACTTACGCTCCCTCAGCATTTTCCTTTTGGAAATGCCTCAGGGCCAGTTATTTACTCTTCACTTGTGCAAGAAATACTGCCTTAGTAGAACGCATAGCCAGTAGCTGAGTTTTAATTATAAGGACAGCATGAGAAACGAGATATTAAGAAGATTTATCTTTGCGCCCGCTCGGAAGAAAAATCGAGTTTAAAGTGCTAGCATACCACGCGTGTCATGGATAATGTAGAACAATTGCTTCAGTTCTCTTGACACTTGCTATTTTGGGGTGCAAGTTAATGGCCATCTTCTTTAGGAAGAAATGTTGGTGGTATGACGGCATGTCATGTTAAAACTGTGCTTGTTCTTCTCTTCATTAGTTTGCACAAACTTTACGCTCTGCCAATATCCCATAAATGATTGACTATTTCATTTTGATCGCATTGAAAGAGGGGAAAATACAGCCTTTTATTTTCTCAGTGAGAAAATAGAAGAAAGATAATACGGAAGATAGAAATGGAGGAAGAGAATCTAATTAGTCTCATACGAACAGATACTATACATTGATCACATCCAAAAGGTAGAGAAGCGATATTTACCCAGCCCTCCCCCACCAGTGAGGTGAGATGTGACACAAGGTCGGTTTTTAATGTGGGGAACATGAGTGCGCACGCTCGGGCAATTGGTTAAATATTACCAAGTCCCCGCATACGCTAGGACTGATTACAAATCTAATCTTAGCTGGTCTAAGATTGTTGTTGCAGTTCAAAGCTGATCATTTGACTCACAACCAAAAAGCAGAGAAACGATCGTGTTTTGATGCCGTCTTACACTGGCAGTATGCGAGAAAAGGTCAGTTCAATGTGGGGAGTGCATGCGCGTATAGACGGGTCAGATCCAAAAGTAGATTAGCCCCATGGGATCGTCGGTTTCACTGGCATCGCTATTACTACCAACTCTCACATACTCTTAGATACAATGAAGGAGGTACCACCGGGGGTAGCTGTTTCCCGTGATTCAGTCAGTCAGTTGTGTGCCATGCATGATACACGCTTTTGGCGACCATGTCTCGAAAGAGACTTACCTGACTGGGCAGAAGTATATCTCGCAATAAGTTGGCATTGCTTTTTGCGGCAGACTGGTTGCCAGCCAAGGCTATAGAATCCAATCTGTCCTATTAATTAACCAATAAATGGAGAGAAGAGACGGATTACTACTTTTCCCAAGGGTATTCGTGCGTAAATGAATGCAAAGAATTCAACTGGAATTCGAACTCGGCTCCCCGATTTGTCGTTCAGAGTCGATATCCACTTCCCTACAACGCACTTCCTCGTGATCGGTCACCCGCCAATAATATCATCAGCTACGCTCTATAATTGAGTTTAGACACAGCTAAGAGATGAAATTTAGTTTATCCACCCGACGACAGGCACTACACTTTGATCCCAGTCAAAAGGCCGAAAATCTATGGCTACCCCGATAAAAGTGAGATTTTCAGACGCTCAATATAACGGAAACCGGACAAAGAAATCATCAAAAATCTAATTAACATAAAAAAAATTCCATCCTATGCTGTATTATTTTATATTTATGATTAACCCTGCAACACTAACCATCAATAAAAGCCATTGGTATATCATACAAGATTTTGAGAACATTTAAAAAATGTTCTTTATTTGAAATATTTTACATGCAGGCACTTCAAAGTTTGTACTTTGAATTAACATTAATAGAAACTGAAAAACATATTATTTTTAATCATTTCACACCAAGAAAGTGTTACCGGTACTGATGTGCAGGGGGCTACATAAGCGAGTTAAAGTTTTAGACAAGAAAAGAGTGAAGAAAAAGTCGAACCTGCTACAGGGGGGGAGAGAGAGAGAGAGAGAAGGGGCAAGGGAAGGATATTAACACAGGTGTGAAGACAGTTGCGAAGGTAGAAAGGACGGAAAAGAACAAGATACACGGGGTGATGTAGAAAGGGCTGGAGCTAAGTGGATAAGAGATGGGATTTGATATTGCATTTAAATTCCTGTAGGTTACAGCCGTCAGGAAAGCAAATATATGGAAGGGAGTTCCACAAGCGGAAAGAAGCTGATGGAGTAGAATTGCCGCCTGCATTTGGTTTATCTAACTGTAAAAGGGTGGGACCTTGATGCCAGTCTGCTTCAGTCGGAGCAGAACCATGAAAATATTTGTAGAAGTGACAGCGGGAGACTACATCCTGCTGATTAGAAAGTGGCTGGAGTCGAGACCAATTGCATTACAGATTCTCCTTTGCAGCCTGTCGAGAACACGCAGACGAACAGCGGGGGCGCCTGACCAGATATGACTGCAGTATTTCATGCACTGTCGAATGGTTGATTTGTATATGTGCAAAAATTATCATCCACTAGGTTCCAGCGAGTTACGAACTCGCGACATTTAGGTAAGAAAATCAGGTACTGAAAATTTAATTAAACTGTAATTAAAATAGCGTCATTTAGGCTGGGTACTATATACCCATGGTTAGTGTTCTCGGGTTACGAGAAAAGTTCATGAGACGTGGATTTGGTTAGTACTTTTATAGTTGCAAAACCCTAAAAATTTCGATATTAATTACATAGAGTTATCAAACCGTTTTTGAATAGTTATTGCCTTAAATTTATAACTATAGTAAAACACCTAAAAATGGAGGAAGTCCTATTACTAAGTTAGCTAGTTACGGCATATCACATTGAATACACCGGTTCTCGTTCGATCACCGAAGTTAAGCAACGTGAGCCTGCTCAGTACTTAGATGAGTGACCACTTTGGAATACCAGGCGCTGTAAGCGTTCAGTGACGGATGTGCGTTGTGGTGCAGTTGATATCGGCTTGGAAAGAGAAACCGGTGAGCCGAGTTCGAATTCCAGTTGAGTATCCTGCATTCACTTAAGCACTAGCACCCTTGGGAAAGGTATTAATCCGTCATTTCCCTCCATTTATGTGTTAAATGGGGCCTGGAGGCAACCTATCTAGTGTTGGTTTCACAATAAAAACACCCTTGGTAGCCCTGGCGAAGCATCAACTATTCAGCTATTTGACAAGATTATGAATTTCGCTGCAAACTGCGCCAGGGTGCCAAATTCACAGGGAATGCTGGAGGGGCGTAGTGAGTTCTATCTCGGCCAAGGCCGCAAGACGAGGCCGAAGTTAGCTATCCTTAATACATTCAAACTAATTATCAAAACATCAGTCATAAAGATATTTATCATAATAGGTTATTCTATCTGTGGAATTCTAATTAATTACATATGTACAATTTTGAGGCAGGTAAATATAAAAAGAAATATTTAAAAAAATTATCTCCCCAATTTTTGTTTATATATTAAAAAAAATAATCCAAACTAAGGTTTAGATTTTGTCCAATGTAGTAATTCTGACTAAATGAGTTTACTAATTTAAATTAGTAAACCATTTTACTAATTTAAAAACCATTTTACTAATTTAAAAATAAATTAAAAACTACTGATTTAAAATTTAAAACCCATAAACACACACGCACATACATGCACTAACAAACTAACAGGTACACACACACATACTCACTACAAATAACGACAGCAGTAGCAGTGAAAGAAGACCATTCATTTAAAGGCATGGTCCACCAACGGACGTGATATCAAGCTCTCCTATCATTCTGAAGATGAGATTCTGATCTCGAAATGTTAATAAATAATAAATAGGTAATACCCAACATCTTCTTTACATTCCTTTATTTTACTAAACGCATTCTGAATACCTACCTATACAAAAATTAAAACTGTTTATATTTTGTTCTTTCACCTGGTCTCCATAATCTTTTATGAAATAACGTAAAGCTAAATTTGTACACATGCCTCCACCTTAAATCTGTAGTACACAAACTCGGTAATGCAAAGTGCGCTTCAGAAAGTATCAGATTTTTTTTATGGAAGGCAGTTATAACTGCTCTAGATTATTTCAGATTAGTATATCACTACTTTTTCTTCATATGCTGCGTCCTTTCAGAACGTGTGCGATCATGGACATTCACTTGCCTCTATCTCTTGTCGTTATTAACATTTTTCCTCTCGGTATCTCTCCCCAAACCCGTCCCACATGCTCAAGCCCATCAAGTACGTCACCAGCTGATTCCATCAAGTACGTCACCAGCTGGTTTTTTCTGTTTTTTCCTCCCTCTATCCGTCCTGTGAGTATTAGATTCTCTAAGCTCTCCTTCCTCATTACCTGTCCTGGAAACCTCTTCCTGATGCCAAACTTCGTTTTCGTTTGTTTCCTCTTCAAAACCCCATCGTTTCTCACATGTTCGGTCTATAGTATCCTTCTGTAGAACCACATTTCTGTTGCTTCAAATCTCTGCTTCATCTTTGAGGAGATCGTCAAGCATTCTCTGCCATATAGGAGGACATATATCACATAAAAGTTCATTACTCTTTTCTGTGTTTCCGACGAAATTTTCCAGTCTCTTAATAGTCTCCTTAGCTTTTGAAGTACGTCCTTAACCGTCCTTCGAATCACAATATAAACATCCAATAAGCTGACACATCAACGTTTTTTTTTAATCTCAGCTTAAAAAAAACAACTGTAATTGCTTTTAAAACACACGCTACTAAACAGTGCTTATCCCAGCTGACTAATGTGCAGAATGCAGTCGCGACGTGAAGATAATTTGGAAGCTAGTTAAGCAATACTATTTTGTGTTTAACTGGACAGAAAGGTTAGAGAAATTTATTAAATGCTTCGATCTGCTTACGGATTGTATAAGCTAAGTATTTGTTTTTTGCTGACATATGAAGTTAAGGTCGCTAGAGAGAAGATGAAGGACGATAAGAGAGATGTTAGAAGAAGAAAGACGTTAGAACATCAGATCTGGTTGAGAGGACGCACAATTATCGGAGTGAAGACCATGTGTTAGTAAAGTCAGTAAGGATACAATTTGGATTTGGTGAGGACAATTTGATATGAACAAGTGCAAAATTTGTGCAGCGTAACTTCCCAGTGCGCTCAAAAGTAAACAGAAAGAAACATATTTAAAACAACAGGGACATAGCTGATGGTTCGTCACTCACACTACAAACCAATGAGATGGATGGTGGCCATCAAAACGGTTCTTCACCCACCCTAGAGTTCACATCTTGCTCCCTTCTAGTTTTGGTTTTTCTTCCAAGCTGGATGAGAACCTCAAGGGGCAGTCATTTTAAAGAGATTGTGAAGATAAAAATCAACTGTGACAAGGGTCCTGGATCTTCTCATTTTAGATGTCGTTTATGGGGTCTTCACCAAGTGGCTGGAATGCTACAACAAGTCCATTGAAGATAGAGGAACTTGCATTGAAGTAGGTTACAGTTTTGTACTTTGAAATAAATAAATGCCTCTCCCGAGAAAGTTTCAAATCTTCTGAAATTAATCTAGTATATAGTGATTTACTAAAAGTGACTTGGAGATAGCTTAAGTACATTGAAATTAGAGGATCTTACTTTGGAGAAAATTAGAGTTTTGGACTTAGAAATTAATAAATGCCTCTCCTGATAAAGTCTCAAATCTTGTGGAATGAACCTAATTTATAGAGATTTACTAAACGCAAATTATAGGTGGCTCAATTGTATTAAATTCAGAGGATCTTACATTGAAGTAGATTAGAGTTTTGTACTTTGAAATAGATAAATGCCTCTCCTGATAAAGTTCAAATCTTCTGGAATAAACCTCGTGTATAGTGATGTAATAAGCACGACGTAGATGTGGATCAAGTGAATTGAAATCAAAGGATTTTTCTTTGAAAGATATTAGTTTTGTACTTTGAAATTAATAAATGCCTCTCCTGATAGAATCTTAATACTTCTGGAATGCACGTAGTGTATGGTGACTTACTAAGTGATATCTTCACTTCTCATCCGGTTCACACCCCTACCCAGTCCTTTGAACAGGAGTAAAAGTTTATCCCTTACTTCTTGTTTAGGGTTTGGTTTTCAGTTCCTTCTAAAGTCTACTTCAACTATATCCTTCTAATGTCTGTGCCTAAACTCTGAAATTTTATTTACTATTTTTCTTTCAATAGGAGTAGATAGGTTCACTTATCGGCCGCTTTACACTCCTCCTAGGTCTTTTGAACAGGAGCAGAGGTTTATCCTTGTTTTCCTCTTTAGGAGTGGACTTCAGATTCTTTCTAAAGTTTCCATCAACTCTATAAATCTAATGTCTATGCCTAAAATCTGAAATTTTACCTCCTTATTTATTTTATCTCAATAGAAGTGGATAAGTTATTTTATCGTCCAGTTCCCACCCCTCATCGGCATTTTGAACTGGAGTAGAAGGTTTATCCTCGCTTTTGTCTTTAGGACTGGGTTTCTGGTTCATTCTAAAATCTAATTTAAGTCAATTTTAACGACTCTGCCTAAAGTTTCAAATTCTATTTCCCATTTATTTTTTTTTCAATAGAAATAGATAAGTTCACTTATGATCCCGTTTACACCCCTCCATAGTATTTTGAACTGGAGTAGAGATTTATTTCTTGTTTAGGTTTGGCTTTTCGGTTCCTTTTAAAATTTTCTTAAATTCTATACTTCTAACTATACTTTAATTCATTAATGAAACCTTGACCTTTTCAAGTCTAAAGCTAAATGTTATACATCCTGCACAGCTCCAAGAATTTTCTTTCTTGCCCTTTCTTACAGTCATATAGCTTCACACAGTGACACTCTCTTTGTTTGTGCCGTGTCACATTAGGACATAGGCGATTATGACTCTCAACAATAAAACAATGAGGATTTCTTGCCAATCTAGAAGTAGGCTCATATTCATATGCTCGGAGAAAACAATATTTATTTTGAAAAGAATACAAACAAAATGGGTCATAACCTCAAAAGTAACGGTAAGGGAATATCTAGTTCGTCTCTGACAGCCTCTATAATTTATTCTTCGTGGTCAGGTGTATATGAGCGGATATTGGTCTTCGTCGATCCATAGGTTGTGGTGCAACGGATCCTGTCTCAGCAAAGCGAAAAAAAAAACCAACAGAAAAGGTACTATGACACGGCTGCCTTCGGTCTGGAAAACCAACCTGATACCGATGTGGAGCGTCGAGTCCATTACTATTCGCTCGGTCACATGTAAAAATCATATCTACCTGTTCACCGCATAGATCTCCACCCATTTTAACGCCAAATGTAGCGATAGGAGAAGGTTGTTTATCTTTAGAATCTGCCTCAGCTAATCAGAATTACAGACCGAAACATATCACAGAATTTCTTATATCAAAACAACACGTTCTTAATTATCATTTTTAATAAAGCCACTATAATACCTATAGTACCCTATCTACATTGGAATGAACTCATTCATAAATACTAACCCACGAGACTTCCTAAAGGAGGCAGTCAAGACGCAGTGTAACTTGACAGTTCGAACGGGCGTTTCTATCTGCTGACTAATAACACTCATATATTGTACATACGTTCTGTTATTCTAATTCGCTGGTTCAAGCTATCTTCTTCTTCTCATGTTTTTCTTCCTGACCCTAACAGGCCACAACAATACCTCGTCTCTATGAAGTCCTATCTAGTTCCCATTTGTCTACCAATAAGGAAAGGCTCATTAAAACAGCTCCCATCGAATTATTTTTAGCAAAGATAGTGAGAACTCATGTCTTGTTGACCGTTGCAGTGATTATGACGTTATATTTGCTACTGATGAATTTGTTTTTAAAAAGAGGATGAACAATCTTTTTTGAACTGTCAAATTTCAGTTTACATGAAGAAGAACAACGCAGTTATAATAAAAAAAGATATGTAAACTAATGCCTGCAAGATTTCACAGCTCAAGCATCCATCATAGCCTGTGAATTTTTCAGCCCATCTATGTATAATAACATATCCTTGTCTAATAGTGTGTTTTTATATGATACAATAAACTTATTTAATATTTTATTATATGATATAACAAGGATATCGTCTCATTTTGAATTATTATTGTTATGGCGCCCTCCTACGAGGAATGGACTCTTCCTCTTTTTATATGGCTTCCGCTTTGCCAGTTCCACTGCCGATATGTTAACAACCTTTACGGAGTACATGCTCCAGACCCTCGTTGAGTCAGGCGAGGCTCGTGCAGTTGCTTTGGACATCTCCAAGGCTTTTGACAGGGTTTGGTACTCTGGCCTCCTTTGCAGCTACGAGGTTACGGCATTACCGGACGCCTGCTTGACCTAATCCAGTCTTTTTTAAACAACCGCAAAATGAAGGTCGTTTTGAATGGGAGCATGCCCCTTCATCCTACAGCACGAATGCCGGTGTCCCCCAGGGCTCTATCCTGGGCCCGACGCTCTTCCTTATTTTCATCAATGACCTCCCAGATGAGATCAAGTCCCAAGTAGGCAGATGACACGACAATATACTCCCGCTCCAGTAAGAAACCTGTCGTGGCGGACAGACGCAATCTCGCTGCTGACCTTGAACGGGATCTACACTCTGTGGTGAATTGGGACAAGAAGTGGCTTGTCAACTTCAATGCGTCCAAGACCAAGCTGTTGTCTGTCAACCATCACAGGCAATCTCTCCTGCCTCCCATAAGCATGGACCAAGCGATTCTCTCTGAGTGCAATACACTGCGCCTCCTCGGCCTTACCATCTCTTCTGATCACAAATGGAACCGCTACATCGAATCCATAGCTAAATCCACTGCTAAGAATTTGGGTCACTGTGTCGATCTAGGACGTTCTTTCCGCCTGAATCCATCCTGCATGTATACAAGTCTACCATTCGACCCTGCATGGAGTGCTGCTGCCATTTATGGTCAGGCGCCCCTGCCGCTACCTCAGTGTTCTCGACAGGCTCCAAAGGAGAGTTAGTAACGTGATAGGTGCTAACTTGGCGCCTCGACTGCAGCCATTTCCCCACCGACGAGATGTGGCTTCCCTTTGTCTGTTCTATAAGTAATTTCATGGCTTCTGCTCAGATGAACTTAAGTCACTAGTGCCTCCTCAACAGGTGTTTACTCGTGCAACCAGAATGGCAACTGGGTCCCACCCATTCACAGTTAGGTTGGCCAAATGCAGACAACAATTCTACTCCCGCAGCTTCTTCTCTCGCACTTCCCGCCTGTGGAATTGCTCCCATATTCTTGCTTTCCTGACGGCTACAACCTCCAGAAATTTAAATGCAATGTCAATACTCATCTACTAACCATTTGACTGTAGCCCATCTCCCACCCCGTATATCCTTCCCTTTCTCTCCCCCCTTGCAACTGTCATCACACCTGCATTTTCATCTTTCTATTGCTTCTTCTTAATTGGTTTGTAATCCTCTTCTCCCTCCTCTAATTAATTTTCTTTCAGTTATGTAGCCCCCCGCACATCAGTGGCTTTTACGCCTTGCCCGGGGTGAAATGGTCAAAAAAAAAAAATGCAATTACCTGCTTGACTTCCGAAAGGGGAGTTTAACGGAGCAGAGTACTGAGCAGCAAGTTAAAGAGTAGCTAGTACGCCAGTTGACGACAGCTACTAGTCAGGCAATAAGCAGCGTAATAATACGGTCGAACTTACTTATTTCGATTTGCTTATTATTAAAACTTCCTTGGAATATTTTGATTTTTGTCATACTAATATACTTTTCTGAACCAACCTTCATGTTCCGGGTCTTACTTCCGGACCAAACCGGTCACTATAACTTTGAGGCGATGTCTCACCACAACCTCGCAACCAATTGTCGACGAAGATCTACAACAAATTATTTTGCTAGAAATACTCGTGAATATTACACGGTTTTCCTATTTGAATTTTCCGATGAATTTTATTTATTCAGTTAATGAAAGAATCATCTTAGCAAGTTTTACATGAAAATATCCATAGAATAAATCATTAGTTATTTGAGCTTACCAAAATAGTGCAATACCAACTACGAATAGAATTGTTGTTCGTTATTTTAAGAAGAGGATACAAATGATGAGATGAAAAAAAATTGATGAGGGTTTTACATTTCACTGACGTAGTCGTTTTATGCAGGAGAACATTATCGTCTACTCCATTTTCCCGGCTTTCTTGCTATCGATCTTGTTATAATGCGTGTTTTCTTTTTGTCACTAAAACCAAACAGCCTCTCTGATATATCTTTTTCTTGTTTCCTTAGCAATCATAAGTATGAGTGCAAGTCATTACTTTAACAAGAGGGTACAAATAAAATGATTCAGTGGTGAGACCATTTTCCATTTCACTAGAAGCATTATTCTTATGATGAATGCTTTTTTTTTTTGCGCTAATCCCAAACGGCGACTCGAGTAAAGCTTTATCTTCCGTCGATTCTCAAGAATTCGGAAGAGTCCATTATTTATCCGAGGTAATGTCAGGTCGTAACGCATACACTAACGAACTTGGGAACTAAGAGAGAATAAATTAATAAATTTACGTATAATGTGATACAAATAAAAAATTTGAAATTGAATATTTCTGTTTAAATGTAACAGGCATTAAACACTTATTTTCCCAACCTTTTTCCTTTTTCTTTTTTGTCTTTCATTCTTTCTTTCTTTCTTTCTTTCTTTCTTTCATTTTCTCGCTGAAACCAAGTAGCGTTTTTGATATACTTTACATGTGATCATAACTAAATGGTCTATTATTTATGAAGTATTAGTAGAACGTAAAGCTCACCCAAACTAAAAAACAAAGGGAGAAACGGAATTATAAGAGAAATAATATGAATGAGAATCCTATCTAATGATCAAAATCATTCTTTCCTTACAAATTACAGACTGACGCTCGTCTTTAACTGAGTATTCGAAAAAATGTGTTAACGGGGTTTGCTGTCGAAAACTCGTTCGACTTGTCCTTTTAGTGTCTTGCGCACAGATATTGAAAATATTTTCTGTTTTTTTTTTTAAATTATCGACAAAACAGCTCCGAGATAAATTACTTTTCAGCTTTAGAAAAATCTATAACGTAAAAAGTCGATAAAAACCAAAGCCACATGACGTAATTTCTAATAAATGGAATTAAATAATTATACTTGATTTTTGAGTTATTAAGTTTACTGGACATGCTGTTAAATGTAGAATCAAGATACAACACACACAAAAAAAACAAAAAAAAACAAAAAACAAACACTTTTACGAAATTCGGAGGCGGTTTGCTGACAACAAATCATAGGTAGAATGTCCAAAATCTTCTTGATACAAAAACAAGGTGAAATGCCCAAAAGGCTGTCGTTGTAACTCAACACAGCAACTCATTACAAGGATTTGTCTATATTTCTGAGATGAAGTAGTATTTACAGTATTTACATTATTCGTAATAATGTCCTCATCGTTGTTGCCATTTGTACAACGTTTCGGCCGTTGTACGCTCCGGCCTTCTTGAGGTGGTAGGAATTTCGAACCGAACACTTTATTAAGCTCACCGCGGTAAATCATTCTCATTGCTTGATTACTAATGCCTCTTTTTGGAGACATGAGTTATATTTTTTAAATTACCGTTTGTCATTTATTTTGTACATTTTGTAATAGTATTTCCCACCTACTCTCTCTCTCTCTCTCTCTCTCTCTCTCGATATATATATATATATATATATATATATATATTGCTAGAGAGAGAGAGAGAGAGAGAGAGAGAGAGACAAAGCGGAGCGTACTATTACAAAATTATATATATATATATATATATCATAGAATAAATAAAAACTGATAGAGAACTTGTCTTTCATATAACTTGTTTCGCAAAATCATGTTTCTCTTTTGGTGCCCTCCTACGAGTAATGAATCATTCCTCTTGTTGTATATAGTTACCTGCATGACTTCTGGTGAAGCAGTCAACGCCCAGTTGACAGTTTTACTCACTTCGGGCGGAGTGTATTAACCCAGTCGTGGATCCGCCGATAGGTTAAGTCATGACTGGGGAAAATTAGACATATTTTTGCCGGGCTATATGGCCCGAATGGTCCACATTAAAAAGGCCTTTGCCACATTTTGCCTTAAGTGGGAAGGCGACTGAATATTGCAGTGAAATCGCGCAGTTGACAGCCTTACGAACTGTCGAGGTCTCTGCTTTCGGGTGGAGAGCAATAACACAGTTGAGGCTCTACCGAAGTGTAGAATCTCGATTGGGAACATTAGACAGATATTTTTGGCCGGGCTATATGTCCCGGAGGACGCACATTAAAACGCCCTTGAGACACATTTTACTTTAAGTGGAAAGGCGACTGAATATTGCAGTGAAATCGCGCAGTTGACAGCCTTACGAACTGTCGAGGTCTCTGCTTTCGGGTGGAGAGCAATAACACAGTTGAGGCGCTACCGAAGTGTAGAATCTCGATTGGGAATATTAGACAGATATTTTTGGCCGGGCTATATGTCCCGGAGGACGCACATTAAAACGCCCTTGAGACACATTTTACTTTAAGTGGGAAGGCGGCTGAATATTGCAGTGAAATCGCGCAGTTGACAGCCTTACGAACTGTCGAGGTCTCTGCTTTCGGGTGGAGAGCAATAACACAGTTGAGGCGCTACCGAAGTGTAGAATCTCGATTGGGAATATTAGACAGATATTTTTGGCCGGGCTATATGTCCCGGAGGACGCACATTAAAACGCCCTTGAAACACATTTTACTTTAAGTGGGAAGGCGACTGAATATTGCAGTGAAATCGCGCAGTTGACAGCCTTACGAACTGTCGAGGTCTCTGCTTTCGGGTGGAGAGCAATAACACAGTTGAGGCGCTACCGAAGTGTAGAATCTCGATTGGGAACATTAGACAGATATTTTTGGCCGGGCTATATGTCCCGGAGGACGCACATTAAAACGCCCTTGAGACACATTTTACTTTAAGTGGGAAGGCGACTGAATATTGCAGTGAAATCGCGCAGTTGACAGCCTTACGAACTGTCGAGGTCTCTGCTTTCGGGTGGAGAGCAATAACACAGTTGAGGCGCTACCGAAGTGTAGAATCTCGATTGGGAACATTAGACAGATATTTTTGGCCGGGCTATATGTCCCGGAGGACGCACATTAAAACGCCCTTGAGACACATTTTACTTTAAGTGGGAAGGCGGCTGAATATTGCAGTGAAATCGCGCAGTTGACAGCCTTACGAACTGTCGAGGTCTCTGCTTTCGGGTGGAGAGCAATAACACAGTTGAGGCTCTACCGAAGTGTAGAATCTCGATTGGGAACATTAGACAGATATTTTTGGCCGGGCTATATGTCCCGGAGGACGCACATTAAAACGCCCTTGAGACACATTTTACTTTAAGTGGGAAGGCGACTGAATATTGCAGTGAAATCGCGCAGTTGACAGCCTTACGAACTGTCGAGGTCTCTGCTTTCGGGTGGAGAGCAATAACACAGTTGAGGCGCTACCGAAGTGTAGAATATCGATTGGGAACATTAGACAGATATTTTTGGCCGGGCTATATGTCCCGGAGGACGCACATTAAAACGCCCTTGAGACACATTTTACTTTAAGTGGAAAGGCGGCTGAATACTGCAGTCAACGAGGAGCAGTTAACGAAGGCAGTTAACGACAGAAACTTTGCAGGCAATACGCACTGTAATAATACCTCTGGACTTACTTATTTCGTTATTACTTATTATTAACACTTCCTTTGAATATCTTGTTTCTTGTTATACTATTACACTGTTTCGAACCTACCTTCTTGTTCCGTGTCTTACTTCAGGCACAAACCGGTTACTACAAATTTGGCCAAGTTTTGCCACAAGTCCACAACAAATTGGCAATGAAAATCCACAACAGTGATTTGTTTACAAAATACGAATTTAAAACTGTTAAAAAACAATAAAGAAACAGTATATTGGAATGCTGATTGGGGCTTGGTTTCAATGATTCATTACGTGTCACTTGTAGTAATTTATCCCATATATTCAACTCAAATATGTATATAAAAAAAGCACTGGCCACTGGTATTCGAGGTTACTCTTTTAGCAGTGTGGCAAGCTAATCCTTAATGCAGGCGCTTGCTCAGGCAGACTGGTGTTTTTTCAACACCCACAGAGCCCACCAGACGTTTATACTGTAACTAAACTACGCTTTAGTTACAGTTTTGTGTGAGAGCGCGTTATCCAGTCTGAACAAGTCTAGAACGCTCAAATCCTCGGTTACAATGACTTGCGACTGCCTGCTAGCGCAACCAATCGACGGCTTCTCAAAAGAAGCCGTCGACTCAAATTAACTCTCAAGGCTTTGGTTCATCAGTGGTATGGTTTATTTCCAGGCACTTTTCAAAGCTGTTGCACGCTGGGATTGTCCCCTGTAGACTGATAACATCAAGAAATGCCCTTCATGTCGTGATGAGATTCGATCTCAATCTAACCACAAGGCCACATATATAAATATGTGTATGTGTTTGGTGCGTGTTTGTGTTTGGTGTGTGTGTGTTTGGTGTGTGTGTGTGTGTGTGTAAAGTTGTGTATATTGGACAGCAACCTATCTCTAATAAAAGTTTCGATAAAAATGTGTAACACACCGTCTGTTAAAATGTCTACAGCGTTTTCGTATGTGAAAACGTGTCAGTCGAAATTGTCTAAATGTTTGATCATTCCATGCGCTTTCGGCTAATCCATTATCCATTTTTAAAGAACTTTGTTTTTTTTTTTCTATTTCAAATGATGTTTAACTTGTTGGAAAGTAGATATTTTTACTTTCTGCATACAGCCTGGATATAATAATGGTCGTGTTCGTAGATATCGCAGTTGAGGGATGTTATTTTCAGAATGAAGAGAACAACTATTATTTTAGACATTTAACTTATTTTGTTATTTTTCTTTTATCACTGGAAGTGTGTATACTATTTATGTTTTGCATATCGACGTTGGTAAATACATAAGTAGTTTTATAGGGAACGATCATGTCTGAGATGTAAAGTAAGCGATTTTCCTCCTTAGTTATTTTCATTGGCTTTCTCCTTATCATCACCATTGTTACTTATTTTTCTTTTCACTTTCTATTTCTTCCATATATTTTTCTTCTACTCTTTATTTTCCTTTCCTTGATTTCTAAATTTATTTTTTCTCTTTCTTTCTTTCTTTCTTTCTTTCTTCTTTTTTGATTTATTCAATCTTTTTATCTTTTATTAGCAGTATAACCCGGCGTTGCTCGGGTGTAATGAAAGCTTTAAAACTAATCCAAGGTCCTGGAGCTCAGACTCTTTGGACGTTGGCACGAAGGACTAAAAAGCAATAGTTGTTTCCAGTTAAAGCGAAACCGTAGACTGAAAGAAAAATGAATGGATGCAAGTCAAATTTTGATTTCCTGGTATCGATATCAAATAAGTTTTTTCGTCGTAAACTGAATTTTGAAGGCTAAATAAGTACTCTGAGTAAATACTATCATGGCTGAGACTAAGAACTACAATTATACCTACTTAGAGCCAAACCCGAAGCAAAAACTAAAATAAAAGGGCTGAAAAAAATACAAACATAAAGGTAGATAAACAGACACACACACAAACATCTTGCCTTATATATATATATATATATATATATATATTATCGATTTTCTGTCAGAACTGCAACCTTGAAAACTTCTGAATATCGTTTCTCATGTCTATTTCTATGAGTGCATGAAATTTGATTAAAATCGGACCACTCGTTCGATTTTTTCGATTATCGATTTTCGATATTTATCGGGGGTACCTCGACACAAAACCTAGCTAAGAACACTCGCAGGCGCTTATAGTACAACTGTGTAAATTTTCAAGAAAATCGGTTCAGCCGTTTCTCAAATCTATAGGTAACGGACACACACACACACAGACACACACAAAGTTCCATTTATAAATAAGTTTAGATAAAAAAAATGAAGGCGAAGTGTTGTTTTATAAAATCATATTTTCAATTAAAAGCGTTTATTACCATCATTTTTAACTGCCAGATGAGATAATATTCTTTCAATGTGGAAACAAAATGTAAAATTTTGCACTAGTTTTTTTTACATGTTCTAATCTATATATATAAAAGGCAATCTGTGAGTTTGTGTGTGACTGTTCACTATGCACGCCTATATTTTTTAAGCTACGCCATTCAAACTTTCTAGGGACACATATCTACAGGGAAGCCAGGTCGACACATACTTTTTGGGTTTAAGTTCAGCAATTTACCCTTTCGCACTTTTTGGCCAATGGAACCGATTGTTTACATTTGCTCCGTAAAACATCTAAGATCTAAGATGGTTGCTAAATTACGTCACAGACCACAAGTGTAAAACGAGACTAAAATATTTTTTATTAAAAAAAAAAATGAGCCATTATATTAAAAAATTAAAAATTCATTTTTGTCAACAAAGAAATGTGAATATTTTCCCCGTAATTCTGAAACAAAAGAAATATTTTTAAAAAATTGTTTTTTTTTAAAAAAACAAAGTATGTAAAAAAAAGTGCCAATGGTTAATTTAATGATTTAAGTCTTTTTTTTCTTTCAGATTTAATATTTTATACCTCATAAAATAAAATAATAAAAAAAACATTTTTTGTCTAAATATTTCATGCAGGAAATCTGTAATTTGTGTGGCATTAATGTAACTTTTTCCTCTAAAATTAAATGTCTATATTTTTAAATATTCTTCGAAAATTTCTGAACTGAGAGCATAATAGTTTTTATATTTCTAATTTCAGTAAAACAAAATAAATAATTTTTATTTTTATGTGAAATTCATTTAGTCAACAAAAACTTTCAATAAATGATTTCCATCTATTCCTCTCATTGGCATCCTCTCCTACTACTAAAATGTTCTGAGTTACACGGGCAACGCTGGGCTCTGATGCTAGTGTAATATATATATACATGTGTGTGTGTGTGTGTGTGTGTGAAGAAAAATAAAAAAAGGAAAAGAGAGACCTATCCCAAAGCATTTTGATGTTTATAACCCAGTTACAGAAAGATAAGAAAGGAGAGACCGAGTTAAAAGCTTCAAAATGTTCGCGTCACGAGTTTATACATTTTAGATTCTCGTCTCGTCTCGTGATATAACGTGGGTTCACGTGTGTTGATAAAAGGTCGAGGTTTAGAAGCGCGAGTGGTAAAAAAAGGATAAAAGACAGACTGAAAGGGGAAGACGAGAAGCGAACGATACGACGACCGTTGAAGGAAAGACTATTCATCTAAGACCACAATATATATATATGTATATATGAAAGCCTTATATAGCATCGTTACAGTGAAATTTTGTAGTATTAATTCATTCTTTATTTCTCATATATATATATATATATATATATATATATATATATATATATATATATATATGAGAAATAGTGCTAGAAGCCGTGAACATTTTGTTTAAAGTGTAAATTTTTTGTTGCCCTTATTATAAGTATTACTTACTTTTTGTATGATATATTAAGTTTGTCCATAATGGTATTTGTGTCGCTACACGTGTTTCGAGTCTAAAGTTGATTCTCTTCAGGCGATTAAACTTGTGATTTCATATATCGAGGTGCGTCAAATTTAGAATCGAAACACGTGTAGCTACAAAAATACTATCATGGACATTTAGTGTATAAAACAAAAAGCAAGTAATATTAATAATAATAGCAACAATAAATCTATTCTTTAAACAAAACGTTCACGGTTTCTCGCACTTTTTCTTCTATACCAATTTCTCTCGTTGGTACAACCCTATTTCTGTTTTTAATATATATATATATATATATATATATATATATATAGTAAAGTATCTTATTGCTGAGGGCAAGTGAGGCTTGGTAAAATAATGAGGTGCTCCAATCGTAAGGACATGCATGTATCTCTCGAGACTTGAAAGTGTTTTGATGGATGGACCATGTGATTGAGCAATTTTCCTCGGGTGATTGAGGGTCAATTGCCACATTTTCTCGCATGTGGACAGCAAAGCCTGTTTTACCGCATGCAACGAAAACTCTCTTGAAGTTAGAAGTATGTGCCACCAACTTGCGTTAATATGAATCTATCATTACTGCAGCCAGCTAAAAGCAAATAGCAAGACAGACTGAAAGACTTATAGTCTTTTAAGTTTTTTAAGGTATGCAGATGATACAATGCTGATAGCAGATAGAGAAAAGAAACTGTAAGACCGCGCACAGGAAGTAGTTAAAGAAAGCGGGAAAAAAAGACTATATATACACAACAAAATACTAAATGCGTGGAAATCAGTAAAAGGAGAAGCCCAAAATACAAACTACAAGTCGAGTATAATAAAATTCAGGTGGGTTCAGAAATTTAAATACCTGGGAAGTGTTCTAACAGAAGACGGAAACTGTGACACTGAGATCCAAAGGCTTATTGACATGGCAAATGATACATTTTTAGAAGCTGAGTAATGTATTAAAGATAGGAAAAATTTTCACTGGAAACAAGAAATTAATGAAATTAATAATGAGCATCAGAAAGAGACAACTCGGCTGATTTGGTGTCAGTCGCTACCCGCCAAGCCCTAGGTGCATGGAAATTTTAACGTGTTGTATATAAGCAGGGTATACACACGCCAATCACCGAAAGAACTCAATTCATTTCAAGAGTCACGCATATATCACAGAAGTGGAAACTGTTTTTAAAATGTTCTTCTCTAGAGAGTTCAATCGTAATGAGAAAAAAAGGCCACAATTTAAACAAGATAAGGTACGCAGATGATACAGTGCTGGTAGCAGACACGAAAAGAAAACTACAAGACCTCCTACAGAAAGTAGCTGAAGAGAGTGACAAGAAAGGACTACAAATAAACTGCAAGAACACCGAATGCATGGTCATCAGCAAACAGAGGAGCCCAAAATACCAATTAAAGGTGAGGGACTCTAAAATAAAGCAGGTACAGAAATTTAAATACCTGGGAAGTGTTCTAACAGAAGACGGAAAGTGTGACACGGAGATCCAAAGGCGTATTGACATGGCCAATGATACATTTTACAAGCTGAGTAAAGTATTAAAGACAGGAAAAATTTTCACTGGAAACAAGAAAGGGAGTACTGGATTGTTACACAATGTCTGTGCTTTAATATGGCAGGGGACGCTGAACGATCTCATCAAAGATGAAGGAAAGACTTGTAGCAACTGAAATTTGTTTCTACAGAAGTATACTGATAGAACATGTGAGCAACGAAAAGGTTTTTGGAAAGGATGGAGACGAAAAGGAAACTAATATTTAATCCCAGGAAAAGACAGCTGTAGTATCTGGAATATGTAATGAAGAAAAGAGGGCTTGGATAATTTAGTGCTCATGGGACGGACAGAGAGAAGGATAGACAATGGAAAGAAACGCATGACATACTTGATGGACTTGAGCAGATGGATGGCAGAGCGGAGGTTTAGTGGGATAACAACATGAAGTGGAAGACAGGATCGTCTACTTCCTGAAGGGGCACGATACATCGAAGAAGAAGAATTATTTTTTTCAGTATTGTTTCTATTGGGGTGTATTCGCGTGCCCGTTTGCGTGGATGTGCGTACGTGTAAGGTGTCGTCATCATTTCTCTTTTTCGTTTTTTTTTTCATCTTTATTCTCACTCACTAGCTCTTTCTCTTTTTCATACTTTTCCTCTTTTCTTTCAAATATACACATTTATATCTATTTATTTCCGTTTTTATTCTCTAGAAATATTACTGTCTTTAATTTTTGAGCCTTCTACTATATATATATACTGTCATGTGCAAAAGTATTAGAACAAGAACTATTTTATCTTTTATGAGGTATCAAAATAAAGTTTAATATCACCCCTGTTTTAACATTTTTGCACACTACCGGTAGTGTACAAACAAAAGTATTGGGACAGGGCTGATTTTTCAAAAAAATCTCACTGAAATTCAAATACAGGGTGAAAAGTCCAACCTTTGTAAGAATTATTTAAATACATAAAAAAAGAGGAAGGAAGGATTCGGAATTTAAATTGGCCTCCACAAAGCCCTGATTCCAATCTTATTGAACATGTATGGGATACTTTAGATAAAAAAAAATTGATAAATCTAATGTTACTTCGCAAGACACACTTTCGTAATAAATGCAAGCTGCTTGGCAGGAAATACCATTAGATACATTGAAGAAGCTTGTGATGTCAATGCCTGACAGAATGAAGGATGTGATCAAAGCAAAAGGCTGTTATACTAAATATTAAATTTATTTTGTAACAAGTATCTTTTTCTTGTAAAAGCATCTGTTGAGTAAATCAAATAAAATTACTTTAATTAAATTGTTTATTTTCTGTCATTATGCCTCATAAAAGATAAAATAATTCTTCTCCTAATACTTTTGCACAGTACTATATATATATATATGTGTGTGTGTCTGTGTGTGTGTGTGTGTGTGCGTGTGTGTGTGTGTGTAAATCAACTCAGTATTTGACTGACGCAATACAAGTAATACAGAACTTACCGACACAACAGTAATTTCATTGGTGTGGATTTTTCAAAATAAATGCATTTAAAATCAGGAAACAGGAAATAAAGTGTCATTTGACAAGAAATTAGGTATAAGCTCTAAACGATATATATATATATATATATATATATATATATATATGGGTTTATTAGAAAGTGAAGACAATGTTAATATTACGCGGTAAAGACAAGCGGGATGATGCAGTATTCCATCGTTCAGTTGAGTGGTTAGGAGCAACGAGGTCAGGCGTATGGACGCCCTGATCAGCCCTTTCACCATGAAGCGACAATGCGCTATAATGTGCTTTCTGTGGACAGAGTGATTTAAACCTATAGAAATCCATAGCTAAATATTAGTGCGGTATAAATCACGCAGCAGGAATCAACGAATAGTTCGTGAGTGGGTAGAACTCTCTAAAGCGGGGAGTAGAAGAAGCATAACGGACAGAAGTTAATCTGGTTGGTCGTCAGCATCGCTAGTGGAAGAACACTTTCGGGTGAATGCCTTGATCAGGGAAAATGGTAATAAGTCTACGCTTCTGCACACGCCTTAGTGAATGATGTCTTGGGGTACCGTCAAGTTTGTGCTCTCTGGATGATCTGGCAAGGGGTCTAGATATGACATGAAGAACACTAGAAAAGATTTCTTTCAAAACGTCTTTATCCGGTACCAGAAGTATATCCCCGTCTGAAGGGCCGATGTCAAAAAGTGAAATAAAGATCTAGCATAAAAATTACATTTGCTTTAAGATTTGACCTTATATATATATATATATATATATATATATATATCAACTACAAAAAAGTTTGCCATTTTTTGGTACCAAATGGAAGGAATATTGTGTGGTCTGATGAAATGAGCTAATTCAGCTCATTGAAATGAATTATAATTAACAACCAATTTAAATGATGTGTTCAGTTTTCCTTTATAAATACCATCTTGCTCTGGATAACATTCATTGACCTCTCTATATAAATATAACACTTAATATTTTATATT